>JBBELK010000773.1:0-545706 GCA_037783545.1 Henricia sp. BOLD:AAB3569
ATCGGGCTAAATTTACAAAATCATGACATCATGATGACATCATCATGATGTCATAATTTTGTCCAAACATTTTAACAATGTGTTTACCATAGTTCTTAAATGTGGGGGTGGGGGGTGGGGGGGGGACGTGACGGGACGTGGGGGGGGGGGGGGGGGGGGGGGGGGGGTGGGGGGGGGGGGGGGGGGGGGGGGCGCACGTGCCCCCCTTCCCCCTACAAATGTACCGCCCCCACGAAAAAATCCCGAAACATTATATTGCCCTGGAAAAGTGAAGAAAACAAGTGAAAAAGATAGCTAGCTGTAAGTGACTGGATGTCTGTTGAGAGTCATGTACACTACCCATCAAAACTTTGGAAACACCTTAAAAGTTTTAGGTTTTTGAGAAGGAAGTATTGTTTTGTTTATTTATAATAAATCAAGCTATTAAAGCAAACGGAGGTGTAAGGGGTATCTGCATGAGAGAAAGCAGTCATCTGGAGTGCTGTCCCATCATGGAATGGCCTGCCCAATCACCTGATCTCAATACCATTGAGCTGCTCTGGGAGGAGTTGAATCGTAAGGTCAGAAAGAAATGCCCAACCAGCCAAGAAAACCTTTGGAGAGTCTTAAAAGAGACGTATTTCCACTGAATGTTTTGAGAAACTGACAATCTTTGATGAACATCAAGTTTAGCCGTTTCTTTTTGCATACTCTCCAATGTGTTGATAAAGCCCACTGCTGATGAGGCAGAAGATGGCACTATAGAATTAACATGTATATATTGCTTTTTGTTAGAATACACATACAATTGCTTTTACAAAATTAACATTCACAAAATTATACGTTTTCTTCTAAAAAACCTGAAACTTTCAAGGTGTTTCCAAAGTTCTGATGTCCTGATTATACACGCATGCTTATATGTCAAATTTAAAAGGAGTTATTTCGTGGTCAACTGGATACCACGTGATGTGTATGTGAAAGCACGTACGTCAGCACACCTGACGCTATTTATGCGAACATATGCAAAAGACTATACCACATTGTTCCAAATGTTTAGTATTTCAGCAAAAATGGCAAACCGACCATCTCGGCAAAGAGGGAAGCCGACCAGTTTAAAATGGGAAACAGGGGAGGATTCAGCTTCTACGACAAGAAATTGGCCAATCAAATGTTTGGTTGTGCGAGTAAGTACTCACAAACGTGACGTAACTAAGGATTCAGCCAATGGCCAGCTCTGGTCATCGGCAACAAAGGCCGTTCATTGGTTAGACTATAGTAGTTACGTCAGAAATAACATGGTCTCGAAAATAGGCCCTTGAACTTGATCAAACAATTAATGGCTTCATAACACAAAATAGGCGGAAACCGGTCATTACCTTAAAGGCTCGTCAGCAATGCGCGCGCGCCAAATTCGTGCCACGAAATACGCAGCTTAATGCCTTTGCTATGGAGCTGCGTATATCGTGGATTTGGCGCGCGCGCATTGCTGACGAGCCTGTGCCTTTAATGGATCATTATTTAATTTGCAATGAACATTTTTTAAAAACGAATTCCAGGAACAACAGCGTTACATAAGAATAATGTCAATAAACTGCCGTGTAGAAAATTCAGCCACATATAATGGAGTTCTCCTTCAGAAAACCTTAAAACTGCATGCAAGGTTGATGAAACTCAATAAAATTTGTGAGGCCTTGTTTACATGATCAATAGTAGGACATGTTTTTTTGACACGTAGCACAATACACACACAAAAAACAACCAAAACAAAACACATGTGGTGTTTGTTACCATTGCTTCGACTTTTCAATAATGTTCTGGGGTTTCAAAGCGATTAATGTTGTTTCGTGTTTTCTTTGTTTCTTGTAAATGACATAATAAGTCATATCTGAGTCATTATCTGACTTATTACATGAAATGGATGACTCTGTACGATCTGTAAATCTGATTTCCCCCCATTTCTTTCCAGATCACTGTAGGAGGAAACTGAAATGCAAGAACGACGGGTATCTTGACAAGTACTGCAGATGTAAGTGTCCTGAGGGAGCCAGCGGAACGACTTGCGAGAGGGGGAGTGTCAAAAAGACCGACAACTCAGGTTGGTGTTCTTTGAAGTCGTGGGTTCTTGTAATACACTGTAACAACAAAATTACCGTCCTTTTACAGTGAAAAGTAGGTATTTGTTTAACGAGAAATGCCCGTATGGGTTTTTACGGGAAGTGCTCGTTAAAATCTTTTCACAGTGCATTGTGGGATTGGGCGTAACTAAAAAGATTTACCTTGTAAAGATGGCGATTTTCTTTATAGTTAGTTGTTTGGCACACCATGGTAAATATTTGTAAATACGTTACGATGAAACTTTGTTTTGTGGTACTGTGACTGTTTTTTGGGTAATTGTTTAGTTTGCTACAAAGTACTGACGGCAAAGACAGGCACCATAAGATCACCCAAGAAATCCGAGTATAACAAGGGAGATGAGTGCATTTGGCTGATCAAGGTATGTCTTAATACTATACAGGATTTACTTATGCACCTATCAATTCTTGGGTTTTACTTTCTTGACAACCGATTGCTATCCGCCATTACTGAGTCCATACTATGGCACGCAAAAGCGGAAATAATTCAACACTGATAATTTAATGTTGACGTATATTTTCGCAAATGTTACGCAAGAAAAAACAAAGTTGGCATGACTTTTAAATGTTGATAGACTGTTTGGAACTGACATACCGTGCTTTTGTTGGCAAGTTTTTAAAAATGTTGAGACTTGTTTTTCAGGGTTGATGGCAAAATTATCAGTGTTGAATTATTTCCGCTTTGGCGTGCCATACGCGTGACGTCAACAAATATCATATCCGCCATTACTGTGTCCATACAATGGCACGCCAAAGCGATCATTTTCCCATTATGCCATATTGAAATTTTACGCTTTCGATCCGTATATTTTCAAGGATGTCGTCAAAAACCACCGATGTTTTGCAAAATAATGTATCCGTTCCATAAAGCAGTGCAGTGATTAGGCCTACACCAACCTTTTTGCTGCAACATTTTTGCAAATTTCTCGGTTTTTTTTACCATGAATAGTATTTCAGGGAGGTATTTTTAGGTTATTAGGTTAGAATGAAATCAATTTTTGAAAAATAAATCTGGTGACGCTCCTTTAACATAGCACACTATACCTTAAACATACATGTTGCATATAAAGTGAACATCAGTGCAAATTATTAAATTCAACTCTTTGTGTATTTCTCAGGCCAAACGCGGATCAAGAATTACAATCAGGTTCAGCAAGTTCAACGTTGAGACCGACTCAAGCCCAAAATGCAGCAAAGACAAGGTCCGTGTCTACGCCTGCAAGTATTCCAGGCCCTATGGTTTTGTGTAAGTATTTCTGTCAGTATATTAAAAAACCTCGTACGAAATTTTGCCTCAGCATATAAACTTTTTATGAAAATGTGGTTAATTCTTGAGATGTTGAGTTTAATCCATGCAGGCCTGCCCGCGTCCATGGTACGTGTGCTCTTGCGCAAGGCATTTTCCCATAAATTGTGCCTTTCCACACGGGAGAAAACGGGTTCTGGAGAAGGTATAAAGCTGCCATAACTTTTGCCCGAGGGGGGGGGGGGGGGGGGGGGGGGGGGGATTCTCTCTTTCGTATAATCCCTAAAGGGATCTAGTTGCTGAAGGATTTGCCGACTTACGTCGTTGCCCTGTAGCTACGTGGGAGGTTCTTCAGCTCAGCCACAAAGTGCGAGAGAACAGGAAGAAAATCTCAGTTTTAGCGGGGTAGCCCTCCGGGGGTGGGGAAAAGGGGGAGGGGTTGATAAGCGCATGGTCGTCACTGATTTGAATTTGTTTCCTCCGCAGCTTCTGTGGGAGTGGACGGCCGCCAACAATTTCTATCAAAACCACCATGCACGTGACGTTCAAGTCCGATTTTAGCAAAAGGGGTTCTAGCTTTGTGGCCAAGTACACAATTACAAGCTAACTTGCTGAAATCGTCAGCTGCTGCGATACTAATTTGTCTTCGTCATCCAGATTTGTTTTCTTTTTGTTTAAATTGCAACCTTTTATTCCATAATTTTAACTTCTTCAAGAGCTAGTGACATCGTCAATCTGAACAAAAAAACTGCTTTTGTTCAAATTATGCGAAATGTTAGAAATTTGACATCGTCTGTCAATGAGAGTTTTGAGACGCTTGGTGGCAGCAAACACGGTTCTCTCCATAGACAGCCGAAGTGTGAAGTGTTGCCGTTGTAATTGGTTTTAAATATCATGGCAGGGGCGGATCCAGGAATTTTTCCAGGAGGGGGTTTTGCCACCAGGGAGGGGTTTTGCCCGTCATATTTTTATGTCAGCTTGTTTCGGACAGGCGGACACAAAACAAATGCATTACATTATATTTTTTGGTGTCGGAGCAGGGAGGGGTTTTTACCCCTCCCCCCTAACCCCCGCTCCCTGGATTCCCGCCTGCATGGCCATCGGAAAAAGTACCATTGCAAATGCACATGGACACGGTTGAGTTATTTTTAGTGTAGAGCCATTGCCTAGGCAACTAACAAAAGATGACGTATTCACTTTGGCAGTCTATTGTGCTCATATACATGGAACTCTTTCCTTGTCTCCATCGTTTGCGCCTCAGACGTGACGTAAAGTGGAAAACGGCCGGTTTGTTTGCTGCCACCAAGCGTTTCAAAGTATCCAATTCTAGATTGCATGGACCTTTGCACGTAGCTTTATTGTTCTCTTCCTCATTTTGGAGGACAAACAACTGTAAATGCGGATACACACTATCGCGGAAAAATCACACTGTTCCAATAGTTTGTACACAAACTGGTTTGCCGCTTGTGCGCGGCCTATCGCGACGCGCAAAACTTTTGAGCTGGGTTAAAGTTCAAATTTGTTGAACTTTGACCGCGGTGCGCTGACCTTTCCAACGCGCAGCCAATGAGGTATCTAGAAGCCCCAAGTTACCAGAGTGGAATTTTCTATTTTGGAATAATCGGCGATTGGGAGCTCATGCAATGCGGTGAGCGCAGAGCGAAAGTGTGATTTTTCCGCGATAGTGTGTATCCGCCTTAAATGCTCAATCATCTTTGTCCTTACAAATAAAATATATTATTGTCAGATTTTGAACATTAAGGTAAAAATCAAGACCACGAAATGGTAGAAAGATTGGTATACACTCATGTCCAGTTTGTATTGTCTGATACATAAAATTCACCACATCCGGATTCTGCGCAGCAACATTCAATTCATTCTAACCGGAATATGTTCAGTTTTAAACAGTTTCATTGAACCGGAAGGTAATACTACATTATTTGTTGGAGATAATACAAAATTGAGATGTTAATATCATTGTATGGGTACATGTAATTAAAAGAAATCGGTTATTTCACGGGAATTTCGTTCAAGTAAACAGACTGTGAAGCAAAATAATGTTGGACTGTGTTTGTGAGTGTTTGTGTTTGGCGTCTCGACATTAACTGTATACTTGAAATAAGTAAGAATTACTCATTGAGTTAATACATGTATATGGGTCATTCTATAAATTTGGGGTCCAATTTTTCTGTCCCCCGTTACATCTGGCATCTTGTAAAATGTTGTAGTTTGTAAATTCAGGACACATTCTTTAAATGCCTTCTATCTCATAGAGTGATTACATCACGGATTTAAACCAAATTTACACATCATGTAAATAAGGCTTAACAAATTGTATTGAGTGAGTTTCATCAGTTTTGGACTAGAGGGTGAGATTTAAAAGCCACAAGAAAAAACACTTAATTTCAGAATTTGCCACTTTCGACTTTGCATCCTCCTTTCCGACCTGTCAATCAAGCCGAACCCGCCGACCAATCACAACAGAGCTAGCAGACGGCGCCCACAAAGGTCAAAGTGATGCAATCATCACACAATCACGCGATTTTCTGCCCATACAGTTTGTATGTTGTATGCGCCAGTGACCGGGTGAATTTTGGTTTCAATGTCGGGCGATTCGCTGTTCAAAGGTAGGAAAGCGCATTTGTATGAATATATGTCATCCCTGCATTACTAGCCCTTCGCTCAGTGTGTGCTACGGTAACTGTCGACCCTAAAACATAAATACCTTTGAGTTTTCTTCAATGAATCTGTGCTTTCAATGCCGAGTCCCGTTGCTTTGTACCTTGAGTCGCCATTTTTTTGCGATGGCTTGTGAGCACATAGCAACAATATCTAAAGGGCGGGGTTAACTGGGCAATCTCGGAACTATGCATTGTCTACGTCTGAGGTCCCTTTGCACCTCTTGTTGAGTTGCGCGAAACGATCAAGATGGTTTGCAATAACATGACAAGCTTTTGGCTGCAGCATGTACATTGATTCCACCAGTCTCCAGCGGTGTATCGACATTGGAGAAGGCCAAGTCGAAAGTGGCGAATTCTGAAATTGACCTTTTTTTCGTATAAAATCTCACCCTCTTGGTCAAAACTGATGAAACTCACTAAATTTGTCAAGCCCTGTTTGCATGATGTGAAACGTTGGTTAAAATCCGTTGGAAAATGACAAAGGACATTTTGTTTACCCGTACAAAGCATTCACGCCCCGAACGTGTCCCTTCAATTGAGGAAAAAGTTTTGTTTTTTTTGTGAGGAAAACCGACAAAATAACTTCATAAGCCATCAATTACATGTTACATTATAGTCCCGCTTGCTTAAGTCATTTATATTTCCAAACACCTTTAGAGCTCGGAATTCCGTGTGGAATTAAACTACCAAGTATAGTTGACAATTTTCAAAAACGAAAGTTCAATGTCTTCCTAATTTATCAGTTATTTTGAATTTCGGAGTATATTAGTCATTTCCAAATAACACGTAAGAGACATCATGACTATTCCGATAGTACACAATACCCTTTAGAGCGTTTCCGCGCTTTGTGAAAATATCTTGCATCGACTTTTAGTCTAAACAGATGACCAATCACACTCTTACGTTAGACGTTAACTATTATATCGAAAATTTACATAACCGGCGTACATGCACTTTCAATAAAGCGCTCTTTGTTTTTCTCTTGTGATAACAACATAATATTACATTCAACTTTTGCCGGAAACCCAATCCATCAGGCGAAATTAATTAAGTCGTTAATTACACTTTCTATAGATTTGGCTATTGCCTTTATAATTTTGCCAAGCTGAAAAAAGGTATATAAACCCCGATATGTTGTAGCACATACTGCGTTCAAGATTCGATTGAAATCAATGTGAAAGTGACCATGAAAACCTTTCTTCTTCTGGGAGTTTTGGCCTTCGTCGGGCTGGCCGTGCGAGGAAACCCGATTACAATCTTCACGAAAACAGAGGTAAAGTTTATTTGTGCATTTGATAGGTTTTTATTGTTACTTGTATGACATCTTTGCCAACTAAGACCCTTTATGCCATCAACTCTACGGGATTAGCCTGAACTTCACTTTATGTTATCATATCGGGGTGATGACAAAAGAAGTTGCAGTTTTATTTTAGAAGTGGGAGAAAAACCCCCAGGGAAATCGGAGGTCAGAATTGGTCAAGTCTACGCCTTGAATTATTGGCGGACCGCCAATAATTCGAAATATTGACAGTAATTGTTCGATAACTAAACGTTGGTCGATTTTGTTTATTTAATGTCTCATTTGAAAGCGAATAACTTTTGTAAAAAAAATATCAATAACAAAAAGTTATATTTTTTTAAGGCGCCACACCCAAAACGCACAGACTGTATATTTTTATGCTAATACTTATAACAGTGAATGGTAAAAAAGACGTATTTGCCGAAGATGCCATAAAATTCACACATTCCCTGTTTATTGCCACGACTGGCCACGACGTAAAAAATCTTAATGGATGGTTAAGACAGATTGGCTGCCGGTAAAAAGGCTCTATCATAGAGTTAGATATAGAAAACTAGAGTGTGCACTGGCTATCCAAGTCACGTGTATGGACTATGCCGATGTGGGCGTTGCCATGTTTGCTTAAAGGACATTCTCAGTCAAGTGAGTTAGTTTGCAGATACCACCGTAAGACCTACTTCTTTATCTATATAGAAAACTGTTTCATCATCTGCACTTGGTTTTTAAAAGAAATGAGCGTTTTTTTTAACTTACCGTGTAAGCCGCCTCTTTCCAGTCGGATATGACGTCACACTGCGCAACTAAGTGCGCGCACGCGAGTTGTCAAAAATGTGTGCGCCAGTGCAGTGCGCGTAGACAAGTGTGGCCAAGCGCGGGCCATATCGCCAATAGGGACCATTAGAAATGGTACGCGTACGGGAAACGTATGCGGCTCGGAAAAACTGGATGGTTGTTTCAACAGTTTGCGCAGTTATTTTGTCTGCACAGCATAGGTAATGTTTATTTTTTTTTATTTATTTATTTTACCACATCCAACAGCGGAGGGACCGCCAATTACAGGAATGGGAGCAAGTGTGGTTGAGTGCCTTGCTCAAGGGCACAGGTGCCACAACCCGTCACGGCCCGGATTCGAACCTACATTCTAGTACTAGCACAGGAACTTAAGTTCGACGCACTAGACCGCTCGGCCATAACACCCCTAATGTGACTTTCACATCAATATAACCATGTACAGATCCGCACATTTCTTGAACAGCCACGCAAAATTGTGCTTTAACAACCCAGTTTTTGCGAGCCGCACACGTTTCCCGTACGCGTCCCATTTCTAATGGTCCCTATTATCAGCGGTCACGCGGCATGGAGAACCCGCGGCATCGCGTGTGGCATCGCATGCGCATGAATGGAATCACAGTGCGCGTAGCGTGGCTGATCGACTTGGCTGTGAGAAATTTTCCTGAAATTTAGCTGTAGTTTACTTTAGATTCCCTGGCTGTTTCATAACATTTGGCGCTTATAATTGCTAAACATCCTGGGCCCAATTTCATGGAACTGTTTACTGCAGAATGATGTGCTTACGGGCACTGTAACCATGGTAACTGCGAAGAGCTATTTCATGGAATCCGTAACTGAAAATTCAGTGCTTATAGGGTTAGCGCAGAATTTCTTCGCTTAAACCCGAATTTTTCCGTTAAGGAGAAAACAAAATGGCGGTCAATTACGTCGCAAAATCGTTTTCAATCGCGAAATTTGCGTAATTTGGGACCTCTTTCGTGCGACTCGGAAATCTAAGATGTGCATTAGGTCATATACTATCCGATTTTGACAAACAGTTTGAGGTTAATCCAGTGTGATGGCGTTAAAAGGCTTTCAAATTCGTTCGCAAACCGGAGCAACCGGCACCCAACAGCGTGTGTGCCGAACCGTCATCAGTTTCACGAAGTGAATACTAACGCGCGATGTGATTGGTTAATCGAAATATGACAATGCAAGATGCTTTTACGCGCACTATTTTGCGTTCTTACATAGGATCGGCGCATTTACATCTTCTGATTTGAGTGGGGATACGTAGGGAAATATGGTTTTTATAGGAAATCTGCCAACTAACTAATTTGACTGAAGATGTCCTTCAATGCTATGAGTGCAAGGTGGGCAACACCCCTTTGCCCACCGTGCACCCATAGCGTTAAGCTAAAATGGCGGCGTCCATATCGGCACATCGTGTATTGGGAATGGGCACTCTAGTTTTCTATATCTAACTATATGGGCTCTATAGACGTCTAGGACATAATGACGTCTTGTAATGGTTTGTTTACGTGTGCACCATATTATGAGGGAGTATCAGGGTACCAGTGGCGTCATTATGTTTGGGTCTATTGACTGCATCCTCTTGCAACAGTGCCCCTTTAACGCACTCCCTAACTCCTGCGTACAGCATCCTCTTGCAACAGTGCCCCTTTAACGCACTCCCTAACTCCTGCGTACAGTGGCCCTGTTGAAAAAGGCCCCATTTGGCGGTGGGACTAGCGACAGAAATCTTGTCGCCTCTGCTGGACCAATCAGGACGCTTGCAGTGCATTGTGCAGCACGATTGCAGGCATTCAAATGTAACGCGCGCAAATTGTAAACACCGTGCATGCATGTGATACATGTACTCGGTAATGCTGGCCGTTGTCCGCGTCGGCGATTGGCTGCTATTTAAAGCATATTGGGGAATCCGTTCCATTACATTCGTCAGCATGCATCCCTGTTATTAATTTGAAAAACTGCGGAGTAAATAAGGTTCGTCGTTTGAAAGTTTGGTAGGAATGGGACAGTCATAAGGAACGGAACCCAATACAATTTCTGGAAAGTATAGAAATTGTTTCTTTTGGCATAACATGACCGAATTGATTAAATTACATCAAAATGACTCGGGCGTGAGTTGGCTCAAGACAACAGCCGGCCCGCTCCACAGATTTGCGTGTATTTCCTCAGGGTATTGTCACGTCGCTTTGCAGAGTAGAAATTCCCTCAGATCTCAGGATGATTGACTGTGACTCGTGAATAATGGTCTACAAGGCAGAGAGAGAGATTATGCTTCCAGACAACCTAAAATGCCACAACACTTAAATTGGGGGAGGGGGATGCAAATGTGGCAAATTATATCCCATATTTCGTCCAATCTGTTTTTAGGAGGGTCTGGTTGTCAAGCCCGAACCGCATGAGGAGACGGACGACACAGAGGGCGCTTTCCAGTCCGACATGCTCCTGACACCAGAACAGAAGGCGGAGCTTATGAAACTGATCGAGGAGGAGGGTAAAGGAGGCGAGCTGGGCAAGCGAAGGGTGACCGCCTTCGAGTACAGACGATGGCCGAAAAACACGCTCATGTACGAGTTTCACCCGTCCTCTGGTAAATAATCAATTTGTTTACTTAAAATGTCCGAAAGACTGTTATTCTAAAAAGTCGACGCACAAGAACACAAACACTCGTTTTTGGGATCATTTGCAGTATCCCAAATGAACTATTTGACCAGATAAACGTTACTTAGATGGAAGATAGAAGTAGTTCCAACTGCGCAATACAACGATTCTGCCACATATATAATGTAGGTTTCCCGCACATTTTAAATATTTTTTCCATTCAAAGTCATATCCGGTTAACTTCAATTTCGTCCCAGTAAATGTGTCAGGTGACATGTTTACTGTATCAACTGACAGATTCTGGCCAATCGTAGCAAGTGTCATCCAGGTTTGGTGTTTGGCGACATCACGCTCGCGCTTCACAGGATACGTTGCTTAGTAGTGGTTAGAGCGGGCAAACTGGTGGGGCGCGCAAAGCACTGCTAATACCTAAGTCACAATTAAAGCGGAGGCCGGGCGGCGTGTGCAATTTATAGGCATCGGTCGGCGTGTAGAGGTCGGCGAAAGATCGCGCGATTGGGCGGTCACAGTCACAATTAAAAGTGCCCCGCACGCTGCCATGACAGAATGTGGTCGATTTCTTGGCCCGTTTATCGGCCGGTGTCCGGCAGGCACTCGTCCGATGTCCTGCCGATGTCCTGCCTATGTCACTGCGATACCCCGGCCGATGTCTGGCCGATTTCCGGCCGGGCGCCGCCAAGTCGGCCAGACGCCGGACGGGGCCCGGCCGGCGTCTGAGCAGCGTCTGGGCGGCGCCTGGACGGCGCCTGGCCGATATATGGATTGTCTGGGTTGTCACAAATTTGGCCCGGAGCCCGCCCGATGTGTGTGATGCCGTGCCGGACATCGGCCAGGCATCGACCAATTTATTGGCGATCAGTTTGCGATGCGAAACGCCGCACCAGGTTTGAAGTCCGAGTTAAAAGTAACTCGATGCCCGCCCGATGCCCAAAAATGACCCGGTAGCCGCAAGGAGTCCCGTGGGGCCCCGGCCGAAAATGCCTAGAAATCCGTCGCAAACTACTCGCAAACCCATCGCAAGCTAATTGTGACTGGGGTATAAAGGAGTGCAACTGAGTGGTACAATGGATGCTTTTCCCATATGCAGCACGATATGTGGCAGAGGGTATCCTCCTACCATTGTTCCCCCATTGTGTCTCAAACATCCAGGGAATTTCCAAGGAATTCTTTTCAGTTTTAGGGCGGGTTAACAAAAGGGAAGAGTGTGTTGAGGTATAGGGGCGTTAGGGGGAAGCCCTTTGCCACATATCGTGCTGGGTATAGCTGTTCCTTCAAAAATGAAAGTGGCAATACCCATGGATGCATTGTTTGGCGAGGTTCGGGCAAATTCTGTGGGGTTCGGGTCAGTTCGGTTGAGTTTGAGCTTGTTCAAGTCGATTGGATTAATTTGGGCCTTATTTAATTTGAAAGGATGGGTTGCCCTATTTTAAAACTCATCCCATTTATAGTTCTCCACCTCTAAAATGTCATTCAATCTATTGCAGTACCGGATCGGACACAAATAATCAAGGGTTTGGAACTGTGGACCAAGTACACTTGCGTCGAGATCGTTCCGTACTCGTCATCAATGGCTGCGAGTCTTGGTCACCATAATCGCATACTGTTTTTCAAAGGCACCGGGTGAGTATTTCCTAATTGTCACAGTGCGCAACGTTAATCCTTGAGTTCTACAGAAATCCTCCTCCCCCCTCCCCCCGCCCCCGACGCACAACCGTACCTCTTAAGAGCCGTTTGCATTTTCACAGTTCTACAGAGAGTAGTATGTTTTCAAAATCCTCGTCTGTTCTCTCGAAATAAATGTACTACTTAAACATGTTTGTCATTACCATAAAATGTCTACACTTTACAGTGCATGTAAAGTTTTTAAATCTGTCAAGCCAAGTATGTTGCATACAAAACAAATTCCATTAAAGTCGATGCTTTTTGTTGAAGGTATTTATAAATAATCGATGTCATTTCTCAGGTGTTCATCATATGTCGGTATGTCTGGAATCGGTGCACAGAGGCTGAACATTGGACAGGGTTGCGCAAATGTGAGTACTAAAGTGTGTCTTATGACCCAAACGTGGGTCAAGTTTTGGTTCAGAAAGAATATAGTATTAAACGTTATTATTGTCCGGCGTCAAGGTTCTTAGCAAATTAGATTTTTTTCTTTCTATGAACGAATTTTTAAAGCATTTATTTTATTTTAACAAGAAAACATACTTTGTATTTAAGACATCGACAATCCTGTGGTAAACGCCGTTTGACCGTTTTTGCGCCTTGCCTCGATTTAAATTATTGACGGACCGCCAAATATTCCAAATATTGACAGTAATTGTTTGATATCTAAACGTTGGTCGATTTTTCGTTGATGTCTCGTTTAAAGTTGGTTAAGCATCAAAATACAAGATTTGTCCACCAAATTCTGCTTTTTTTTAATAGCCCGGTACAGTAGCTCACGAAGTTGGCCACGCCCTAGGATGGCACCACGAGCAGTCGAGACCAGACCGAGACGATCACGTCATCGTTAACCACGATAACGTCAAAGATGGCGCCGAACTCAACTTTGCCAAGTATTCGGCGTCGCAGATAGCCACTCATGAAGTGCCGTACGACGTGGAATCCATTATGCACTACGGATCAGGAGTAAGTATCTCTTCAGATCGAAGAAAAAAAGAAATCGACTCTTGATCAGAACAGATGTTTGTTCGTTTACAGACCAACCCGGTATACTGGGCACTCCTCCCCTGTGCATCCGTTATAACCGAGGGCGCCACTCAGTGCACGAACTGTATGTTGTGTTAAGCGGGCCTCCCACTGTGCGATTCTTGCCACGAATTAGGTACGATTAGCTACGATTTGGTACGATTGTGTGTAGAGTGTATAGACAGTCTCTGAAAATCGTACTAAATCGTAGCTTATCGTTGGAAATTCGTAAAAAATATCGCACAGTGGGAGGCCCGCTTTAAGCAGGCCTCCCACTGTGCGATTTTGGCCACGAATTAGGTACGATTAGCTACGAATTGGTACGATAACCAGAGACTGTCCATAGACTCTACACACAATCGTAGCAAATCGTAGCCAATCGTACCTAATTCGTGGCAAAAATCGCATAGTGGAAGGCCCGCTTTAAAGCAGGCCTCTCACTGTGCGATTTTTGCCACGAATTATATAGCTACGATTAGCTACGAATTGGTACGACTGTCCATAGACTCTACACACAATCGTACCAAATCGTAGCTTATCGTACCTATTTCGTGGCCAAAATCGCACAGTGGGAGGCCCGCTTTATACGAAGTGACCAGACAACGATATGCAGCAAAGCAAACAGACGATGTACCCTCTGGCGTCTCAGCAAACAAAAACATGCCCGGCGTTATGCGCACGCATCGTGTTTTGCATTAATTTAGATTAGGAATGAGGTCGCATGTCAAATCGTCTTTGATTACTAGTATTATGCGACCTTTGGCATTATTACCAAACCAAATGTATGCAAAACAGGATGAGTGTGCATACCGACGACCAATTTTCAACAGAGGGCGCTTTAGATATAAACAAAGAGCACATTGTCTATTGTTTATGCTGTAGATGGCGCTGTGCTAATCAGATTGGTGTATAGGGCGCATTCAAGCAACGCCAGCTGGAGGTCATACAAACCTCCACGTGGATTTCTCTGTGCTTAATTTGTACGGCGATCGCACGTCGGTAACACGGCATCGTTGGAAACGGACGAATAATGTCCAACCAAATCGATTTGTACTCTGAAGTATTGTACTCGGCGGCCCGATTAACATTTCCAAACCACGTCGTTTCGCCTTATTCTCGGCAAATTTAACTTTTTGGGGCCAGGGATCCTAAAATAGGACAGATGATGGTCCCGATCAGCGCGATTGCTAGAATTGACAAGGTACAATAATTAAGCATTTTCAACTTTATTTTTGATGAAATCCTCCAAATACGCCATAGGGTTACACACACAGCGGAGCACGTGCGCGCGTTGCTTGTCCTCCAGCAGAAATCCAGGTCCTCAAGTTTGACCTTTTGACCCATGTGCCCGGATGAGCTGACTTCTAGAGCTGTGCGTCTCCCAAACAGCCCATAAGTGCAGAAGCTCAAGGGAGGCACATCTAGAAGAGTGGCGCACCCTGCCTCAGCGGCTCTCACGGAGGCTGGTGCAGTCAGCTTTGCCATTACTGAACGATAACATTATGTTACATCTTTAAGTATATTTTGCGTTCCTTTTTAAAACCCTCCAAACTTGGGTTGAGAAAAAAAATCGTAGGGGCCTTATCGGGATGCGAACCCGAGATCTCCGACTCACCGGGCAGACGCTCTACCAGATATGGCACAGTTGGCATACTCCCTCAGGTTTTCCCTGTGGACCCAATTTTTTCTCTCGGTGTTGCACGGTAGCGCAACTTTTTGAACCTTGTATAGGTTTATTTTAATTATGGAGTTATTGCGAACATTTGTCTCTCTCATTTCCAGTATTTCAGCAAAAATGGCAAACCGACAATCGAGGCACTTAATCAGTTTGACGAATTCTTGATGGGAAATCGAGCAGACTTTAGCTTCTACGACAAGAAACTTGCCAATCTCATGTTCGATTGCGACAGTAAGTATTGTTTGAAATACAAATGAAAACCATCTGCTGGCCCAAAATTCAGATCGAAATTTTCAAAAACTTCAGGAGCTATTCTTCATTCAGGTTGTAAACAACATTTCATGGGCCGAAAGCCGATTGTGTTAATGTCATGGCATCTTCGGGATCTTTATGCCATCTGCTATACGGTATTATCTTTAACTTTAATTTATTATCAACTTGAGAGGACGAAGAATGAGATACAGTTTTGGGTCTTTCCACAGTAAAGAGGGGCATTTAGGCAACACAGACCATATTTTCGAGGAAATACTTTTGTCTGGTCTCAAAATAAAAGAAATAAGTTTAAGTTGTTCTGAAGAGATAACTTCGGCCCCAAAAGGGTTACAAATAGTGTGACAACATGCCTTTCTAAAAACCCCCTTGTACAAATTTCCAATATACGCTCGTAACTGGGACGGACATTTTAGGCCGTCCCGGTTACGAGCGTATATTGGTGTAAGGCGGGGAACTAAAAGCCGTTAACAAATCATCAAAGCAGTCTAAAACACTAACAAATCTATCATCGATAGATCATTAATTTGAATGGTCCAAAAACACTTTTCTTGATTATACACTTCATTGCTTTACCTAATAGTACGCTGATTATGTACAATTTGCTACAGAGGATTGTACCAACAACCCGCATTGCTTGAATGAGGGTTTCGTGGATAAGGACTGCAAGTGCGTCTGCAAGCCAGGCTACATCGGGAATCGCTGTCAGAATTACGACGCGAGAGAGGCAGGTATGGTATAGACCGTATCGAAATAGCCGCCATTTTGTGGAGCACCTTTTGTTACTTAAACCGTTCAACAATGGAAGCACAATATGTGCAACCATGCATGTCCTCAAGGAACAATGAAACTGCCCCACGAAATAGCGGCTATTCGATACGGTCTATGGCAGAAAAGTACAACCAATGTAGCAGGTGGTTCACCAAAATAGTATCCACTTGACCAGACTAAGTTTTTGCTGCTATGTGGTGCACGCGGCAGGTGTGAAGTACAGAATGAATACCGTGTTCACCGTAGGAGAGAATGTTGGTTGCTATATGCATTGGTGTGCACCACGTGGCACCGACAGCATAGTATGTGGACTTTCTAATCTGTACCTCCATTCGAAAGTTAAGAACTTGGGGCGCCAGTTATTATGCAAATGCTACACACCAAGAGCTAAATCAAGTCATTGGAGCACCACCTTACGGGACCATTTTTGTTTCGTTCGAAGTTCAGTCAGCGGATTAATTTTGCATTATTCAGAGAATGACCTATTTTGTTATTTCAGGTTGTTCAGCGCAGCACCTGACTGAAAGTACAGGAACCCTGACGTCTCCAAACTACCCAGACAATTACAAAAACGGTCAAACATGCGTCTGGCTTATAGAGGTAACTATGGTTACCACGGGACCAATTATAAAATCAACCGTTTTACACCTAAAACCATAAGGTGTCCGTATGCGGGTAACAATGAAGGAAGATAATTTGACATTTTTTCCATGTCGTGAGCATTAATATCGAGCAGTAGTTAAATCGGGTTCTATTTTTCCAATTGGATATACAGGGTTACAATGTTATCGTATCTCACATTTTGAGGTACAAGTAATAAGAGAACCACAGCATCTGCATGTTGTTGACATTTGCTCATATTGATTTATTGTTATAAGCAATTGAATATAGTTTATCATTTGTCCGTTTCAAAATCTTCTTAACTTCCCGAGGAGTGTACTGCAGCCCTGACTGTCGAACAACACTTTCACTGCCCGCACAGGTTCCAATTTGCTTGCCCAAGAGCACAAGCACCTCGTCCCAAAAACCTTTCCACTAGTGCGCTACTACATGTATAATTGGCGATTCATAATGCCACCTTTCCACCCGACCTAAACACTAGGGTGGAAACATTTTGTCATTCAGAGAGCCGAACAAAACTTCTAACTTCTTACGTTTTCCCCGTTACATTCGTTTTACAGGGAGGTCAAGGATCTACAATCTCGCTGAAATTCAGGCAATTCGACGTGGAAACGGACTCTTACTGTGGCTACGATAAAGTGACGGTTCGTTTCGGCTCCAAAATGAATTCTGGTGGAAATTCGTAAGTACCTCCGATTATCGCTTTCAAATCAATACATGTACAAACATGACAAAATCCGCTTCGAAAAGGACCGAGAACCGACTATATTTTGCTCTCCCCCTCGGGTGGGGATTCCGTCCCATAAATATTGTCACCTAAGGATTTGGGTGGGGACTTTGTGAGGAAACAATCGATGGGTGGATAATTTTGGACGTCATTCTGGAAAGAATTGAGTACCGTAGTTGATCATGGCTTCAGACGTTGTGTACAAAACAAACGAGACTGTATAGCTGAAAAAATCTTTGATTTTTCCCAACTCTTAAATTTGTGTTTTTCCATCAAATCTGCATTTACCGATACTTGATAACTCATTTTAAAGAAAAATATCAATGATCAACGATCAACTTCTCAATTCTCAACATCTTTTCAAAATATTTGCAATTTTACGCAAAAGGTTGCACATACATGTATCTTTGCAAATATCAATGATCTCGCATGTTTGTTTCAAATATCTGTGTATGTGTTTTCGATGTCGCAAATATCTTCGCAAATATCTGCGAGGTTGTAAATTTCCTCGAAAACATCTTGGCAACTATCTACGATGTTGGAAATTTCTCTGCAAAATGTTGCGATCTCTTTTTCTGGTCGCATACTTTATTTGATGACACGCCTATAGCGTGGTGTCTCACTGGAAAAGTTGAGAGTTGCAACTGAAGCGGAAAACCAGACTTTTTAAAAGCTCTCTGGCTTATTACAAAAAATGACGCCTGTACGGTTAAGCATGCCAAGCGTGCCAAGTATGGATCAAAGTACGCGTCGAACATGTTCGACATCTCAAATATTTGCAAAGATATTTGTGAGAAAAAAATGTGCGACATTGCAAATATTTTCAGCGTGATCAACCCTGCCTAGCAGAATTCGGCCAGATCTGGCAGATCGTTTTAAAATGGAAACTAGCGGAATTTTTCGATTTGCATCTGCGCTTACGAGGCATTATTTGGCCATATTTTCTAAGAATATTAGCATGTTAATTGTGTGTTTGCATTGTATTTCATGTGATCCTGGGCGATGTAGCAGAATTTGTTGAATATAGTAGCATTTCCAAGCACGTCTAGACACTTAGCTACATGTAGACCAGATGTTTGATTCAGGCTGTCGCATGCACGTACAGAAGCGTGATTTGGCAAAGCCGCACAGCAACAGGCGGTCATGTCATGTGTATGTTGCAACTGTTGTCCTTGACTTCTAAGGGTGGATTTTCGAGAATTAATGGACAAATTCTGCCCAAAATACATAGACACACATAGGTAAGGTTCTCAAGAACTATCGAACGGAGTTTATTTGGGATTGGGCAGCAGTTTATCGCGCCAGCCTTGTTTTAATGACTACCTCTTAAAGTTGCTGCCCAGCTATATTGCTAAATCACGCTTCTATATATGGGGTTGGGGAGGGCTTATGTATATCCCCTATAGTTCTAGGCCGACCAGGGTAATTGAAACCATAATGTCGATACATTTCATTCACAGATACTGCGGTTACGGTAACCCACGTGACATCACGTCCACGGGCAACCGGATGTTGGTGGCGTTCACGTCAGATTTCAGCAAAGGCGGGTCTGGTTTCGAGGCTGAATACACCATACACGGCAATACGATTGAGCCGTATGTGCCCACACCAGAGCCCCCTAAGAAAATTGTCACCACGCTTGCTCCTGTTGAAGAGCTCAAATGCGGTGAGTTTCGTTCCAGAATTATCTCAATCTGTCTCTAACTTGGACATCATTGCAGTGTTATGTCCAGTAGACCTTATGCGTGGCGGCCATGATAGAGGACAGGTTTTCATATTTAAATGATGTGACAATAGATCAACAATGTGCCTTATCGTGCATGACGCACTGTGACAATGTGACTGCCCTCTATCATGGCCGCTGCGCATAAGGTCTATTCCTGCACTTTAAACCCTATGCACAAACCCTATACTATGGACCTTGTCTAAAACAAAAACCGGAAATAATTGAGCAGCTGATCATGGCTTCACTCAGACTTATGCACAAAACATATGAGACTCCACACAAAATGTTTACATTTTCTCACTCCTAAATGTGGGGTTTAAATGTTTACACTCTAAAATCATGATTTCCTATCGATTTCACTTTTTGGTAGTTAGGCCTAAGCAGTGGCGCATCCAGCCTCATTAAAATACAGGATTGCAACGCTGCTTTTGTATTCCTGTATTTTAATGGCGCTATAAGGTAAAATAAGGAAAACATCACGCAGATATTGAAGTAAAATCTTCGAATTTCGATCACCGATCACAGATCAGTCTGATCTGAAAATGGGCAAGGGCCGCACGCGTAATTTTTTTTACACCACTGCGAGGGGAAAGCGAGGGATTTTGTACCTTTTTAGCGTCTTGAAAGGAGACTATATAATAGGTTAGGGTGAAGGGTTAGTGTTAAGGGTTAGGTTATTTTTAAGCTTTGGGTCTGGTTAGAAGAAAACTCGACTTGTAATCATGAGGTCCCTGGTTCGAATCCCATTGTTGTTTGGGATTTTGCAAAATTCCTCGGTTTCTTTCTTTTTCTCTAATTGAGAGTAAGAGTTCTGACTATTTTCAAGATTGTCACTTGAGAAGTATCTGTCATTGGAAACTTAGTAGACGCTATTCGGGTTGAAAAGTTGGTGTTTACCCCACGCTGTGGTGTAAAAACAAAACACGCCGGCCTCACTTGGTCAGCTAACCCTCCATCGACGAACGGTGGCGCTGTAGGCCATGCCCAAGTAAAATCGGGACACGTTAAGGAGCCGTCCAAAGTTGTCAACATTTTTAACGGAATTCATACCAAATTGTGTTTCTTTTTGGGGAGATTATAAGTCTATGAGTCGCCCCAGATGACGTCATCCGAGAGCTACAGAAACTCCTCTCCATGCAGGGGAACCATCCACAGCATGAACCATACGCTTGTCTGATTACTTCGAATAACACATATACAGTTCGTGCACTGGCCTCCCATGCAGCGGGTGTACTGGGGAGGAGTGCCCAGTATACCGGGTTGGTCTATACGAATCTAAGGTGTATTATACACAGGTTTAATGGCCCGGTGTATAATTTGCAAGATGAAACGTTTTACGTTTAATAAGGACATACCATATCTAAAGAAGAATGTTGGTATATACTGGCCTGCAGCAATGTTTAGCTATATGGATGCAGCAATGCTTCAGAAAACCTTTAAACGGTTTTAAAAACCGTTTAAAGGTTTTGTTTGTTAGCATTGCTAGCAACACTTTGGGTAATTTTTTTCTTCTTGTCAATTCATAAAACGCTTGGTTCATTGCAAGTGATATAATGGGCCTTTAACAGGATGCAGACTTGTCTTTCTATTCCTTATGTAACAGAGAATCCAAGCGGCAGTTGCGGAGGGACGTTCGTAGGCTCGGGCTGCGTTGCGTCTCCAAATTACGGCGAAGGAGGGAACTACAACGACAGACAAGATTGCCTCTACAATATTCAGGTACAGGCAGTTGGTCAGTGTATAGTGCCTTCTTATTTTGGTACATGTTTATGACTATTGTGTGTGTGTGTGTTACTTTGTACCATTGTGTTGGCAGATAGTTTGGGGCCCATTATGGCGGGGCCCATTATGGCCGTACCATTGTGTCGGAGCACCATTGTGTCCGTTTGTACTGGTATAAATACCACCCACGTTCGCCACTAATTATTTCAAAATTACATGAAAATGGCCCGGAAAGTTTACATTTGGTGAGAAGACATGATTTTATCAACTTTGAGAAAGGTTGAAGTTTTTCTTTGAAAACACTTAGGTTTGTATGTCATTCTCTATAAACGTAGTGCATGGAGTCCCAATTGGCGGACGTGTACGGTGTTATGGTCTAACACGGACACACTTGTGGGGTACCAAACACAATGGAACAATGGTACCCCATAAAGAAATTCAAAAGGAACAGTGGTACCCCACAGAGGAATTCTAAAGAAAAGGGAAAATAGGACAACAATGCAAGTACCCCATAAACCCCTGTGTACACAGAATGATGTCCGCACCATTGTCCTACAAACCATCTGCGGACACAGATGGTTCAAACGGACACAATGGTTCTGTACATACTTTGCTAGTTCACGGCAAAAGATGCCTTCAGTGGTTCATAACTAAAACGTTCAACATTTTATTCAAAAAATGGGTGCTGTTTTTAATACATAATTTGCAGTTACCCTAAATTTTACTTCACAGGAAAACCCGACTAAAAGTGTTGATATATAGCAATGGTAAACATCACATGATTTTTCCCTTGTAAAATGGTGTACCTTTGTGGGAGAAAACCATGCATGGATTTTTCAGGTTTTCTGAAGTATTTACTGCATCTATGTGGCTGAAATTTCTACAAGGCAGTTTATCAAAAAATTGTCTTTAGTTATGTAATGCTGTTCTTGTTTTTAAACATTTTCAAATCATGTAATCTGTCTTTAAGCTACTAGGTGCATGGGGCTGATTGGACTAATTATTCGTTCCCTGGATCTCAATAGGTCCCCGAGGGCGAGCGAGTTGAGCTCAACCTGCTGTCATTCGATGTGGAGCAAGGGTCAAACTGCGCCTGGGACCGGCTGGAGGTGGACTTGGGTCTCGGGACCATTGGCATGTTAAAGTATGTAATATGTTTCTTGCTGTGACACGTTTTCTCGATCATAACCAGAAACGTGTTATCGACTAACTCTCCGCAGATTCAAACAGTGAGGAGTTTTGACCATCATCTGTCAAATGTATGACTATTAACATCACTGTTACGGTCTCGCAAAGGTGGACCTATATGTGGACCGGTTTCATTTTAATACTATTAAAGCCGCCTTTCCTTATAGGTCCGTTTTTTATCCGTCTTGCGTGCGTTGCGTTTGCGCTGCGCTCGTCCGTCTGTATCGGTCTATGGAGCGATTTAGACGCAAAAGGATAAAAAAAAGCAAGACGGATGAAAAACATACCTAAGGAAATGCGGCTTAATGGCGGACTCACACCTCGCCTTTTCGCGCGTAAAAATGCGACCTGCGTCGCTTTGAGAAAAAAAGCGATTTGGAGATTATTTGGAGTGAAACTGGCGAGGCACTTCATTCCGTTGTTTGTATAATTTAAATACAATGTACCACTCATTCCAGGAGTATTTTCCGTAGGAAATCAATCATTGTTCAAGACGCATGTTTTTTTTTTTAAATGCTCACCGAATATCATTATTACGCCCAATCCCCATGTACTGCTTAAAATAGTATCTTGGTGCAACGATGCGTAAATGTTTGCTCAGTGAAGTGCAGATGTTCTTTTTACATGGGATTTATACATGTACATATATATATATGTAATTGTTTTTTTTCTTCTCCTTTCTTTTCAACCTGCAGGTTGTGTGGGGACGATCGCCCCATGGGTTCTTTCGTCTCCATGTCTAACTACATGACCCTGCGTCTGGTTAGTGACGAGAGCATCAGTGCCAAGGGTTTTGCCGCCAAATTCACAGCCGTGAGACTCGACCACTAAAAAGCTTTAACCGTAAATACCTCTAAGAGTTTCCATCAAAATATATCACATTTTGGTGTATTTCTGAATACATTTTTGAGATTTTTGGCGTGATACCATAATGGGATAGAAATTGTAATTGAATCCTGGGAAACTGTGTTACAATTGTTTTCTTCCTTATCATCTTTGAACGTTCGTGACGAAATAAACCAATATAATGGTTATAATTACATGTATGCAGATCCACATTCAGTGGGAAACGTGCCGAGAAAATCATCACAAACGCTGCAGGTACACAACGGCTGATCCCCATTCAGTAGAAAATTGGTACGAACAAATTGTCGATGGCTGCTGTGCCAACCAATACATTGCTTATCGATTCTTTCGGTATCGATTCTTTCGGTATCGATTCTTTCGGTATCGACTCTTTCGGTATCGATTCTTTCGGTATCGACTCTTTCGGTATTGACACTTTCGGTATCGATACTTTCGGTATCGATACTTTTGGTATCGATACTTTTGGTATCGATACTTTCGGTATCGATACTTTCGGTAACGATTTCGATATATTAATAATTTATTTTATTTATTTATTTCGATATCCAACAGCAGAGATCTGCCATTTACAGGTATCATGAACAAATAAATTAACTTACAGATACAAATTTAAACAAATACTCTATTAAAAGGGGGGAAAAAATAAATACAAATTACATGTAAATTTAAATAAATAAATTAATAAATAAATATGCATACATTTGTGTCAATAAATAAGTTAATTCAATGTGAAGCTGGCTAAAACTGTGATGCTAAATAAACAATAATGTTTGAAAATCAGCATAGCAGTCTTCCAACCAAATTACCGCATTGAATTATGTTTGTTTGTTTTTTCATTGTGCTATGGACTTTTGGGTCTAATAAATGAACTATCTGAATATTTTGATTTCGTTTAGATTTTAGGCTAATGGTTTTTTCGGTGTGAAAAAAAAACGCAATAGTCCTTTTGAACAGTCGCTTCTTAATGATTAACATCACTGGATTCACGAAATGTTTGGTGTGTCACCGATTCCAGATTCAATCGTGTTCTATTCGGAATAGAAACTGCAACCAATGTCGACCAATGAAAAAGGCATTTGTCAACAAAGTCACATTTTTTATTCCGAATAACTCATGTGCCGGATTTAAACCACAATTTTAGATCTTGTAAACAAGGCCTGGCAAATGCTGAACAACTGGTCGAAAGTGGAAAATTCTAAACATTTTTTTTTAGTATAGGCTTTTAAATTTTGCCATATCGGACAAAGTTGATGCAAGTTACTCAATACAAAAATTCAGGCCTTGTGTACATGATACAACATTTTGTTTTAAATGCGTTGGAAAACGACAGTTATTTTGGATCAAAAGTAGGACATGTTTTTTGACACGGGGTCGTATAAGATACCATTATTCAAAAATAAACAGCATTTGTTTGTATCAGTAAGATTTCGGGTTAAAGTTACATATTTACAAGTACAAAATCGTACCACAGAATCCGTGTTGGTGTCGGTGATGTGTATTAAATTAAACTAATTGTCGGGCACTGAAAATTAATACAATTAAACATCACTAAAAGGTAACCGTAGAAATGTAAAGGTAAGCTTTAACGTGCATCTTCAACCATAATGCATTGTGCCATTTACCTGATTTTAATAAAAGCAAAAATCTAAAGTGTTTGTTTTTGTGATCTAGTTATAATATTAAAGTATGAGGATGCGTAACATCAAAATCTTCAGCCATTTAGACTAGACTACGTTGTCGAATTTAGGAGACGGGATTAAGGCTACTTCGTTAAAGTAACACAGACTCGCACTCATTTTTAGGATGGACTCTGAAATTATAATAAATATTCTAATTTTAAGGTTTCGCATACACTCGTAATGTTTCGTTTTAACCCGAATTTATCGCCCAGCAAGCTAGCAACAGACCCAAAACATAATGACGTCACAGTTTGTTTATGCGTACTTTACTATGGCCATACCGTGTGGTACATAAAAACTCTCACATAAAAATTGCATGCGTGTAAACAAACCGTGACGTCATTATGTTTTTGGTGTATTTCTTCACAGGCACAGTCTTATTCGCTATATGTGCGTCCGGTGATGATAATATTCACCATTCTATCTCCTTGACATAACACACATTTTATATATAGGCCTATTCACCAAACAAGGTGCTGAGGGTGTTGTTAATTAACCGCCTAAACATCGAGATACATAGGCGGGTGGCACGTATATGGTAGTCAAGCCAGAAACACTGGGAGAAGCCCCTTCTCTTTGTTTAAGTGCATTACACAACACACTGGACCAATGGCTTGCTCACGGGCAAAATTACCTCGAGTGGTTTCGAACAGACAACCTCGGGATATTTCAACAATCCAGTAACCTAAACTCTTCGGCCACATCTACAGTGCTGATTGTGCTGTGCTGTGCTGTGCTGTACCAGCGAAACCTGAACAAGCGCGTACAGGCACTGCAGGCTTTTATGGAACTTTTCCAAATTGTACTTTGTTGAAGTTCTTCTAGCATGCATTTAGAGACAAAAGTTAAATTTCCACCGCATTTCAGTTGTTGCTTGAGGATGAAGTCTCAATCACTGCACCCAACGAGCCAGTACGTAGTCTGTGTGCCCTTTCCCTGTAAAAAAAGAAGAAGAAATGTAACGGTCAGTTATATTTCCTAAATCCTTCTGAAATCGACAAGGTCAGTTTCGAGTTGCCAAAAGCGTCATCAGGAATTAGCATATTCATGATTGAATATTGATCGCAAAAACAAACAACCCTGTAGAAATTTAAGCAACATAGATGCAGCGATACTTCAGAAAACCTTTTGAAATCCACGCACGGATTTTGTGTTGAGTGAATTGTTAAAAATGTGTGTGTATGCGGACAGTGTTTTTTTTTTAAATAGGAACCCACCTAACCCTAACCAGAAAGGTGCATTTTACACGGGAAAAATCATATTTTTTTATTTATTCACCACATCCAACAGCGGAGGGACCGCCAATTATAGGAATGGGAGCAAGTGTGGTTGAGTGCCTTGCTCACAATACCCGTCGCGGCCCGGAATCGAACCTACATTCTAGTACTAGCGAACTTAAGTTCGACGCACTAGACCGCTCGGCCATATTGTTTGTTGCCATTACTATGTTACCACTACTATAGAAACTTGTGGCAGTTTTTCTTGTCAACTCATGAAGCAAACTTTTGGATCATTGCAAATGATATGTAACTGGCCTTTAAACAAAATTTGAACGGATTCCCCTCCTCATATACCAAAATAAACCCCTAAAAAAGATGCCTATTGGTTTTGAAATCCGACCCATATCTCAGTTAGTTGTGACCTGTTCAGGTCATATTGCACATCAACGGAAAGCTCATTCCTGCCTTTCATAACGGAATACAAAAACATGAATTATGAAATAATAATTATTGCTCCAACCAGCACGCATGCGTAACACATGTATACGACCCACCTTCATCTCAACAGAACCTCTAAGCTGCATGTGAAAACAGTCAAAGATTTCTAATACACTCCTTGTTTGAGAACTGATGTGTATCTGCATGGCTTGACCAGAAAAGAATTGAAAAGAAATGAATTATTTTTAGCAACGTGTTACCCTGATTTCTGAATCTCGTGCAGTTTGTAGAAGATATTTTAACTTGTTATTATAAGACTGATTAACCAGTTAACGCCGGGATTATTTCAAACATTGCTGTCCGTAGGCGCGGGTTTATTATTTTTTTCAATTAGTTGAAGCATGGAGGAAGGAAAACAACTGAACTCATTAACCAAGCGCGGTAAAGTATCGTTGTTATGTCGATTCACCGTAATTGTACACCACACTGTCGCTTTGTTATAAACTGTTTTGCCCATTTTCCTCGTCGATTACTGCGAGTACAGTGTAGACGTTAAAAGCAGTAACAAGTGAATTTCCCCTCAACGTGTTAACAAGTGCTCCGCTACACCGATGCGGACATCTTGGTTTTGCACGAGATATCTTTATAGAAAACACTAATTGAACATGACTTATATATTTGCGTGTGCCCTCATGTGAAAGTGGCTAGGCCCCCTGACTCCCGTGGTATCGTGGCTCCGTTGTTCATGCAGTATAGTCAGGCAACCAGACTAAATAGGAGAGTGGCTTTGCACAATTTCTTTAAAGCATTTTCAATGTTTTCTCAGAACGGTGATGATACTTTATACACATGCCAGTTTTTATCGTACACATCCTCGATCACACATGAAGATCGTTTGTAAGTTTGTAAGTTTTTCAATTCTGTAATCTACGTTTAAAATAAAAATTATAGTGCCCATTTTTGTAATTTTTACTTTATATTATTTATTTACTTATTTTTGTTGAATACCTTCTCCGGTGGACTCCATCCGCGACGCGGTGTTTACCGTATCGCCAAACAGACAATAACGGGGCATCTTAAGTCCCACCACACCGGCAACACACGGACCTGGAATTGTAAGACAAATAACATATCCGTAAGTACCACTGATCATTTCATATTACATGTACCAGATTAGCCCTAATAAACAGGTAAATTAGTTCATTTACCAAGTCAACAGCCATCAGCTACAGCATCAACGCCAATAAGAAATTGGAGTTTGAGGCAGACAAACCATTTGGAATTCTAATGCCAAAAAACAAAAAATGTCGAACATGTGTTTGTCCAGTTGACCATACGATCAAGTTGACCATACGCATGAGGCTTGGGCAAAATCAAATGATATTTGGTATTGGCAAATTGAATGGGCGTCGTCAGTTTTAAATTTGATTGCGGATTTTTTCCCCGATTGCATGCTTGAAAAACCAAATTGAATGTTCTCTTTAGGGCCGTCCAAAGCTGTCAACATCTTCACGGTTCTACAGAGCGTAGGAAGGGGAGCGTAGGAAGGGGAGGGTAGGGGGTCGAGGGCCGCGTAGGACTTTACATGCACTGTAAAATGTTGACATTCCATTGTACATGTGGTGACAAAAACAAATGTTGATCAGTAGTATTTCGGGGAAGCGAGGGGGGTCTTGAAAAAAATACGCTCTGTAGAACTGTGAAAATGTTGAAAATTTTGGATTTCGCGCTAAAATGAATTTGGGTGGTATTTTGTTGACTACACAACGGACGTTCTTTTCACGCTATTTAGACTGATTTATCGCCGATGATTTTGTTTTACCAGTTACATCTATATAGACCGTATCGAATAGCCGCCATCTTGTGGGGCAGTTTCTTTGTTTCTTGATGACATGCATGGTTGCACATTTTTTGCTTACATTGTCGACTAATTAAAATGACAACAGTTGCCCTACAAGATGGCAGCTATTCGATACGGTCTATATCGTTGACCAACATTAAGACATCGTTTATATCGCCAAACTCATCACAGTTAAACAGGAATAAAATATGATGCCCAAATTAACACCATGGGTTATTATTTTGACTTTTACCTGTGTGAATACCGACTCGCAGCTTCAACTTTTCATCGGGTTTGTGACGTATCTCGAACGAGTCTACTGCACGGAGCATGGCCAGCGCCATGTTGCCAATCTCCCGCGCATGCGCGTTGCCGTTACGAACTGGGACTCCAGAGACGACCATGTACGCGTCCCCGATAGTTTCAACCTAGGAAAAGGACACCAACAAAGTTCATTGTGGTGTCCACGTAGCATAGGTAAAATCGGCATAGGTAAAAATCATAATCAGATTGCCCAATGAAAACAGGAATTAATATTGGCAGGGCACTTTATTATAATCCACAATAAAACTTTAAATGCCTAAATGAATTTTCAGTATAAAATTAACACGGCTTATATCAATGCTACATAGACTTGATGGAACGACTTAATTAAACTGAACTAAAAAATGCTCTTAATTAGAAGAGTTCCTGTTATATGAAAATAACAAAAATACCTTGTAAACGTCGAAGTTTTCAATGATGCCATCAAAACACGTATAAAGATCGTTAAGTAGCATGACGACCTACAAGACAAAATAAAACAAAGTATTAAGCTACTTTTTCCTCATTGAGATTAAAGGAGCGTGTTCAGAAAAATGGATTTTGTTTTAGCCTAACAATCATATAAAATACCTCCCCAAAATACTATATCCATGGGAAGAAAACAGGAAATTTGCAATCCCCAAATTTGGATGTGGAAGCAAAAAGGTTGCGTGTAATTATTGCACTGCTTTATGTAACCGGATAAATTAGTTTACAAAACATAGGTGATTTTTTTGATGATATCCTTAAAAATATACGGATTGGGAGCGCAAAATGTCAGAATGGTTATGAGAAAAATATGACAAATGATATGTTATCAAAATCTCAACACCCATAGGCAAAATTGGGGGTTCAAAAATGCGACCTGGTCATGCAAGATCATTGTGTCCGAAGATGGTTTCTGATAAAAACCACTATACGTCCGCACCATCGATCGTGCCCGAAGAAATCATTATGTCCGAGCACACCAATGTATCCGTTTGTACCAGCTGTCAGCACCATTGTGTCCGTTTGTACTATCATGTCCGCACCATTGTGTCCTAAAAACATCTGCATGCGGACACAACGGTTCAAACAGACATAATGGTCATGAGCATACTTGTCTATCGGTTAGATTTTACCCAGTCCTTTTTGTACAAACCTCCAATGGCGTACTCTGTGCAGATAACTGCGTGAATCCTTTGATGTCACTGAAGAAGATGGTCACACCGTCGTAGGATTCGGGATCTACCTTTTTGCCTTGTTTCAGACGATCTGCTACGACCCTGTTAAATTGCACAGATTCAAGAAGAAACGAAAAATAAACAAACATTTATAACCAATCAAAAAACGTTTCACCGAATGATATCCCGACCTTCTGCATGTTGTTGCCCTTTTTCCGTTATATTTATTTGAACCGTTTCAGACTATTTCGACCGCCTTTGATGACAGGTATTTTTAAGCCCAATCAACAACTGTACGATTATAAGGGCATAATTATGTAGACGTTATGCCAGCCTAAACGCGCCAATATCCCTTGGGTTACCTGATGCTTACCTCTAAATATACTTCTCAAAATTTGTTGAAAATCACCTCTGACTCGATATTTATTTCTGAGTGCTGGGAATATGCAAGATGTTTTAAATGCAGAGTTTAACTCTTTTCTTACACCATACATGAAACATATATCAGCCTTAAAGAGTCTTAATTTATACTTTTGATAATTTAAAAATGAAAATATCAGTGATACAGTGATACTACTTGGAGTAGTCTAAACTCAAACTGTAACCTTACCTTTATTCCTATACCTAAACCATATTAAACCGAAAATCACGCATTCTGGGTCAAAATAACCGGGAATTTCGTCATAACAACATTCCCATTTCAAAATGTTTCATGGTTCTTTGACAAGGAGTATCTTTACCGTGGTAGCAGTTCGTACAGCAACATCTCGGCTCGTTTCTTCTCCTCCAGGAAGGCTGCCGTGCGTTCACCCACCAAATCCTCCAGATTGTTAGCATATTGCTCCATCCGGTGTAAGAGGTTGTCCAAGATACCCATGCCTGTCTTCCGCTCTCTGTACATGTCCGAAACGAGAGTAAAAAACTTCACAAATTGCATCACTTAATCTTTGTAGTTCTTTCTGGGATGTGTGGTCAAGTATGTGGTCAAGTATACGTTCAAGTATATACGTTCAAGTATGCGTTCAAGGATACTGGGAAATAAGCTTTTGTTTTCGAACATTTACTTAAAACATAAAATATTACATGTATTCTGTTTGTGGACCATTCGATTTCGCCAAAAATGTAGCTTAACTTAATAGGCAAGCCTTTTCGCACCAACAGAAAAAAGGTGATGACACTACCTGCTAATCATGCTCATGGAAGCTTGTAAGGCATTAGCGGTTGGTCTGTCCCTGGGATCTTCAGCCCAGCACGCCTTAATCAGCTGACACACGTCCGCAACGTCTGCGTCGCTCGTCGCTCCGAAATCCGGACGGAACGGGCGTCCGCTAGAGGGAGGAGACTTGATTTTCTCAAGGATTTCTGAACACAAGATGGGAGAAAAAATCATATGGTAAAAGAGAACAGGAAAGTGGCTTTCAAAATCACCAAAATGGACGGCTAGGTTAAAAAGAAAACATTGTATTTGCTATTGTATTTTGCGACATAACATTTTTTAAAATCAGCGGTTAAACTAGTGGTAAACCATTGGCATTAGGATAATCTGTAATGGTGATCGAACAGACATATTTCTGGTTTGGTAAACTGGACGAAGATGTGACTGGATTACCACTCAGGCTCATGTGCTTGGTTTCCGTGTCGTAGGGTCCTTCTCTCGTTATGACGTCACGCATGACCATGCCCATGCTGTAAATATCGCCCTCTTTTGTCGGCACTCGCTCGGGGTATCTGAGCATCTCAGGTGCAACCCAGAGCTGTTCTATAGTATCAAAAAGCAGACATACATGACACGGATAAAAGTAGCAAAAGTACTGAATATTTCAGAAAAAAGACATGGAAACTGGTTAAAATGTCCTTTATCCAATTATGTTTATTATATGTCATTGCCATGAATGACTGAACAAAATAGACAGTTGCAAAAGGTATTGGAATCAGCACTGTGGTAACTTTGTACACATTGGGAAAGTAGTGACAGGGACAACGAATAAGGAAAACGATCTTTCTGATCCCTTCCCGTTTGTGGCATATTACCTGACAAAATAAGATGCTGTGCCCTCCACATGGCCACCATTCCTGTTAATGCGTATAGCTGACATCTTTGTCTAATGTCTTCTATACTGCCTGCTTTATCATCCTACGGTCTTCATCCATTTTTCAGGCAACTTGTCACAGTACTGATTTTAATACCTTTCATAACTGTCTTATTTAATCAGTTATCCATGGCAACAACACAATGAGCCCAATACCATTGGATAGAGTAAATTCCTATTTTTTTGGCGCAGATATTTGTCTTTTTCGAAATATTCGGTAGTTTTGTAATCATATGAACTTAAAAATACCTTTTTAAAAACAACCAACATATTTAGTATATACAAGACTTACTCGTCATGAGAGCGTGGTCGCACTGTGTGTGCCTTGTGCCATCTCTGAACCCATGAAGTCCGAAGTCGACAAGCTTCAGCACAAAACGGCCGTCGATGAGGCAATTGGATGAACTGAGACGGCCGTGGACTCCGATTGGGCTCTGGTGCAAATACTGCACACCCTGCATTGGTACAAGCAAGACCAAACGACTGTTTGCTGATAAGGTTGCATTATAGGGCTCAATATAAGGTGAACATCAACATAATTATAGCTTTTGAACGCGTCGTCCGTATTTTCCTTTTGGTGTAAATACACACAGAAAACGTTTCCCCCCACCCCCCCACCCCCCCCCCCCCCCCTAAAATCACATCCACTTTTTGTAACATCTTTCATTGTAACAACAACCAACCCTTTGTTTTTTTAACATAAAACCGTGTGAAACCAAAGCATACCTTAATGACGTCACTGATAAGTGAATACTTAAAAAGCGAGTCCAGTTTGATCGAATCGTTTAGAAGGATATCCTGTGGAGAGAAAAACAATTACCAGTTTTGGGTAGACATCTTAAAGCGCAATACATCATTTGCAGTTACCCAAAATATAACTTAACCCGACTAAAAGTGTTGATTGCAATGGTAACAAACACCCCATTCTTTTTTTGTTCGTGTAAAATGGTACCTTTGTTGGGAAAAATGCCAACTGTTTTTAAAAACATTGCCTGCAGAGAACCTTTTTACCATTCATTCATACACACAAAAACAATATGCACGGAATTTAAATTAATAGGGCGGGGGAAACGGGCTCTGGAACTAATTTCTTTATCAAAAATGAAGTACACGTACTCAATTTGAGTTGCGTCTGTGCCGCTATACAATTGTTGTCATGGCAAAAGGCAGCGTTGAAGTCCATCGCATTTATACAAGTCGGCTTACACAAGGACATGGTTAATTTCGTAAATTAAAAAACAGACACAATTCTGCATCTGTTGAGTAAAAACCATGTACCTGTAATATTTAAAGGGGCGGGTCCAGGATTTTCCAAAGGGGTGGGGGGTTAGGGGGTGGGGGGTTGGGGGGTGGGGTAGTGAAATGTTTAAGCATGAAATGGTGAAAACAACCAAACAGCGAGGGCGTATAGCGCGAAGCCCTAACGGCGTGGGGTCCGTGGATTGTAACATTGTGTGAATAATGTACTTTCGAAACTGAAATACAGAAATATGTATTTACCATGAGACTGCCCTTTGGGCAATACTCGTTGATAATGGCCACGTTAGGCACATCGATGCACATTCCGATAAAGCGCGCCAAATTGGGATGCGCCAAATCACGTATCTGCATGGGAAGTAAAAAATAATAACTCAAATTACAAGAGCTTTTCAGATTTATTTTCCAGAAAATGGATTTCATTCTAACCTAACAATCATATAAAATACCTCCCTAAATTACTATCCATGGGAAGAAAACGAGAAATTTGCAATCTCCAAGTTAGATGGTGAAATCACTGCAGTGTTTATGTAACCACTGGTAAATTAGTTTACAAAACACCGGTGGTATTTGACGATATCCTTGAAAATGTATGGATTGAGAACGTGAAATTTCAGAATGGCAATGCGAAAAATATGACAAATGATATGGTATTAAAATCTCAACACCATAAATAATTTTAAAATAACAGTGGTTTGGCAGCATTTCGTTTAAAGTTAAATGGACACTTTATTCACTGGATGTGGCATTACAAGAGACAGCCGAATTGTGTCGTAGGTTGCCATTGATAAAGCATGCATTGCAAAAGCATAGGGACACGGTTCAGTGATTTTAGTTAAGAGCCTAGGCAACTTACAAAAAGTGCCGTACTCACTTCAGCTTTACATTGCCCCACATGATGTACGTAAATTATGACAAATGTGCTACTTGTATGTGGGTCTGTCCACAGTAATGGGGTACATTTTGAAAAATAAGTCAATAATTCCTTTCAGATGTCTTTAGTTTACCTCAGAATTAAAGAAATGTCCTTGTTTTGTTCTCAGGAGATAACGTTTGCCCAAAAAGGTAAGAAATTGCTGCCACAACATACATTTTTGAAAAGCTTGTGTACAAATTTGCCTATTACGTATGTAACGTGGACAGACCATTTTGTGACATTTTTTCCGTCTTTGTATGTTGTATAGGACTATTTTTCGTACTCCTTGGTGAAAAAGTTATTTCCTCAGTTTAGCTTGATAATTGGGGAGTCAGGTTGGCGTAGCGGCTCTTTCCTCGCCTTCCACCAATGTGGCCCTGGTTCGAATCCCGTCCAGGTTCGAATCCCGTCCGGGTCAGTATGTGGATTGGGTTCTCAGTCACTGCCTGATTCCGTGGGTTTTCCCCATACACGGTGGTGTGTGGGGCTTTCCTCCCACATCTAAAACTGAGAATTTCTTCCTGTTCCATAGTACTTCGTGGCCATGCTGAAGAACCTCCTAAGGTGGCTACAGGGCAACGACTTAAGTCGGCTAATCTCAGCAACCAGATCCCCTTAGGGGATCATACGAAAGAAGAAGAAGAAGAAGCTTGATAATTTAAAGATAAAATTAAGACATTTTAAGTGAACTGGGACCTAAGATCTTGATTGTTACAGAAATGTACCCCATTACTGTGGAAAGACCCATGTATAAGTCCCTTTGATGTTAAACCGAAAATCAATGCATGTTTGGACTTTGTTTCAATCTTAACATTTTCATAGCGAAGCAACGAAGGCAGACGGTCACCGCGTGCAAAAATACAGCAGAGGCCAATTGATTTTCGAGTGCCAAAGAATTGAAAAGCTGTTTGTGGGTAAAACAAAGTGGGGTATAGCGGTATGTTAAAAGAAAACGGCGTGCAGGTACCCTTTTGTTAGCCGATGTTAAGTGCCACGGAAGATCTGACTTTGGAAAAGTTTAAAAGCCCTTTATATAATTTGCATGATGAAACGTTTTTTTATATTAAGAATTCGAAGAACAGCAGCATAACTAAAGAATAATCTTGATAAACTGTCTTAAAGAAATGTTAGCCACATCAGGAACCTAAAAGGCACAGGCTCGTCATTGCGCGCGTAAGGCCAAATTCGTGCCACGAAATATGCAGCTCCATAGCAAAGGCATGAAGCTGCGTATTTCGTGGCACGAATTTGCCCTCACGCGCGCATTGACGAGCCTCTGCCTTTAAAAATCCATGCATGTTTTTTTTGTTTTGAATGAAAAATAAATCACTTTCAGTTGGCAATGTCTCCCACAAAGGTACATGTACCATTTTACACTCGAAAAAGCATTTTATGTTATCATTGCTATCAAAACTTTTAGTCGTTTTTGTTTTCTTGTCAACTCATGAAGTAAAACTTTTAGTAGGCCTAACTGGAAATGTTGTATTGGGCTTTAAAGGCCCAGTGTATCATTTGCAATGACCCCAAAATGTAATCGACGAGTTTACAGGGGAAAAGTTCTGAAAGTAAAGATTGAATTAATAGCAACTACCCAATGAAAGATTTCCGCTCAAAATGATATAATGTTACCAGAAAATAATCCGTAAAGATTAAATTATTTAGATCGTTTGGAAACGATTTACTTATTTTTGGTTCGCATCTACGCGGTCCAAAATGCATGGGCGCTGTGTACTGCATGTGCGTGTTCCAACGCGATGCATTTTTATGGATCGCGCGCACACGCAGTATATGACGTGCGCCACAGAGTGCATGACGCAAGCCACATAGTCTGGTCAAGTGGATACTATAAAGGCCTTTTTCCAAATCTCGGCTTCGTCTCCATCTCCGGCTCCGTCTCCATTCCGCCATCTTGAAGCCGCATACCAAACTTCGGCTCGGCTTCAGGCTTCATTTTGAGGCTTCGTTTTGGCCCAAATGAGGCTCCAAAACGAAGTCGACGAGAGATGACTTCGGCCGGCTTCGTGACGTCATGAACTAGAAAATCACGTGACAGCAGTTGTTTAGGATCGTTGATGACCTAGTTACTGGTAAAAATGTGGCAACTGTGGTTCCAGGCAACGTCCCAATGAAGTTCCTGCCAGAGAAGTTCCTTGAGTTCTTCAATCGGAAGATTACAGATTTGCGCGTCGGTCTTGGTCCTTATAATGACGCCACTCAGTGCAGCCCTTGTTCAAACCTTATGACGGAGTTCGACATGGTGCAACCAGAGACTGTCCGGGGTCTGATTATGGAATCTCCGTGCAAGTCGTGTTTTTTGGACCCACTGCCGACTTCACTTTTGAAGCGGTGCTTAGATGCCATCTTGCCATTTTTCACTCGAGTTTTTAATCAGTCCCTGACCTCCGGTATTGTTCCTATGGACTTTAAAACTGCAGTCATTCGACCGTTGCTGAAAAAAACAGAATTTGGATCCAGACATATTAAAAAAACTATAGACCGGTATCAAACCTTCCGTTTTTGTCTAAGGTGCTTGAAAAAGTCGTCAAACAACAGTTGGATGAACACCTGGTAGAACATAAATTATATACGAAACACCAATCAGCATACCGAGCTCACCATAGTGTCGAGACGGCGCTCCTGCGTGTGCATAACGACATCATGATCTCACTAGACAAACAGAAACATGTCGTGTTGGTGTTGTTAGATCTATCCGCTGCCTTTGACACGATCGATCATGATGTCCTCTTGCACAGGCTGGAGCGCCGTTTCGGCATTACGGGAACTGTCTTGAAGTGGTTTCGGTCCTATTTGTCAGATAGGAGGCAGTGTGTCTCAGTTGGGTCGATTGAAAATAGGTCACGTTATTTGTCACTTACTTGTGGGGTTCCCCAAGGCTCGGTTCTGGGACCGATTCTCTTTACCCTGTATACCTCACCCCTCGAAGACATAATTGAGCGCTATGGTCTTAATTGTATGTTTTATGCCGATGATACACAATTGTACATATCGTGCGAGACTAGTGTTGACGCTATTTCTCCTCTCGAATTATGTATAGGCGAAATTCGCAACTGGATGAGAACTAATTGTTTGGTTTTGAATGATGAAAAAACCGATGTCATCCATTTTTCTTCTCGTTTTAAACAAGTGAATAAGCTGCAGTGTTTGACGGTTGGTGAGAACGATGTTTGTGCGTCATCAGTGGTGAAAAATTTAGGTGTGCTGCTTGACCAGTCTGGCTCCATGGAAGCACAAATTGGTCAGGTATGCAAGGCGGCTTCATTCGCTCTATGGCGCATAGGGAAAATTCGATCACTTTTAGATGAGAAGACCACTGAACGATTGATTCATGCATTCGTTACATCGCGCCTTGATTTTTGTAACAGCCTTCTATATGCACTTCCAAAATCATATATTCTTAGACTACAATCAATACAAAATTCTGCTGCTCGTTTGATTACTCTGTCCAGAAAGGCCACTCACATAACTCCAATTTTCCATGCGCTTCACTGGCTCCCGATTTCCGAACGCATTCAATTCAAAATATTACTGATGGTGTTCAAAATTATCAACCACCATGATGTCCGGAGTATCTGAATGAGCTCATTCAGATCTACATCCCTCCTCGTACTCTCCGATCTGCCAACAAACGCTACTTGGTACCGGTCAAATGTAGGACTGCATACTATGGTTCTAGGGCGTTCTCTGTTTCTGCCCCACTGCTGTGGAACAGCTTGCCAGATGGCTTGCGTCTGGTGGAAGATTTGGCCAATTTTAAAAAGAATTTGAAAACGTGGCTTTTTAAAACATGTTTTAAATAGTGTATTTAAGTTTTTATTTGTTTTGAATTGGTTTTTAAAGATTAATTTTTAAATATTAAGTAAATTTCCAACCTTTTTAATTGTTAGGGACAACTAAGTGGTTTTACATTGTACCGAGTGCTGAGACGCATGTGTAGCGCTCGTAAAATCAAAAACTATGAATTGTAGGTTAGGGCGACAAATCGTGTGTAAAAAAGGTATATTAGGGCGACCTGCTCAATAGGGCGACATTTTGGTGTCGCCCTAATATTTTTGAGTTTAAAAATCATTTTTTTAGGTCAAAAACAATTTTTTTAAAATCGAGAACCATTTTTATTAGGTCTAGAACCGATTCTCTTAGGTCTGGAAGCATCTCTGGAAGCTTTGGGTAAAAAAATAAGGTGTCATTTTGAGTGACTCTTGCCGAAATTTCGGTGGTCTCCGGTGAGAGTCTTCCCGAAATGTCGCCCTATTGCGGCATTCAGGGTTATTTAAATTATTATTATTATTATTATTATTAAAAACCTTTGTGAACTTTTGCAGGTTTGCTAAACTTTTCCGCCGACAAAACTCGTCTGATAGCGCTTTAAAAAATCCGGTGAAAAGGAGTGGTAGGCCTACTAGACCGACTAGTGTTCCAAACGGTTTTTTGTTTGGCTTTGCTAAAGTGAAGCCGGAGGCGGTTGGAGCCGGAGCCGCATGAAGCCGGAGCCTGGAGCCTGAAGACGGAGTCGAGATTTGGAAAAGGGCCTAGGTGTGCATGTGAAAGGAAACAGGTCAAAAAACAAGACGCTATTCATGGGAAACACGCAAAAGGGCTAATAATTGAAAAAATAAAACATCTGATTGTGGAAATGTTAAACATCTGATCAGCAATTTGGCCACATAACAAAGCCTCATAACCACCATTGTAATTTGCATCAATAATTGTCGATTATCAACCTCCAAACGTTTCACTTTATAGGGTAATTTTGTAGAAATCCACGACATGATTACCTGTTTGAGTTCGATTAGAAGACTCTTCTTGAGGTCCACGTGGTCCTTGTCCAGCATTTTTACCGCCACCGTGCGTCCCTGGTTGAATTAATGGGAAGTGATATAGGGTACCAGACCGAACAGACATTTTTGATTTTGTGAATATAGCATTAATGTTAAAAGCATATCAACAATATATTATCGCCAGAATTAATGTTTTGCATCCTTATTTCGCAAACGGTGGTCTACATCTAGTGTAGTCACAAAATCGTGCGCATTTATAAAGCGGAATTCGCAGTTAATTTCTTACTTTGCATGACTTAAATTAACACGCTACACATATTCCTGTATCTTAGTGAGGCCAGATCCGCCACTGGACAAATACATGTACTGTTTATAGCCACTTGTTTTCGCAACCATAACCCGAAACATGTACTAACTGGTTTGACCAATGATCAGCTTCGGTCATCAGCAGCCAAAGCCGATCATTGGTTAACGTCAGAAAAATGTGTCTGGTTATGGTCGCGAAAACAGACTCTACAGACCGTATCCTCGAGGACATGCATGGTTGCACATATTGTGCTTACTGCTTACATTGTTTAACAGTTTAAGTAACAAAGGGTGTCCCACAAGATGGCAGCTATTCGATACGGTCTATAGGCAAAATCAACCGTCTCTGCGATACCCCCAAGTAACTTCCAACCTGTTCGTCTCACCTGATAAAACGACGTTCGTGTGAAAACCTGTTTTCCATCTTCGGCTTTCACAGAGGAACTTCCCTGCAGAAACCAAAGTCATATGAACATTATTGTAAAAGATTTTGTGGGTAGCGGATGTGTATACTGCGCCTATAAATCACCATAGAAATGAAACAAGCAATTACGAGTAGCAAGAAAAAAAATCCATGGTCCCCGTAGAGATTCTAACCCCAGACCTTTGGCACACATGGCAGATGCTCTACCAACTGAGGCAGATACTCTACCAACTCGACCGCGTGGGTTTCCCCCCAGGAGACCTTAATTGCCGAAGATGCCATAAAATTAGCAACAACAACACTGATTGTGAAAATGTATTTCTCTGTTCCACACTTGGTCTGAATCTGGATATGGACACGTATAGGCTGAATATCGCAAGGACCAGAACAAGTTATGAAGTTTTTTGCACATGCATGAGATAGTCCACACTCAAATGTATTCCAATCGTTGAATCGAATAAAACATAAATATCGTTGAAAGAAACATTTGCTTGCCTTGCCGGGAAATTACTTTGTCTTAAATCCTTCATATGGTCATGGCCTATGGACAGACATTTTTTTCCCGTGCTAATTTAATCTTACGATAGAAAACGAAGACGTCCGTGGTGCGCCAAAGTTGTCGCCATGTTGCGAAAGTTCCTCCCATTTAATCTGCCACGCTCTGCTCTGTATTTCCAAGTTCCACTTTAACTTCCTGCAAGCACAAAAAAGAAGAAAAGAAACACCCAAAATACACATTGTATTGAATTTATTACGAACTCACGATTTAGCTTTTTACCAAATGGCACAATGGAAATTACTAATTTGTTTTGTTGTTGGGGCTCGAACTCAATATTTCATTCAATGAACGAACGGCCTCGGCAAAGTCGTATTGAATATTAACTGGCGAAATTTGATTGGAAAGGGCCGCAGATTAAATCAAACCTTTTCGATTTTGTCCGTCCTATTTAACCAGACCACGAAGCTGGTTGCAAACCGACCGCATTCAAAACCCTAAATTCCTTTAAAATAACCAACCCTAAACCCTAACCCTGAACCCTAACCTATTATATAGTCTCCTCTCAAGACGCTAAAAAGGTACAAAACCCCTCATTTTCCCCTCGCAGTGGTGTAAAAAATAAATTACGCCCCCCGCTCAATGTTGTTTGATTTTTACGCGGTCTGTGCTCCAGCGCGGGGTAACAACATTGATCGGGGGAGCGCGGGAGGTGGCCCAACCATTTTGGCCAGGATTGTAGGCATCTGACTAGATGATATTGTGGCTCTGTTTTACATGTAGTATAGCCAGGGAACCAGCCTAAATAGGACGGTGGTTTCGCACAATTTCTTGTTAGCATGGGAACATTTTTTTCCGAGGCACTGAGCTGACTTATAAAAAAAAAATTATCATACACATCTTCAATCATACATGGAATTAACGCCGCTGTTTTTAAATGTAATATACCTTAAAGGATTTTGATGAACTTTTCTATTGAAAAACATCCCGAAAGAACAAAGCTATAAATAAAATTGAAAATGTACACCAACCTGTAAACTAACGCGATGATGATACTGCCAACGATTACAATAGCACACGCTATAACTATTGGTATTGCAATGCCCAGGGTTGAATCTGAAAAGACGGGCGGTGATAAGCAACAATGTATATGACGATAAAAACACGAATTCAGCAAAAAACCCAAACAAACAAACAAAAAGCCAAATACTGTGAAATGTACATGTACATCCAAACTGGGAAATGCAAATTTCCTGTTTTATTCACATGGATGGTATTTTGGGGAGGTATTTTATAATGATTGTTAGGTTAGAACGAAATACATTTTTTTGGGGGGGGGGGGGGGGGGGGGGGGAATTCTGGTCACCTCCTTTAACTGGCCAAAGGTGGGTCTTTCCACAGTAATGGAGTAGGCTACATTTGAAAAATAAGTCAATAATTCATTTCAGATGTCTTTAGTTTATCCCAAAATTAAAGATATTTCCTTGTATGTTCTCGGGAGATAACTTTTGCCTAAAAAGGTAAGAAATTGCTGCCACAACATGCATTTTTAAAAAGCTTGTGTACAAATTTTCCTATTACGTATGTAACGTGGACAGACCATTTTGTGACATTTTTTTCTGTCTTTGTTACATACGTAATAGGAAAATTTGTGCACGGGGTTTTCAGAAATGTATGTTGTATTAGGACTATTTTTCTTACTCCTTCGTGCAAAAGTTATTTCCTCAGTTTAGCTGGATAATTTAAAGATAAAATTAGGACATTTGAAGTGAACTGGGACCTAAGATCTTGTATGTCACAGAAATGTACCCCATTACTGTGGAAAGACCCAGATACAAATTTCGTCTCCGCGTCTCCACATAGCTACGGATACGGCTATGGCTATGCCTATACGGTTAGAGCCACAACTATCATGGCAATAACTTTGAGGAAGAGTAATTTTAAAGAGATCAATAAAAGGAACAAAACAAAGTGGAACATTTTTATCGCAACACGTACCTGTCTTGCATGCAGGGTTTTCATTATGGAAACCACAGAACGGTGCATCCGCCGGCGGCTCGATGCGTCCGCCCGGCCACGCTACATCCCCCACGAACTCCAGCTGTCCACCTTCGCCGTAAAAATTGGCCACGACCTGCCAAAGAGAGGTCTTTCTCAGCTCACAAAATACAGCGTCAATAAACCTATAACGTAACCCTTTGCTTACACGTGTGAATTTCTATCCGAGTCTTTAGGAAACAGACTGTTTGTACAGACATAGAAATTGCACATGTAAGCAAATTATCGTGTTTTATGTTATTTTAATTTTTTTGTAATCTTCAGACATGTAAAAAAAAAAACCAATTGCCCTGGTCAAGACAAAAGTTCATAAACTGTCATCAAAAGATGTGTCTGACCAAATATACACAGAATCACAAAACACAACTTTCCGCCTATTTGCTTCTGTGATTTTCAGCGTCTCATTTCACCCCAAATTCCATAAAAACAGCTTTTTCTCAAAAATGAGCCAACATATAATGGGATTTTTCAATTAAATGTTGACACTGATTAAACAGGTGCGTCCCTACAGTCCAACGATAGCTTGACAATGACAGCCGGGATTAGTATTTCTAATTGAAAGTAAATTATCGTCTAAATGCAAATTTTGCCCTGTCTGGATGTAATTGTAACAACAAAATTATACCTCGAAATTCCCGCCTGAAGTATCGGTCATGTCCCACAGGGAATAGTCATAGTCACGGTCGCCATTTTCACTCACTGTAACAGGCCTGACGACGCCTGCGCAAAGGACGGAAGATCAATACATTAAAGCCCAATACATCGTTGCAGTTACCCAAGAAATGCCCAACTAAAAGTGTTGATTACAATGGTAACAAACATCACATGATTTTTTCCGTGAAAAATGGTACCTTTGTTGGAGAAATTGCCAACTGAAGGTGTTTTTTTTTACTTGTCTGCAGACAACTTGCTATATAATTGTTCATGTTTTTGGAAGTATTACTTATTTAGTTATGTGATGATACTGTTGCTTTTTTGTTTTGTTTTTAAGTTTTCCAATCATGTAATCTGTCTTTAAGCCTAGCTTACACTGTCACGATACGATTTAGTGCCAGAATTACATGGCCACGACGTAAAAACATCTCAGTGAATCGTAGTCTTATTCCAAGACTGAGATTTGTTGTCTCCCTCAGCGTGAGTGACGCTCAAAAGATGGAGCGTGCAAATAACTCCTCACGAAAGTGAGATTTTACACAACACACCGGACCAACGGAGCAACTTGTGTTTAAGTACCTTGCTCAGGCGCACAGGTACCACAGCCGGGTACCAAACCCGTAACATGTATGTTTCTACTTGATGAAGAAGAAGTACTTAAATTCCTTACCGTCGAAGGTTCTATTCCACATCTTTCTGGTGAGCGCGTAGCCATCGGAAAGGTTTCCGTTCTCTCCCAAAGTCTCATTCACGGCCATCGAGAACAAGATGACGGCATCATGGAACGTAGCCGTGAACAAATTAAACTACGTGCATGTACGAGAGAAAAATAACACTAAAGATCGGGGAAAGCGAAAGAATGAGACGCCATTAATTTCGCAGCGAATTTCCATCTGTTCAAACTAATGAACTTTTTTTGCGAATTCGCTGCAAGAATACTGCTCGTACGTGGTATCAAATTTGCTTCGCCTTCGCAATTCGCGTGAAGTATGAACCTGGCTTAAAAGTGTGATCAGATTGTTTCATATGAAGGCCCATTAGTGCCACAAATTATTATCTTGCGGCCGCGAGTGATTATCATGCGGCCGCAAGTTAGTACAAACAACCACGCCCTTAAAAGGACATGACGTATACCACTTATGGCACTTCATAATTTCAGAAACATGGATTTCGATCTATTACGAAAAATATCAAATATCTTCTAAAACACTCTCAAAGTCAAGAAAACACACACATAAAAAGAAATTATGAGCATAATATATAACATTCACCCATGCACGTTTTGTTAAATAAATATTTCAAAGATATATCATGGCTTATGTTTATGAATGATAGATATAAATTCCACTTAAGTTTTCCATACCTATTAAAAAGGTCCGATTCTGGTTTAAAGTGAGGGCGCAGAGTGAAGTTAAATTTTGCCAAAGCCAACTTCGTCTGATAAAATGACAAACTTTTGGCGAATTTGGACAACATTCTTAAAAATATACCTATTTGAAGCGTGAAATCTGAGAGTTGTAAATGAAGAAAGACATGTTATTTTATCAAAATCTCATCTCCTTTGTCGAGGTAGGTTGGGGATTTGATTCCGATCTTAACACCACCTTAAGTCAGATCAGCAATTTTCGTTAAAGAATATACATAACCCTGCCTACTTATTTAGTTTACAAAAGCACAAATAAACCACGTTAATTAAACAAAATTGCCCTCTTCGTAACGAGATAAGCACGTTCTAGTACGTGCATCATCGTGTACGATACAACGGACAACTTTTGAGACGCATGTTGGCAGCAAAATTAATTGGTCCTCTTTGAATCCGTTGTTTGCGTAATAATTATGGGTATGTCACTTTAGCTCAAACATGGCGAACAATGACTGCGCTAAGTGTCGAATGATCTTGTGCATACAATATCTTCTGCATGCACGACGAAATCCGCAAAAGTAAACTAAACCGGTGCCATATCCAAATGTATTATTCTTTTAAAAAATAATACAGATTAATTAGCAAAACTGTCCAACGGAAGCAATCGGTTTCGAGTTTTCGCGCACGTCCATGATAAATGCGTTGTGTATACTATAACCGTATAGCGTATAGAGAGGGGCATATGTCAGGGAATTATTGCCTTTTTCTTGTTCCCATCTTCGTTCATTTGAACGAAATTAATTAGCCTAGCTTTTGCCTGTTTCACTTATTTCCTTTCACATGCACACTTAGTATACACTTGACCAGACTAAAGTTTGTTGTTGCAATGTGGTGCACGCGACAAGTGTGAAGTACAGAACATTACCATGTTCACCGTAGGAGAGATTGGCATAAAGCAACCAGACTGTTGATTGGTAGGTAATGGTGTGCACCACGTAGCAACAACAGCGTAGTATGTGACTTTCTGTAAAGAATTGGGGGCGTCAGCCATAGTACAAAGGTTACACGCAAAAGGCTAAATTGTGGGAAAAACCATCACTAAAGACGATGTGCTCTTTGTTTATATCTAAAGCGCCCTCTGTTGAATATTTGTCGTCGTTATGCGCGGGCATCCTGTTTTGCATAAATTTGGTTTGGTAATGATGCCAAAGGTCACAAACAAAATGTATGTAAAACTACATGCGTGTGCATAACGCTATTGTTGTGACATCAGAGGGCATATCGGCTATAGACTGCCGAAGTGAATACGTCATCTTTTGTTAGTTGCCTAGGCAATGGCTCTACACTAAACCCTGTGCTTTTCCAACGGCCATGATGTTTAGAGCCAATTAACATGGCAACACGTTACACTTCGGCTGTCTATAGACAGACAAAGGCCAAAAGGCTTTTTTCAGACCTACAGTGTATCTCAAAACTTACGGGAGCCCCTGGTGGACTTGTCACACCGAAATCCCTCTTGCGACGTTCCTCAAGCGCCGACTGGAATTGTACTGCTTTCTCGCCAACAGGTTCAAAAAGCCGAAATGTCATCAGGGCTTTGTAGGCCTCCTTAGCTTCAGCGTCAAATTCGTCTCCCTGAAATAAGCACATCCATTTTTCTTTAAATTGTTATCTTCAAAATAGAACGCAGACGCGAGGTGCATGTCCTTGTGCGGCCTGATTCTGCAGTGAACCGCCACGTTTTCCTTCACAAAAAAGGATTAAGTTCTCTTCATTAAAGACCATAACATCATTTGCAGTGATCGAAAATTGTAATTTTCTAAATAAAATTTCCGCACACACATTTTTTACCATTCGCTCAACACAAAAACCATGCATGGATTTTAAAAGTTTTCTGAAGTATTACTGCATCTATAATGTAGCTGAAATTTATACAGGATAGTTTATTAAAATTCTACCATGAAGGTGGTTTCTTTAAAAAAAAAGTCCGCAGACACGTTTTTAACTATTCGCTCAACACAAAAACCATGTATGGATTTTAAAAGTATCGCTGCATCTATGTACAGCCTTGGAAAAACAAATTGGACCACCTACGCCTTGAACTATTCATAAAAATAACTCCTCTTCGTCAGCAGCCGGGCTTATGTTTATTATGTTTATTAGCTTAGGAGGCTTACATGGCATCAGATATTGCTATAAGACATTCTTTAACAAATTATTATGTAGGCCTACTTATTTTTGTTGTCAATTTGTCGGTGGTCCAATTATTCTTTCCAAGGCTGTATTTATATAGCTGAAAGCATGCAGGGTAGTTTATTTAGATTCTTTTTTAGATATATATAAGGACGGTTGTTGTTCCAAGAACTTCATCTGTAAATATAATGGCCTTTAAAAAGTATTTTGTTTTCATAGAAAACAGCCTTGAATGAATAGTCAACCAGTAGGATTTGGTCACAGGACCAAGGCATTTAAAAAACATCCGTAAAGCCACACATGATGCAGCGTGTATTTTCATACGTCCGTTCTTATTTTTTTTCTTTCAGTGAAATTTGTCTATAGTGGCCACCCTCGGGACCGTTAAAAACTGGCCACTATAAAGAGGTGGCCTCTTTATAGAGGTCTCTTAAGCATTATACACATGGCATTTGGGACAAAAGGTGGGTGGCCACTATATGCAGGTGGCCTATTTATCAAGGTGGCCTTAATAGCAGGTTTCACTGTATTACAGAAGCACAGAGTCTACAGACTCATAATACTGAACCTTGAAAACAGAGCCTTTCGGATCATTGTCTATCGAACTACCTTACCGTATGTCGAGATCCCTCGGATTCATTCATCACTGAATCTCTTAAATAAGGGAATTATTGCGTCGGTCCACACGGTGTTAAACAAATGTAATTAAATGGATCATTGTCGCTTAGACGAGAATGTCTGACCTTACAAATTTGCTGTATTTATTGGTTTTCAATACACATGTATATAATTATACCTGATGAACTGTGTTCAGTATACACTCTGAGATGCATTGCAACTTAAAGGGAAAACCGGCTTCGTTGGGCTATTTTGGGCTCGAAATAGACCCATACATGATTCTGAAAGTCTTTCCGAAATAGACCGAAGAGAACCTGAAAAGAAACCAACAAATTTGGCCGGTTTTAAGCATTTTTCAAAAAATCGAGGTCACGTGATTTATCGGAACCAGATTCTTGTTCCGATAAATCACGTGTCCTTGGAGTTAGTTTTATTTCCAGCCGTATGGCCGTGTGATACACAGTTTATTCCTGAAGTTTAATACTGCAGTACTGCATAAAATTCAGCTCTGATTTTTTAAAAATATTTATGAGTATTTGACAAAAGAGACTATTGACCGTTTTTATGATTTTAAGCTTTTGTGGTTAATTACGGGACATTTTGACGATCTTTTTTCACAAGGACCATCAACAAATTATTGTCAAGGATGTTGTATCACTAAAGTACGTAAACAGTAGGCAGGTGTGTACCTTTAATCAACCAAAGATGAACAAACAAAGATACAAGCAATCTCGGATATACCATACGTGACCAGATTTATTAACTTTTCTTTTCTAATTAGGTTGACATTGAAACATTCACACAACAGCTTCGTTATGCATGACTGCATGGAGATCAATCTATGTGCTGAAAATTATCACTCTCGGGTTGACTGCGTTTTTAAATCAGAAAATGGAAAATAATTCACGTTTTGGCTCGGTTAGGCCTATTATGTAAATACTCAAAGTAAATTGCAGCAACATGTAGCGACCGACAGACTGATGTCTGAAAAGGGAACAATAGCCTATTCACTAAAATAGGCTATTCACTAATTTGCAATAAAATTACCAATATTTGGTCAGAGTGGTCCGCGATCCATGTCATAATAGGGATTGTGCACGAAACCGATCGTGTCAGTATTAAAGCATATGACACTTGGTACGCATGGTTAAAAGATCTCCATAATAACGAAGAATGTCAGTTTTAAATGCTAAAAAAGCAAACAGAGGATAGGCTTGATATTAAAGTCCATTGCATCGTTTTGCAGTGACCCAACATTTTACTTCATATAAAAAATCCGACTAAAAATCCGACTAAAAGTGCTGACAACAATGGTAACAAACACCGCATGATTTTTTCCCGTGCAAAATGGTACCGTTGTTGTTCCTGTTTTTGAAAGGTTTCCACTAATCTGTACAGGCAGAACAGGAAAACTCAAACACGTTATGTTTTTTATTCAACAACAAAAATGTCCTTATTAACCTTTGGAAAAAAACATATGAACTTCGAGGCCAGTGGGGGTATTTTAATCCACAGTTAAAATTACAAAGAGAATTCTGACTGCAAATATATTTGTGCTGAGTATACACGAAAAATATAGTTCAAGCGGAATGATGCGAGTTTGATTGCCCGGCGTCATCCCCGCATCACTGTCAACTGGGAAATCATCACTCATGCATTATATTTGATTCCGGGACATTTAACCCGTAACCAAATGGTTTATTTTTTGGAAGCTGTGTTATTACAAATGTTGACGGACAAAAAAGCACGCGAATTAAGCACGCGGTTTAAGTGACTTTCAGTGTCAGTTGATGGTTTTTTTTCAAATGAAAACACTGATTTCTACAACAGGCAATTGCATGTAATTACTCTAGCAGAAAGCGTTCGATATGCAAGTTGGCATGAAATGTGATTTGGAAAGCCGATTTTCCGCGCCGAGAAAGCAATTATCTATACGTTTATGATATAATGAATTTGGTCACTCAGACATTATCGCGCTATAAGTATTTCTATACCGTAATTTCTACTTATCAAGATTTTCAGCAGAAAGGTCAAATTGGGCAGTTCACAAAATATAGAGAGGCACTATATTCAAGCATGTCGTGCTCATTTTCGGGTTACCAATAGGTAAAGAAATTGACATTAAAGGCACAGGCTCGTCAGCAATGCGCGCCCGCCAAATGTGTGCCACGCAATACGCAGCTCCATAGCAAAGGCCTGGAGCTGCGTGTTTCGAGCACGAATTTGGCGGGCGTGCATTGCTGACGAGCCTGGGCCTCATCAGTCATAAACGTTTTAACATAGAGAGCTGCCAACCCTCCCGGATTTTGCAACAGATTCTTCGGAAAATGATTAATTTTGTGAGTCCTGACATGGATAAACACCCTCCTGGATTGTCAATTAACAACCTTTGGGGATTTTTAGATGTGTTTGGAGTCACGGAATGAACCTGTTTTCCCAGATATCCTCCCCAAAATCCGGGAGGGTTGGCAGCTCTGAACATAGATGCATACAAAAAGAAAAAAGAAAAATATATTGATAAGTTTCTTTTAATGCTCAGTATACGTTGACAAACACTTCAATCCGTCATATTTTAACGCAAGGGCATAACTTAAGGTCAAACTTTTTTAACACAATACCACCAAGCCATTTAAGATACGTACATTTGTTTTATAGCGCTGTGCAGTTTAAGATAAATGTTAAGTTATTTGAAGAAAGCTTTTGGTTGTTCATGCATACAATCGGAAAAATTAAAATGTATGCGCATTCATGATTATTCGATTAAATTACGGACCCAATTTTCTCTTGGTGTTGCACTTGCACGGGAGTGCAACTGAGCAAAGTAACCTAATTATTGCTGCAAATCTAGCTTCAGAATTCAATTTCGTTTCTGTTTTCATAAGCGCCTATGAATGGAAAAAAAATCTTGTGAATGTGCGTATTGCCTTTCGTGGTTACTATAATGGTATAGATTCAAAGAAAATCGATTTATATATAAACGGGCCATAGTGAAGTTAATCAATAAAACAGGCCTCATGCCTCTCCATGCAGGTGTGGCTATACGAACACTGTTCGGTGTTACTCATAGTCATGACCTTTCTACGAGCTCAGCACAATTTTCATGACAGGGAAGTTATTTGGGTTAATTTTATGATATCTCACGCACCCCAACCCCCCTCGATTTTCACGAATATGAGGGTTTGTTTTGCCCTTACCCGACGTAATTATTAACATTGTATACTCAGTGCTTTCCCGACACACTACGAAAACCTTCATAGTGTGCTCGGGTGGGACTCGGACTCACTACCTCATGCAAACAAGGCAGACGTCTTAACCACTCGACCACCGAGCTAGCCGGTGTTGAATGGCCGGTTCGAATCATTTCGCAACGGGGATCGCAATTAATCAGAAATTGATTTAGCATGCGTCGGGGAAACTGAATATTAATTAGGGTTTGCAGGAGGTCGTGGGTTAGAGTCTCACCCGAGCACGCTATGAAATTTTTCATAATGTCTCGGGAAAGCACTGAGTATACAGTGTTAATAATTACGTCGGGTAAGGGCAAAACAAACCCTATTTAACATTCAGTCTCCCCAACGCAAGCTAAATCAATTTCGGATGTATAAAGAGGTTTGGAGAGTTTATGCACCTGGGTAATTCCCAAAATTAGGGGTCCAAAAGTGTGACATGCCTTTAAAGATTTTCAAGTATGTTTAGTGATTGAAAGTGGTTTTCCAGTAGAAAATATTTATTTTTATTTCCATAAATGCCACTTAAATTTAACGTTTGTGTGTGGATAAGGCACCAAGGTTAATGCAAACTCATTCTACAGCTAATTTTCATTGGCGTAGGTAACCCGGGACACCAAATTCCTATTTAATATAATGGAACAAATTATGAGCCTTTATGGTCTTTTGTTTTTATGCCCCAGGCAGGGTGGAGATTTTGATCCATTGAAATTAAAATGTCTGTGCATCCGACAGCAAGACGCGCATGTTTTGCACCGACGGGTAGCGAATTCTGTCACCTACATTTTGCTCCAGGGGTGGGGATTTTGTCACACGAAAAGTGACAATCCCCACCTTTTAGGTGGGGTAGCCCGTTGGTGGGGGTGTGGTGGGAAACATTATTGATAGGTGCATTAGTACGAGGTAAACATGAAGGTACAGAACGCTCACATGACGACAGAGCTTGTGATGCATCGCGGCCGACATTTGCGGAAGTGGGCGAGAGGCAACATTCACGGGAAGCCAGTTTCAATCGGGTCCTCTGAATCACTTCCATTAAAATAACGCAATGGATAATGGCACACTAATATTTGGGAAAGAATGTAGTACGTACGGCCACCTTGTGTACGGCCTGCGGAACATTACAAATTAGGCTGAATGTCAGCAATTAGCGTCTTGTGTGTAATATTTACATAATGGCTAGCGCCCCAAAGTCTTCACTTTCAAATGAGGTGCAGTTTAAAAGGTCCACATATTACCCTGTTTGTGCTATACGGTCTGGGGCCAATTTCATAAAGCTGTTTAGCAAAAACATTTGCTTAATCAAAAATTTGTTTGCTTTATAAAAACGGGTTAAAAATCAAAATTGTATCTCAACTTGTGTTCTTAGCAAGAATAGCAAATATTCTTGTGGAAAACACAAGTTGACATGCAATTTCGAATATTAACACATTTTTATAAAGGAAACAAATTTTTGATTAAGCAATTTTTTTTCTCTAAATAGCTTTATGAAATTGGCCCCTGGTTGCTTTATACTATTCTTTCTATACGGTGAACACTGTATTGTTTCTGTGCTTCGCACCTGCCGCGTGCACCGCATAGCAACAAAAATGTATGTGGAATAAAGTACGTCAGTACACCAGACGCCGTTCGTGTGAAACACTGACGTACTTCCTTTCACATGCACACTTGGTATCTACTTGACCCGACTAATTGTTTGTTGCTATGTGGTGCACGCGGCAGGTGTGAAGTACAAAATAAATACCGTGCTACAACAGAACGTCTTCACTAAGCCCGTTGTGTGTCGTCAGAAATAATTTGTGCACACACTTCATGTAATCTAGCTGGCGTGCATTTTGCTACAGACCAATTAGCGCTCAACATTCTGATCACGTGATTCTCGTATTGCAAGTCGAAAAGTGCTTTAGCATGTCTTTGTCGTTACTTAATTATATTTTCCGATTTTGTAGTACCAAACACCTATTCAGAATAGTATAAAGTAACCAGACTGTTTTGTAGGCAATGGCGTGCACCACATAGCAACAATAGCATATAGTAGGGCCTATGTGACTTTATAAACTGCACCTTCATTTGAAAGTAAAGAATTCGGGGCACCAGCCATTATGCGAATGTTAAACACGCAAAATGTTATTTCCACGGAGGCCGCTATTTTGTTGAAATATTTCTGGACCCCGAAAAGATATGACTTTTTATAGTGGTAGTGCCCTGGTTCGAAACGCGCATTTGTTTTAATTTTTTTTTTTACAAATACTCATCAGAGCAGACCATGGACATTTGTAGTTAACATTTATTTGAACATGCTATCCCATTTGAATTCCATATGTCCGTCTAGTGAATAAAGTGTTCCCTGTTTACAAAATATTTTCTTGATCTAACCTGTTGCCACGACGGGTCTCCAGGAACGAAGCTGAAATGCAGGGAAAAGAAGGCGTACTCTCCGCTGGTATAGCCTTTGCGTTCCGCTCGAACCATCATGTCCCGTAGAACATCCAGCCGGGTGAAGATTAGTATTACTGTGAAATGAGGCAGGTTGAAAGATAGCTTAGGAATAATTCCATTCGAGAAGTTCACATCTGGGATGTTTCAAAATAACATGAAATATCTGTCAACCAGACAATAACATTTTCAAGTGACTTGAACCAGCCATATATTTATGTATACCGTACCTTTTGAGAAGTGGCAATGTTATTAAGTGCTTTTCAGCAGGACCATTAATTGTTTTAGTTATGATATCAAAGTGACAAATAAGCAAAATTAGTGTTACGCATGGGACTCTCTTCGGTTGACGTGAAAAGCATTACGCATGGGACACTCGTACTATAGGGGAGGTCGGGTTGGCGTAGATGTTCTTTCATCGCCTTTTACCTCTGGCGTCCCGGGTTCGAATCCGGGGCGTGTATGTGGATTGGGTTTGCAGTTCCTACTTGACCGCGTGGGTTTTCCCCGGGGATCTCTTTGGGGGTTTCCTCCCACTTCTAAAAATGCAACTCTCTTCTTCGTCATCTCAAGTTGATAATAAAGTAGAGTTAAAGCTAAAACCGTATAGTTAATGGCATAAAGGGCCTTAGTTACCGAATATGCCATCAACAACAACAACAACAACAACAACACATGTACTTATATTTCCAAAACGACATTTCCGGAATGACGTTTGTGGGTGCACATCTGCTTGGTAATGCCCAACAGAAAATACATTTCATAAAAATAGGTGAAATAACTCATAACTTGTTTTTTTGCTAAACAGCCTGCTAAAGAGCAAGAACTTGAAATTTCATTTTAATATAAAACACCTCATCTGGACATTACTGAATGTTCACAATCATAAAAAATAAGTGTGGAGTATCATAGCCGAGTATCAAATCCATCAGACCTCGGTTAATTCTGCATGTCGTGAATTCGAATTTAGGCCTGCCCGCGTCCATGGTGCATGTGCCCTTGGGAAAGGCCCTTTGCCTTAAATTGCCTGTCTCCACCCAGGAGTAAATGGGTACCTGCAAAGGCAGTGAAGGTGTTATGTTTGATTAGCTCGTGAGCGCCTAACAAGCAGCCAGGGCTGTATAATTCCCAGGGAGCTAAGAAAGTGAAATGAAGGAAATAATATTTCTTTTCGTTATCGAACGACAGGTGCGCTCAATTGAGCTCTTGCGTAATTCGTATTGTGCAATTCGTATTGTATCTTTCTTCTCGGTGTGAGCATTGAAACCGGGCCCACCCGCCTACCCATTCTCCCCCTGTTAAGCAACAAGGTAATGTGGCAAGGAAAAAGGGAGTGCACCCTCTTTCGGTATCCTAGGATGCACCCACGTTTCCTCCTAAAAAGATAAAGAAAGGAGAAAAGGAGGTTTTTTGTGGCCTCCGAGGACCAGCAGCTGTATGGACTGATACCGAAAGTCTAGCCATATTCCTATACCGTTAACTTAGTATGTACATGGAGCAAACATTCTGTCATGCATTTGAATCATTAAGAATGTAATCAGAATATGGCTTAAATTGTTTGAAGAATTGTTTGCCCGCAGCCATCCCAAATTAGACTGAGAGCTAGATAGGGTTTAATCCAAATCTCGGGAACGAAACCGCCTATTGTCTTAAATTATAGTATCAGCGATCACGGAATGGCCGGTCTTAAGTTTCGCTAGATCAGACCGAGGCTCTTGGAGCCATGCCAAATCCCAACAGCCATGGGTGTTGAGATTGAGCGTGTTCAGATTGCATGTTTGTCGTTTACGAGCCATTATTGGCTCATACGACCGGTACTCATCCCCAGTTTCCGTGGCATGGAGTGACTAGGAGCAATGCTACATGTACTCCTCCTGGATGGGATGCCAGTCCATCGCAGGTCTACCCCCAGCAATTAGTTGGGTTTATTTTTCTGGTACCCATTTATACACCTGGGTGGAAGGAGACAACGTGGAGTGAGTATCTTGTCCAAGGACACAACGCGGTGCAATGGCCAGGTTTCGAATGGTCCTCTCGACCGAAAGTCCGACACGCTATCCACTAGACCACCACGTCTCCTTGCATTTTTGAGCCCCCCATTTTCCCCATGGGTGTTAACATTTTGATACCATACCATGTGTCATATTTTTCTCACTACCATTCTGAAAGTTCTCGCCCACGATCCGTATATTTCTAGGATATTGTAAAAAATACACCGATGTTTTGTGAAATAAATTTTATCCGTTCCATAAAGCAGTGCAGTTATTACACCAACCTTCTTGCAATTTGGAAATTGCAAATCTCCTTTTTTCTTGCCATGGATAATATTTTGGCGAGGTAATTTATATGAGTGTTAGATTAGGGCGAAGTCCATTTTCTGGAAAAATCTGAACAAGCTCCTTCAACCTAATAATCATATAAAATAACTCCCCAAAATACTATCCATGGGAAGAAAACAGGAAATTTGCAATCTCCAATTTGGATCGATGTGGAAGCAAAAAGGTTGGTGTAATTTCTGCACTGCTTTATGGAACCAGATAAATACGTTTACAGAACATTGGTGGTTTTTTGACGATATCCTTGAAAATATACAAATTGAAAACGTGAAATTGAGGAAATTGTTTGAACAGCAGGGCTTCCACTGTACACTGCATGGTGTGCAATTTGGTTGATTATATCTTAGACGAATTTCCATACACCACACATTCCTTGATACTGTTTGTCTCCCAAGTATGGCAGGTTTAGAAACTGGTCACAGTTCGAAGACACAAAATACATATCACGGAGTATACTGCCGAAGTATATTGCAGCTTGAAAATGTATACCAAGTATAAGGTCGATGAACCATGACATCAAAAGATTCAACAAAATTATCCCGCCCAAATGTTGCTTCACATTTTTAAGTTTGGTGGTTGTCAAAACATCAAGTCAAAATGCAAACCTCATGCATTGTTTTATACTAGGGCCTACATTCATACTTCATACGTGGTACACTTACCAGTTTAACTCGAGTTGAAATAGCCACAGAAACTATTATCTGCAAGATACACACTTAAGACTTAAACTTTCTTGGAATGAAGAGAAATTGTAATGATTTAAATGCACGTCATGTTTGAAGCTTACTTCGGGCTTCGGTTGCTGCGGATTCCATGGCAATCTCGTTGGAGTCATCGGCATCTCCCATGAGAACCTTAATGACCAGAATTCCGGACTCTTTGAACCTCGTGACCAAGTTCTCAGCCGCCAGTTTGAAGATACCGATCCCGCCCTCCTGCCAGATAACGGCGCAGCGCGTCCAGAACCATTGCCGGAACAGAGCCTTTGCGAACCGGCTGACGGCATCGGCGCGGAAGGCTACTCGGGTCAGGGTCTTGAAGCGGGACTTGTCCTCCAGGACCGACGAGACGGCTGCTCCGGTCAGGACGGGGATGTTCCAGTAGGCAGCCAGATCGCTCACGGGAGAGCACTGCAGGCTGCAGCCGGGCCCGAAAAACACGCCGACACCTCGGTTCAGAATCAGATCAGAGGCATCTCCCGGAGCCGTCATGACCGAGATACTGCAGTGTGTCCCCGTTGAGCGGTACTCGTAGGACATGGTGAAGTTGTGATACACCCCAGAGTCCACTCGGCGTTTGACAGTCTCCAGGGCGATTTCAATCACTGGTTGGGTGTTAACACGTTTGAAGGGCTCCGGACCACCGTCCTCGACCAGCAAGGCTGCGTGGATGTGCGGAGGCGATGCATCTGGCACATCTGCCTTTATCAAATTTGGCATTAGCCCAAGAAGGATAAAAGCCAGCCAACACTTGTTGCTGTTCATTTTCTTTCTGAACGCATGTCCTCAATGCGACAAAAATGTAAGGGTTTTGGAGATGGACAGCCGTAAGGTCCCATGCAAAGTCCTCTCCAAAATTAAATTAATGTATCAGTTTGTGCTCTCCACACACATGTGCATAGACACCGAAGATAGCAAGGTAGTGGAAAGCTTTATGTTTGAATGACGTCATCATTATTCATGAATTCACGTGACTGATCATTTATTACTGCAGGATTTGTCGTCTTTACGCGAACATAAATAATTCGCTTCGATCTAATTGCATTCTCGTCCCTTGAGTACAATGCTATAGAACTGCAATACACTTAGAATGGAGAGCCCATTTGGATAAAAAAAATAATTTAAAGGAGCATTTCAGGTTTTTCCAGAAAACGGATTTCGTTTTAACGTAAGAAAATCATATAAAATACCTTCCAAAAATACTATCCATGTGAGGAAAACAGGAAATTTGAAATCTCCAATTTGGATGTGGAAGCAAAGAGGTTGGTGTAATTACTGCACTGCTTAACGGAACCAGGGGTCGATTTCACAAAGACTTGCGACGAAACGTAAGTGCTCAAATCCATCGCAACTCGCCGAATCCTTCGTAAGTTTACGACAGGTTTTATAGTTGCATTTCTAAAAACACTTTTGGCAGAATTCTTTGCAAAGTTGCGATTACCTATTTGGTAGTCGTAACGTTGCGACGAGTTCTTCAGTTGTTACGACGCGTCGCAAATTATTTCTTTGCGAAATCGACCCCAGATAAATTAGTTTATAAAACATCGGTGGGTTTGGACGATATTTTTACAGATACAACTATGGGATGTGTTCAAATGGTCTTGATGAGCTTGTTTCATGCAGTCAATCGTCCAATTGGCCATGGTACACGTTTTACAGCTCTCTTTAATACATCCTCGTGTAGTTAGTATCCTCAAAGCAAATGCTGTGAGATCAGGTTTCTTCCCTCGTACGGTTGCACTATGGATTTCCTTACCTGAATCATGTTTTTCTGCATCATGTAATTTAGCCCAGTTGAAGCGCAACATTATCATATATTTTCTATTATTGTGAATACATATTTCTTTAACTATCTTAGCCCTCACCTTGGGTGGCCATTTCAGCCTTGTGTTGGGGGATTTCCGCTAATACTAAAGACACTTACCAGTTTACCTAAATAGCTAGAGAGAAAGTATTATCTGCAAGGTGCGCCTGCCAGCTTAATTAAGATTTTAATTTAAGAATATACCTTCTTGAAAAGAGAAGAGGTTTGATTTAAATTCAAGTCATTGAATCTTACTTCGGGCTTGGATCGCTGCGGATTCCAGGGGAATGTCTTTGGCGTCATCGGTATCTCCCAAGAGAACCCTAATGGCCAGAATTCCGGACTCTTTGAACCTCGTGACCAAGTTCTCAGCCGCCAGTTTGAAGATACCGATCCCGCCCTCCTGCCAGATAACGGCGCAGCGCGTCCAGGACCATTGCCGGAACAGAGCCTCTACGAACCGGCTGACGGCATCGGCGCGGAAGGCTACTCGGGTCAGGGTCTTGAACCGAGACAGCTGCTCCGGTCAGGACGGGGATGTTCCAGTAGGCAGCCAGATCGCTCACGGGAGAGCACTGCAGGCTGCAGCCGGGCCCGAAGAACACGCCGACCCCTCGGTTCAGAATCAGATCGGAGGCATCTACTGGAGCCGTCATGACCGAGATACTGCAGTGTGTCCCCGTTGAGCGGTACTCGTAGGACATGGTGAAGTTGTGATACACCCCGGAGTCCACTCGGCGTGTGACAGTTTCCAGGGCGATTTCAATCGCAGGTTGGGTGTTAACACGGTTGAACGGCTCCGGACCACCGTCCTCAACCAGCAAGGCTGCGTGGATGTGCGGAGGCGATGCATCTGGCACTTCTGACACTATCAAATTTGGCATTAGCCGAAGAAGGAGAAAAGCTGCCAACCAACACTTCTCGCTGTCCATTCTCTAACTGAACAGGTGTTTACAGCGCGACAAAAAAATGTAGGGAATTTGTAGATGGACAACCGTTGTCATACAAAGTCACTGCCAAGAAAAAAATGTGTTTGCGCTCTGCCCACACAATGTGCCAAGTTAAAGACGCTGAAGATACCAAGATCATCGAAAGCTTCATAGTACTTCACTCGCTTTTTCGCCTCTTCACGAACATAGACAATTCACTCTGATTTAATATAGACCGATCCAGTAAGCCCCGCCCACGTAGAAACGCGTCTAGCAACTTCAAAGTGCGCACAGTCATTAGATTGTTTGGATCACCAAAAGATCACGTGCATCAGCATTGTCCTTCAAAATGACTGGTTGGTGGACATTTCGCGGGCGGGGCTTATACGGTCTATAGGATGCTCGTATATACCTTGAACACAATGCTAGAACCGCAATGAAACGTGGAATGGGACGTCCATATGCGCCCATACGATAGAGACCATTACATGTAGTCTGTTCTGGTTCTGGTTTGGTCCGGTTTGGTCTAGTCTGCTCTGGTCTGGTTTGGTCCGGTTTGGTCCGGTTTGGTCTAGTCTTTTCTGATCTGGTTTGGTCAAGTCACTCATCATGATTTCCAACAGTCGATCATACATCTGTATTGTACAAGGTTTTACCGCAAACATCACCATCGGCCGATGAAAAAATTAAACTTGATGTTAATGATGTGGAATTATATAACAACATTTTGGTTTTAAAGTCTCTCAACCAGTAGCGTTACCCAAAGCGCTTTTTGCATAAATTTTCATAATGTAATTGCAAACGGATGGATGTCAATCTAAAATAGATGCAGTAGAGGACTAAAGATGCCACACGCATAATCTTATTGGAACAATTTTGCCAATATTTAAATGTTGCTCCAAGATTTAGCAGCAGTGTAGAATAGCAAGTTTATGTTTGTTTTATTTTAGCTAGTTTTTAGAAAAGAGTGACACTGGCATATAGAGGCCAGAATATATACCGAGCGAGATACTGAATCGTTGAGCAAAGGGACACTGTACATTTCACCAGCAAAACAAACAAGAAAAAGAAAAAATACCACTTATGAAAAACCGCAGCATTTATTAATTTAAACTTAGTTTCGCATAAAATTTAAGAAGGGATGGGTTCACGAAAAACAAATCAGTAGCTTAAACTCTCATTAACATATTTACTTATACTTTAGTCGACTAGTAATTTTGATCTAAAAAACACACAACTCTCATATTGTCATAACATTTCTCATAAAAAAATAATGGAAGCCTTTCTGATGTTCGAATAAAATCCTTAAAAACTAAACAAATATTCATTCCTTTGTGTTATGTCAGAGTTTTGTTGCACCAATAATTTAGTTAGAAAAGTGATTTTTGTTTTGTTTCTTTTTTTGTTCCTTCAGAAACCAAAATTTATATTACCTGTGGAAAAGAAGTGCACGGTTGTCTCTGTGTCACAATAGACCTTATCGCTAATACCGCTTGGGCAAGTTTGCACAAAAGCACAACTGTATTGTGGGAAGGAAAACGGGGCAAAGTCTGCCCCGAAAACCTTCCCACAATACATTGCTGCTTTTGTAAAAACTCACCCAAGCGGTATTTGCGATAAGGTCTATGAAATGTTTATTTTTTTATGAGATTATTGTTTTCTATACTTACAATTGGGCTAGTATTAATTAAACTATACATTTTGAAAGGTATAAAATACTAAACAGTGTCTCATAAAAGGTTTAGTCAACATCATACATTGGAAGTTTTAGCTCTGAACGTGGTAGAATTATTTGGGAAAGGGTGTATATTTTGAACTATATATGATCAATAGTCAATTAAATAGAATCAGGGGCGGTTCCAGGGGGCGTGGGGGTGCACCAACCCCCCCCCCCACCCCTTTCCTTAAAAAAAAATAAATTATCGATTCTAACTTTCGCAACCGTTGGGGTATCTGCCTCATATAACATCACACTTTTGCCTGCTTAAAGTGGTTTTTAAAATAATATTGCCTGAAATCGCACCACAGAGCATCTAGAATCCAAACATTTTCGCCCCACGCCGTTAGGGCTTTGCGCTACGCGTTTGCCATTTTACTGTCTTCACCATTTCATGCTTCAACATTTCACACACCCCCCGTTTGGAAAATCCTGAATCCGCCCCTGGCTTTCTAAATGCAGGTGTGACTAGTGACATTCATCATATCGACCTAGATGACGACTTTCTGCTCACTTATTGACCATTTTGTGGAAATGAAGAAATGAAAAACATATATAAGGCCTACACAAATTGTGTCAAAATACATGTAGTTAGACTATACTGGAACAATTATACTTCTTAATTATATTATTGAAAACAAAATCCTGGAGAAAACCCACTGTCGGTCAAGCCGAAGAAGGAGAAAAGCTGCCAACCAACACTTCTCGCTGTCCATTCTCTAACTGAACAGGTGTTTACAGCGCGACAAAAAAATGTAGGGAATTTGTAGATGGACAACCGTATCGATAAAGTTGTCATACAAAGTCACTGCCAAGAAAGAAATGTATGTTTGTGCTCTGCCCACACAATGTGCAAAGCTAAAGACGCCGAAGATACCAAGATCCTCGAAAGCTTCCTAGTACTTCACTCGCTTTTTCGCCTCTTCACGAACATAGACAATTCACTCTGATTTAATATAGACCGATCCAGTAAGCCCCGCCCACGTAGAAACGCGTCTGGCAACTTCAAAGTGCGCACAGTCATTATATTGTTTAGATCACCAAAAGATCACGTGGATCAGCATTGTCCTTCAGAATGACTGGTTGGACCAAAAATGGTCATCAGGCAAATGTTACCCAATGTTTGAATAAAAGAAACGATTAACCTCAAATAAAAGTACGAACCACACCAAAGGAGTTTAAATATCTTCATCGCTGACATCTAGTACTACGAGGTGCGGCTTGGGACCAGGAGCCACCTTCAGCGGAGCCGGTTGTGGTACGCCCGGCAGTGACCAGGACGCGTCCGCTCTATTCATGGGTTTCTGCGACTCGCGGCGCCCGTTGGGGAGATCCAGGCCTCCCGGTGCTGGCGGAACGTGCTGCTTGCGTACAGCCTTTTCCGGATTCCGAGCAATCCAATCAATTAGGAAGTTTTTAGCGGCTCGCTCGCCTTGCTGGAAATGGTACACAAGAAAGAACATGTACAATGGAGTCGGTCAACCCTTCGCAATATTACAAAGTGTAATTTTTTGCATAAAGAGACTCAAATGTGGACGCAGTCATAAATCGGTGGCCGTTTAGCGATCATAACCAGAATTGTGTGTTATGTAATTGCGGGTTCAACCAATTGTCACATCCGTTGACGTCATTATCGGTTAACCGTGCGCTGATTATTGGTTTAAAGAACAAACCGTGCACTGATTATTGGTTAACAGTGCGCTGCACTGGCGTACTCTTTTAAATTATTTTTAAATTAATCTTACAATTTATTGCCATTTTTCAAGGTTCTCCACAACTCTGCTCTTTTAGAAGAAGAAAATTGTTGGAATCGCCCAAGCTGTAATGGGCAGACATGATGGAAGCTGACAAATAGCCAAACAAACAAAAATACCTGGACTAAGAATTTTCTGTCGTCTTCCTCCAACTGAAAGTCCGTTGCGCTCACGTACAACGTATCGATACCCACAGTTCGTTCGAGATCCCCTTCCTACGTACATAAAAGTTTAAAGCCAAATACAACATTTGCAGGAGTTATTACATTTGTGGGAGTTATTACCAACTGAAGGTTTTTTTCCTCAAAAATCGTTTGCAGTTTGTTTTTACCATTTATTAAACAAAAAAAAACATGTGCATGGATTTTTCAGGTATTACTGCATCTATGAGGCTGAAATTTCTACAAGGCAGTTTATCAACACATTCTCTGGTTATGCAAAAAATTGAATGCTGTTCCTTGAATTCGTCAAAAGTTTAATCTGCAAATAGCCAGCGGCGTAGCTATGGGGGCGCTTGGGGGTGCGCCCCCGCCCGCCCCCCCCCCCCCTCCCCCTCCCCCTCCCCCATAAAAATCGTCCCTCCTTCCGACCGCCTCCCCCACTGGACATTTGGCAAACTGCGACAGATTTTGTGTCATGGTTTACCTTATAGAACCGCCATTTGTTATTTGTTGATGTTATTTAATTTGTTAGTAAATTTTAATAAATCTTCATGAAAACTGTATAAATTTCTGCCTTTAGTGCTTACATTGTTGACCAATTTAAAGTTCTAAAGTTGCCCCCACGAGATGACAGCTATTTGATACGGTATTATTGTCCGATGAAGGTACGCTTTGGAGTTTGGGAGAAGAAAATCAAAAAGCCCATACTTCATGAATATTTAATCATCGGTGCGTGCTGAGGTCACTATAGTTGGGATGACATATATCCCTCTACATGCTCCGCTTTTGGGGAAATGCACCTACCGTTGTAAACACCCTTTTCACATTAATGAGCAGTGTATTAGACAGTGTGTCTAGGAAGGACCGTAACGAGGTGATATCGCGCCGTTTGTAGCCCTGGAAATAGCTCTGCAGTCCGATGCCTTTCTGCTCGGCTAAGCCCATCAACTCACTAAACGAAATCTGTTGAAGATGTAGAAATTTACTGCCGAAGTGAATACGTCATCTTTTGTTGGTTGCCTATAGGCAACGGCTCTATACTAAAAATCACTGAACCGTGTCCCTGTGCTTTTGCAATAGTACTTTTTTTCCGACGGCCATGATGTTCAGAGCCAATTACCATGGCAGCGCGTCACACTTCGGCTGTCTATTGGTACAACACAAAAATAATGGGAGACTTTTAAGACGCTTGGGGGCAGCAAACAAACCGGTCTTTTTCCATTGCTGGCTACGTCATATTGAGCATGCGCACTTTAGCTCAAACGACTGTGCAAAATGTGCCGTTTTTAACCAATAACGTATTCACGAACATGCCATTTTGGATGAATCAAAGTTAGTTAACTGTTTTTTTTGTAAACAAATTGTATTCCTGAACTCTGCTGGAAAGGGTATTATGCGTAATTGAATGCAATTGGTCGCCCAGTATTCCTGAAACAGAATATACACGCAATGAAAAAGAAATAGGTTTGACGAGATTAAATTCATAGAAAAAGGAACAAGTGACCTAATTTAAACCTGAATTACAATTTTGCGAAACTGGGCGGGAAAATAATTTGACACATGTTTGTTCATTAATAATCGTTTACCTCGCCGTCGTTGTTGCAGTCCAAATACTCGAAAACCTCTTCGATAGTGAAGTTCTCTCCAAAAAGTATTTTGGTGTGTTCTTCCGTGAAATCGTCGCTTTTCTATTTAAAACAAACACAGGGTATAAGTTCAATTTCATGCCGAGGGCTACACAACACATCCATTCACATACCTACAGTTATGCATGAATGAGCAGCATTTGAACACTATTCAAAACATGGCTTGGATAGCAATATACGTCCACGGGGCAAGAGTGGTCAGTGAGCTTTTAGAGAATCGAGAAATTGACCGGGATGATATGGCCAGCAAACTCCCAAGATCTCAATTCCATAGAGCAGTGGGATCAACTGAAGTTGGTACTAGATCTGAGATACAAGTTGTAACAAATCTCCCTCTGCTCGAGTCTCAAGTCAAGTCAAGTCAAACTGCCTTCGAATCTCAAGTCAAGTCAAGTCAAGTCAAGTCAAGTCAAGACGATTCAAGTCAAGTCAAGTCAAGTCAAGTCAAGTAGGCTCAAGTCAAATAGCCACAACAGTAAATTTTGTTCAAGCTATGACTCTAAATGCAGAAACTTGCTTTCGTGTAGGGTATTTTAATTGTTCTGGCCAAGAATGCTCCATGTTAAAAGCCTTGGTGCTGAAATACAATTCGGTCCTCAAAATGACAAAGTATATGCATAAAAGTTCAATTTATTTTTTTTGCTCAGGTTGGTTTTAATTATGCATATCTTCAATCACACAGGGGGATAAAACTATTTGTAACAGTTTACCAATCATGTATACTACTTTAACTCAATTTCAATTTTGATAATCCACAAATGGATTTCATTTGCGGTGTAGTATAATCTCAATCTAAACTCCAGCATTAGCGGCCACCTTTTCTCCATCGGATCTCAACGAAGAAAATGCAAAAATACCCGGAACATTTATAGGCTTTCATGGGGAAGGAAATGCAAAGAATGCACTCTCTAAATTTAAATGACCAAAGTGCTAAAATAATGAATGACAAAAGACGAATTCCCTTTATCAATACAATGCCGATCACCACACCAGACGAATTTAACGCAATTAGGACGAATTATAATGCTGGCAATTTAAATTACAAGAAACGAAATGGAAGGACCAATGTGCTGAAATAAATGACAAAACACGAAGTCCGTTCTGTTTTTCAATACACGTACAATGCCGATTACCAAACGAGACGAATTTAACGCAATTAGGAGCGCTGCCAATTTGAATTATATACTGCATCGCAAATGAAATCTATCGGTGACTTATCTAAATGGAGATGAGAACTGAGCTCGTCGCTGTTCGGAGAAATTAAAGTATCGTTGCAGGGTGCTTGTTATAAGTGCTAAAATGACTGGGACACCCACGAATATATTCTGGATTTGTTGGGGGTGTTGTAAGAAAGATGGCACGTTGATGCAATGGATATCGGTTGCCATTTCCACTAATTACCCAGTACCCTCGGATCCTTTTTAAGGAGCCCCTGTAAAAAAGAAAAACTTTGGAAACACCTTGAAAGTTTCAGGTTTTTTAGAAGAAAACGTATAATTTTGTGAATGTTTATTTTGTGAAAGCAAATGTAGGTGTATTCTAACAAAAAGCAATATATACATGTTAATTTTAGTGCCATCTTCGGCCTCAGCAGTGGGCTTTATCAACAAATCGGAGAGCATGCAAAAAGAAACGGCTAAACTTGATGTTCATCAAATAAACCCCGCCCCCACCCCCTTAGCAGCTATGACAGCTACACACAACTCTGCATCTTGATTGTCAGTTTCTCCAAACATTCAGTGGAAATACGTCCCTTTTAATACAGAGGTTTTCTTGCATGGTTGGGCATTTCTTTCTGACCTTACGATCCAACTCCTCCAAGAGCAGACTCTTTTTTTCACAGAGTCACTTTGAATCACCGATTATCAGTTATCCATGAAGGCATTCTCGATTTGTTGGTGTTGTAGAAAAGATGACACGGTGATGTAATGGATATTGGTTCAGTGGCGGATCAAACTTCATTAAAATACAGGAATACAATGGATTTTAGGGTGCTGTAGCCCCCGCTTTTCCTTTGTATTATTGTATTTTGATGAGGCAGGATCCGCCACTGCGGTTGCCGATTTCTAAATTCCTCACCAATTACCCATTTTACCGATGTAGCATTTTAATATCCGATTCCTTTTTTTAAGGAGCCCCTATATTATATATCTAATTAAAATTCAAGTTTGCGTGTATGCATGGATAGCGTATATTGTGCTGACGTATTTCTTTCACACATAGACACACTTAGTATCCACATGACCAGGCAAAACGTTTGTTGCTATGTGGTGCACGCGGCTGAGGTGAAGCACAGGATCAACACCGTCGGAGAGAATGGCATAAAGCAACATACCGTTGATTGCTAGGCATTGGCGTGCACCACGTAGCAACAATAGCACATCATGTGAACATTGTAAACCGCACCTCTATTTGAAAGGGAAAATTCAGAACACCGGCCATATACTGCAAAGGTTACAAGCAAAAAGGCTAATCAGTTTTGTCAAATTAGTTGTCTACCATTATACCTTTGCGAAAGCCGCCTCTAGTTCTTTCTTGCTAACGGTGCCCGTGTTGCTGTCCAACTGGCTCTCTGATAGGACCGATATGAACTTTGACATTGCTTGCGTCACGGCTTTGTACTCTTTCTGTGTGAATTTAACATCTTTGCGCTTCCTTTCAAAAGATTTATATAAATATATAAAATATTATAATGAAAATGTTTATATTTTGTTGCAACTATTACTGTTTACATTATTTTTTTCTTAAAAAGAATCGAAGGTACTGCGTGTACAGAGCAGTAGGAATCAGATTTTTCTTATGAATATGAACATTTGATTCTTTCAAAAGCGATACTTTACTTCAGGAATTTTTTTAAACTTTCAACTGAGAGTGATACAACGGGTCTTTAAAGACAGATTACATGTCATGAATAAGGTCGATAGAAATTCGAGCCATATAGATGCAGTAATACTTCAGAAAACCTGAAAAATCCATGCATGGTTTTTGTGTTGAGTGAATTGTAAAAATCGTTTGCAAACGATATAAAAAGATAACAATTATTACACAAAGGAACCATTTGTGGTGTTCCTTACAATTGCTAAGTCGGATTTTTCTCGTCAACTCGTAAAGTCAAATTTTGGATAACTGCAAATGTTGTATTGGGCTTTAGCTTTAACACTTACCTTGCGAGTTTAGTGTTTGGTCGTTTGACTGCATCCTGTGCATTCTTTATGGTGAGTTGGTTTACCATAAGATCCTGCTCATCGCTGGAATACTACAAATACACATGGATGACAAGCAAAAATGTGTGGCAAATAAATTATACGGTTAAAAACCCCGCAAATTATACTGGAGGGGGGCTGAGAGATGTGGCATTAATTAGTCAGTATAACGTGGCAAGGCTGGCTGCGCCGCTGAGGCTGGCTGCGCCACTCTGCCTGAAGTGCTCCATGAGCTCATGCACTTCTCAGGCTGTTTGGGAAACGCCCAGGTCCAGAGGTCAGCTCATCCCATACATCAGGCTTAATCAGGTTGCGATGAAACCCAACACAATTGGTTTTATGAGAGCCGTTAACTACAGGTTTCTCCCAGAAACAGGAAATAACTTTCACTTCAAACAGGTCCTGTTGGTCCTGGACGAAATCACTGAAACGGAACAGTCTTGAAAGCGATTCCAAAATGTTTCGTCGATCAGTGCCCTGTTACCCACAAGTTCACTGTATTCAACAAACTTCTTTTTTGACATTTTGATGAAATTGCGTTTGTCTTTTGGAAGAGAATACACCAATTAAAGGAGCGTGTCCAGATCACATTTTTGAACCCCCCTTTTCCCCATACGCCCATAGGTGTTGAGATTTTGATACCATATCATTTGTCATATTTTTCTCTTTAACATTCTTAAATTGTGCACTCCCAATCCATATATTTTCAAGGATATTGTCAAAAACCACCGATGTTTTGTAATCTAAATTCTTCATTCCATAAAGCAGTGCAGTGATTCCATCCAAATTGGAGATTGCACATTTCTTGTTTTCTTCCCATGGATAGTATTTTTGGGAGGTATTGTATATGATCGTTAGGTTAGAACAAAATCCACTTTCTGGAAAAGGCTGAACAATTAAGTTCCTTTAATTACATGTACCTTCAAGTCTCTAATGTTTCCGAAATTACAACACCGTACAACGGTGCCGAATTCACTTACCAGCAACAAACCAATTGTCTTGTCGTTCAAGGGAGCGAAGCGGCGGTTCTTCTGCATGAGGATAGCCGCGTTCTCCAGCGGTTGCAGTCTTTGCAAGAAGCTATCCTCTGGTTTCATAGAAAGCCACCATCCTGTTCACAAAGTGCAAATAATTTGCGAAAAATTAAATAATTACAAACGTGCGTACAGGACAATTGCATCCGTTTGAACCATTGTGTACGCAAATGGCTTTTCGGACACAATGGTATGGACATAATGGTACAAACGGGCACAATGATGCGGACATAATGGTACACACGGACACAATGATGCGGACATAATGGTACAAACGGACACAATGGTATGGACATAATGGTACACACGGACACAATGATGCGGACATAATGGTACAAACGGGCACAATGGTGCGGACATAATAGGGCCTAAAACAGTGGCGGATACAGGCTAAGTAAAATGTAGAAATACAAAGGAAAACGCCGGGCTACGACGGGATTTTCCCGTTTATTTAACGGACGCAATGGTCATAAGGCGCGACTAAAATTTTATTTGAAATCTTACCGTCAAAACAGTGGATTGGATAGTTACACAAAAGTCCACCATCTACGTAAAGATCTTCACGGCCGTAACGCTTGTACTTGACTGCGCAAAACAGACCTGATGAAAAGATCGCAAAATATGACGTTACGCTCAACTGTGATTATACGCCGAAAATCAAAGGCAAAGGCAAACTTCAGTGTTTGTTTCAAGATATATACTATCCCAAAAAGAAACGCATTGGAGTCCCTCCTTACGTCGTGAAACAATTTTCCTAAATATTTTGAAGACTATGATACCAAGACATGTTTGTCCGTTTGTAAATTATTTTAAATATTCCACATTATTTAGAAATTTAAACAATTTTGTTTACTTGAAAAGGCCATTTTTACAAATGCATAAAAATGTCACACATTGGCTCCTGTTTTTATGAAAAGACCCAGGTCCAAATGGACCTATACTTGAGCAAAGTTATTCCCGTAACAAAAATAAGGTGTGACATTTGTTTGTTTCTAGGAGAATCCTATTTAAGGCAACACAATACCTGGAATGGCCATGGACATGCGCATTGCGGTTCGGACCGACATATTGGGCGTGGTCTTTACGTGACAGTATTCGGCATCCATCACGTTCACGTTGGTCACCACGATACAGACTTCCGTTTTGAATCGGTCATACAACTGTAGTAGAGAAAGGTTTGAAGTATTAGCAAAGAACATCAAATTTATTTTATTGGGGGTGGAGGGGGGGGGGGGGTGGGGGGGGGGGGGGGGGGGGGGGTGGGGGCTGCAATTAAAGCCATGCGAAAACGAATTTACGTGTAAAGGCCTATACACTCGTATATACGACAAAGATTAACAATCAACAGTTTTAAGCATTCGCAGTGTCCCTACATTTAAACATATTTTACTTAAATGGAGGACAAAAGTGGTTCCAACAGTCCAATGCAATTATTCCACCCGAAACGATATATTTTTATGAGAGAAATGATAACTGATACAGAATTTATATAAACGCGTGTGCACACGCATTTTTTCCAATCATGTAATCTTTTTTTTTTTAAAGAAACGTTGAGGCGATAGACGAATGGAGCTACCTGTTGAAACGTGATGTCCCTTAGGCCTGTGGCATTTTCCAGACGATCTCCGAACCACGAATACAGTCTAGAAGCCGGGTGCCATCCGTAGTGCTTTATGACGTTGGGAATGAGTGTGCCACATGATGCGTCTGGAATAAGACATGAGTAATATGACATCACACTCACAGAAACAGTGTTTCAGTTACGTGAACATGTTTTCGCGACATTAACCAGAAACATAATTATGGCATAATTACTGGTGCAACCAATTAATGAGTTACGTCACAAACACGTTTCTGGTTGTGGTCGCGAAAACAGACAGCTGCTCTATTTGTGAAGGAATTTACCGGAGATTTACCGAAGTCAAATTAGCTTCCTTTTATGCTCGATAATAAGGATATGAAGTTTCGGGTCAAGCCTGATATGTAGGCCTACAGTGTAAAAAAAAATGAACAGGCCGCAAAAGGGAAATTGAACCAAAAATATGAATCGATTGATTATTACATTTTTACACCGCACATTCCATATGTGTATGTTCACATGCGCTGTATTATGAGTTTACAGAAGCTTACAATTAAGTATCTTCCCCCTAAATATCGAGATACATGGGTGGCGCCATTGACAGCCGACGGCGACAGACACCTGGGAATCCCCTTTTACTCTTTACGAAAGAGTGCCTTTGGGATCCTTTAAGTACGTTACTCAACACACTGGACCAACGGCTTTACATCCCTTCCTAAGGATGTAGCAATTGTGGTTAGATGCCTGGCTCAAGGGCACAGGTACCATGGCCGGGTATCGAACTTTTTTTCACTGGAAGTTTTCACCGGAGTATTGCAAGTCAACGACCCAAACCACTCGGCCACGGTACCCCCGAACAGCCAATGTCGAAATTCAACGAAGAACACATTTTCGAAAACAATAGCAATATGGCCACACACATTAAATTGTGTCTGTTTTTGAACAAGTTCTGCAGCAGTCACCATTTTCCTTTCAGTTCGTGTTTTAACGGGCAGATCTATATGAGTTTTGGAACTTTAAGAGAGTTTTTATTCGGTTCATCGGGGACGTTTTTTTTCGTAATGTGTCAGAATACAAGAATTGTTTGTGACGTTGCTATGATGAGCTATTTCATTCACTTGTTATATACTTTAAATTCTATGGTTGGATTTTGGAATTCATTTTGCATGTACATTAGTTGTTGCAATAGGTAGGACAAGCCCCGGACAAGCTTTGTGGTCGTTAAGAGCAGCCTTTTGTTAGCAAAGTATTATTATTAATGGTTTATTTCATATTTCAAACTTCGCAGCCAAAAGGCTGAATTATGTTTAAAAACAACAATTAGGTCACAAAGTATATTATATACATAATCAAAAGTAGAGTTTACACAAAGGATTTTGACATGATAAAACGAACATTTAAATACGACTATACCACGAACACGAATACGACGATATACGATTAGAAACAAGTTACAAACAAACAAGTTACAGGCAAAAATAGGAAACCATCGGTTACATGTAGTTTATGGAACATTTATGGAACATTTATTGAGCTCGCAAACTAGTGATGGAACGCTACTAGTTTTATACCGATTTGTCCGACATTTGATGAAACCAAGTTTGTTCAAGTTACGGAGATAATTGTTACGAATTGGTGGAAGCTAGTCCCCATAAATGCTAGAATTCAAAAGTCTTTTTTTTCTCTCCAAAATTAAGGAAAAGTTGTTCTAGTCTATCCGAGATCTTGGGCAGACCAAACCGAAGACAAACTTCATCATAAGACTGAGTTACATGAAAATTTCCTCCCAGGATAATACGGAATGCTTTCCTCTGCAATCTTTCTAAGGAAACAATGTGGGATTTAGTCAATCCAGAGTACCAAACGGGACATGCATATTCGATGGTTGGTCTTACATAGGCAACATACACCATGAATAGATCTTTGACAGAAACCATGAAACGTTTCAACTGGCGTAGGAAAAATTAATGTCATTTGCATGATACATTACGAAAATCCCATATTAAGTCGGTAGGAGACTGTTTTTGCACGATGCTCGAAACTTTTCCCCGGATATTACCGCAAAACATTCTATAAACTCACTCTAAATTCCTCGATTTAGCTTTCTTACCTAAGAAGTACTTCCTAAGATCAAGACTAAGGAATTCTTCCACGTCATACGAGGTGTATCCCACACCGAGCAGAATGGCCCACATTGCGCCTGCACTCGCCCCGGCCAGCCGGCGGATTTGGGGCCAAAGACCTGCTCTCTCAAAAACCTTTGGTATACATTCAAAACAAAGCAAAAAGTGAAAACTTCAGACGTGGTGTTTAAACCATATACAAATGCCCTTTAGTACCACATTACATTTATTAACCGAATTCATAAAAACAACATTTTTATTCAAATAAATTAGGTCAACATGAACCACCGTTGTATAATAGTGGCATATGACGGGTTTTGGTCATGGAGCTATATATAAGAACTAGAGTGCGCACTTATCACGTGACCCCGTGCCTGTGCGCGGTACCCGGGCGTGCCGCCCTGGGACCGCGTCCGCCATTTTGTTAGTGGTCAAAATGATTGATAAATACCCGGATGTATCCACTGCAGTCAACCGCGCGGCAGCTATAAATGGGCTTTTAAATGATTTATTGGCTGTTTAACGCCAGTCATGAGTGAGCTTTTTCTATTGTACCTAGGCAGGTATAAGTAACGTACACCTCTGCCACTAATTATGACATAATAATGTCACAAAAAGTGCGAATTTTGTTAGAAACGTGATTTTAGAAATGAAAAAAATACAGTTTTTCTCTTGAAAACGCTAGGTTATGCTATGTACTTAATGCATGGTGAACGGTAGAACGGTAGTTTTTCCCTTAGGCAGTCGGTTTCACCGGGAAATCCTGCACCTTACAGTCGCGCTGAACTAAATTATCCCAGAAATTTGAATTAAGTTCGACGTATGAAACAATTTGGAGCGACTTGGTTCGCCAGAAGTCGAAAGATCGAACGACTGAACAGCGACTTGGTTTCAGACGTCGATCTTAAGTGTGCGCGCGGCTCGCATACCGACGCCTGTCTGAAACAAAATTTTAATCGGAACGATCGTGCGCCTGTATGAAACGGGTGTTACTTTCCCCCAAGTTAATGGCTGAGGTACTAGTATATCCGAATGCTCTACCTACACACGCAAAAAGCAGTGGGGGACGTAGCAGGAAAGAACTAGGAAGTTGATCGTGGCTTCAGACCTTGTGTGCAAAATAGATGAGGCAGGCTGAAAAAAAATCCAGTGTTTCCTCACAAAATCTTAAACTTTCCCACTCCAAATTTCGAGTTTTTCCATCAAATCTGCACATTCTAATGCTAGATAAGTCATTAAAAAAAATTATGATCAACTCCCCAAATCTTGTACAGTACCCGGGCGACGATTTTGAATGTTGTTTGGCCCATGGGGAAAGAAAAGTGTTTGGCCTAACTAAAGTTTCAATCTTTTAAAGTAAAATATAAACATGGGACAATGATCCGACAGTCAGGATGATTGTAGTTAGCAACCACATCTTTCTGCACCCCTATCGCTGAAAGCATAATCTTAAAATAAAATTAAAGCTGAAAATACGCATGTCGTCAATACATTAGCACGTACTTTTTGCCCACTAACAAAATGGCGTCCACGCACCCTTGAGGGCACGGGGTCACGTGATAAGTGCTCACTCTAGTTCCTATATATAGCTCTGTGGTTTTGGTCCGCTAGACAGCGAAATAATGGTTATACGTATAGCCTAAAATAATTAGACATTTAGAAGCGATTGCATTCCTAAAATCTCACGGAGGTTTAACAAATCAGAAATATATGAGACTGCACCTCAAGATAAGATTATTTAGAGCCCGTATACACTTTGGCTTATGCAGGATTTTCAATTTCCCAAAAAATTAATCCATTCATACACAAAAATTATGCATGAATTTTTCAGATTTTCTGAAGTATTACTGCATCCATGTGGCTGAAATGTCTACCAGGCAGTTTATCAACATTATTCTTTAGTTGTGTAATGCTGTTGTTCCTGTTTTTAAATGTTTTCCCAATTATCCAAGCTGACTTACCCTGACCGCCCCTGCGTGCGCAATACCCTTGGTGCCACCTCCTTGAAACACGATGTTCTCGAATGGAAACTCATAATCCTCCAATCTAATTTGGGTCGTCGTCGCGTCTGTCGTTGGCGCAGCACTTCTTGAGGGGCGGGACGCAGCTTCACTGCCTGCAGGAAAGATGGGGGCGGGGTTTATAGGACTTCGAATGCAACCATCCTTTTGTGTCTAACCTTAGCACTATATGGCTGGTTCTTCACTTTCAAATCGAGGTGGAGTTTATAAGGCGTGGGTTCACATTGAGTCTTTTCGAGTGTAAATTCGACGGAAGTCGAAAGGTGTTGGATTATGTGGTTTAAAAGTGCGTTGTTTCGCTCCAATTCCTCTCCACATCGCTTCTTTCTCAAAGCGACGCGCGTTGAATTTACGCGCGAAAAGGCTCAGTGTGAATCCACCCTAAAGTCCACTTACTATGATGTTGTTGCTAAGTGGTGCACGCCAATAATGCCAAGCAACCAACAGTCTGGGTGCTTTATGCCATTATTTCCAACAATACGGTACTGGTTATGTGCTTCACACTTGCCGCGTGCACCATATAGCAACACAAATTTAGCCTGGTGAAGTGGATATAAAGTGTGCATGTGAAAGGAAGTACGTCAGTACACTAGACGGTATTCATGTGAAACATGTGAAAGGCTAATTGGGATCGTCTCAATTCAGTTTGTTAGATAATTACGGTTTAAAAAAATGCAAATTATATTCTGATCAGAAGATTGAGGAGGCCGGGAGATGCAACATTCCATTGATCAGTAACGTGTATGACCACCTCTTGTGGCAAGACTGGCTGCAGCAACACACGTAAGATCCGCTGAGGCAGGGTGCGCCACTCTGCCAAAAGTGAGTCCCTGTGCTCCTGCACCTTTACAAGGTAGTTTGGGAGACTCGCGCGGATCCAGAGGTTAGCTCATTCCATGCATGTTCAATCAGGTTGATACTTGATAACCCAGCAGAATGAGTTGTCTGGTATAGCCCCTAACTACGGGGTTCTCCCAGAAAATGCCACATTTCACTACACCACAGAAAACAAAACTGCATCAGTTTTGACCAATAAAAATACAACAATCTTACCAGATTTGAGCGAGATAGTCCTAACACTGAGTGACTGGAACTTAACGCCCCTCCTCTGATGGACTTCACGCGGTAGCTCCGCCCCTTCATGGGCACACAGCGGGTTCTCCTTATCACGACGACCTGCCGCGGTGCCGTTCTTGGCCGTTTGGGGCAGAACATGCACCACGTTGTCGGTCTTGGAACTTCGGTTTCCCATTCTCGTATGATTTCGTGGATTGTCTTATATTTAAATTTGGCTAAACCAGTCCGAATACAGAACTAAATCCACATTCAGAACCGCATACACAACAGTGATCATTTCAGACTCAGTTCACATTTTAAAGTCTGCAGAGAAACAATTCATGAAAAAAACTATTTTACAATCACGAGATGGCGATCAGTTCCGAACGTTTAAAACTGACAAAAAATTGGTTGATAGTTTTTAAAACACACGTGTGTCATGCCGCGCTGAAAAAGACAATATGTATTTACCGTTTGCAGTTTACTTTTCAGATGAACCCGATTCAGATTTCAGGTCTGAAAATGGATTCCTTGGGAGTATAATTATACACAATTTGTTGTCGTCAAACTAAGGTTGCCAAAAAGGCGTCTTCGCGAGAATCCAGCACAAAAATGTAAACTTATTAATACACCAGACACTGTTTGTGTACTTCCCCGTACACAGAAAAATTAAATAAAATACTATGATAGAAATGTGTATGTTAAGGCATTTAACATGTAATTTACATGACAAAGATTGCCTATGGTTGCAGTACACAGCGGAAAATGTCAAATGTATTTTGGGAAAAATCACTGGACCGGACGACATCACAATGTTTTTTGGTTTTTTTTCGTTTTGATTTATTACACGTACAAACAGTATCAAATAGCAGCCCTAAAAGCTGAATTACGTGATAAATATACAGAACCAAACGATAATAGAAAAAATAATTAAAAATTTTCAATTTACAAAGACACTATGAACAAAAAACAAATCAACACGTTCTCCCCTGAATCAGCCTCATGTACAGGGTCATTGAATTTGAATTTGAATTTACATCACACATGCATTATGTAATCTAATAAACTAGGGGATACAGCTGTTTTTGTATCTACTTGTTCTACAAGAAAGTGTGGTCAGGTGCTGGGCATCTCTGAGATTTGCATAACGTTCGCCGCGCAAAGGGGGGAGCCATTTACGAAATTTATCAAAGCTCATGAGTGACTTGACAAACTTGATACAAAGTTGCTCTCTCCTATCAATTAGTGAATCAATGTTACACGTAGTTAGTGCTTCCGAGTAGGTAGTGTAATTTCTTCCAAGCATAATTTTTACAGCTCGCTTTTGCACGCGCTCAATCATAGCTTGCTGTTTTACAGTGATACCTGCATTCCACACTGGAACTGCGTATTCAGTTAGTGGTCTAACATAGCCAGTATAAATTATAATCAAGTCCTCTACCGGTATATAAGATCGCTTCAAAAGTTTCAGCATCTGTAACCGTCCATTAGCTTTCTTTAACAATTCATCAACATGCTTAGACCACTTAAGGTCGGATGAAATTAGCATACCAAGAATTTTTATGACATTGACATTTTGGAGCTTTTGCAACATAATCCATATTCACTTTTGTGGATTAAGTTTCATTTGATAAGCTTCAGACCACCGCAGTACACAGCGGAAAATGTCAAATGTATTTTGGGACAAATCACTCGACCGGACGATAGCACAATTTTGTGTTTTTGTTCGTAAACAAGAGAGGGATCTGGAATTCAGATAAACTGAAATTTCACGCAACATTTTGCTTTCAGTATTCAAGGCGATAGCGTTGTCACAAGCCGCTATAGAACCTTTGCACGGCAGCCATGACAGGGGCAGTCACATTGTTACCAAGTGTCATGCATGAGTAGGTGCTATTGTTAGTAGTAATTTCAATAAGAAAACATGCCCCCTGTCATGGCCGCCGGTGCAGAAGCTCTATACAAAACTCAACACCACAAATGAGTTTTATTTGCATGTGACCGTTTTTATTTTGCCGTATACATGTACACAAAATTCTGTATATTCCTAAATACACAACGTTCGTTCTCGATTTTGGTAGACTTGTATAACATTTTCGCAGTATTTATTGGGTCTATCGCAATTCCAGTCGCAATAGGCCTACATGTACATAAACATGAACAAACGACAAAACAATGTAATTGTCGCAGTTCGTGTAAATAACTTATAACACGAATAAAGGTGGGCTCGACAACATTTTAAACATCTCGATGTTTCCATATTGTATGCACACAGGACACATGTAGGCCTATATATTCGATATTGTAGATGGTCGTTTTCACATTGCCAGGTTTTCCACAGTACACTGGAATTTATGCCAAAATTCAAACTCAGATTTATCCCGAAATGCAAAAAAAAAAAGAATTGTGCATTTTTAGTTCTATAAAAATTTAAGCTTTAATTTGTTTTCCTTGGGAAATGGCTGAACTAATCCGTATGGCGTGATCTACTTTTAACCAATCAATGAACGAAAATCAATGTGTGAAGTATTATGCTACATTCAGTATGGCCTGCGGTAGTACTGTGTGGCATGTGCGATAAACCGCGGGTTCATCTATTCAAACCGCGGACGTCCGCGATTCCAATCGTGTACAAAACAAACGAGAGAAGTAGGTAACAATATGTCCAAACAAAAGAGGAACAATGGGACGTGGAAGGTGAATTCACACCTCAGCCTGTCTGTACATGTATATGGTATGGTACCGTATGTGTTAAACAGCATATGGTGGGTGGTAATATCATTGGTATGGCACACTGTATATAACTGGTATGGTATGTACAATCAGGTAGTACCTCCATGGTATAATACATGTAACTGGTATGGTATCGTGTTTTGTGTGCAACATTTTTCACTTCCAAATGGACGTGCAGTTTAGAAAGTCACATACTACGCTGTTTCTGCTACGTGGTGCACGCCATTGCCTAGCAACCAACAGTCTGGTTGCTTGATGCCATTCTCTCCTACGGTGAACACGGTATTGATTCTGTGCTCCACACCTGCCGCGTGCACCACATAGCAACACAAAATTAGTCTGGTAAAGTGGATACTTAGTGTGCATGTGAAAGAAAGTACATATGTCCGTAAACGCCAGACGCTATTTGATATCATAATGTTAACTTACAGTACATGTATATAAATGATATATATTGTCTATTCAGCATTTTATCATTTGTCTCGTGTCTTATATGGGGACAACATATACGTAACTTACTGAACATTTTAACTTGGATAAAAATGAATATGACCCCGCTTCGTTCGACGAAGATTGGTTAATCATCGTTAGTTAATGAAGCGTGCGTTCACATATCACTTAACGAAGATCGAACAAAGAGCGACCACTAAAGACGAGTTGCCCCACTCTGCCTGAAGTCTCTCCGTGAAAACCTGTACTTTACAGCTGTTTGTGACACTATAGAAGTATAGTTTGTGCCTTTTTTAAATGTAACACTTTTTGAACACAATGCTAGAACCGCAATGGAATTTGGAATGGGACGTCCATTTGTATTAAACCTTAACTGCCATGGTGCACAATTGTCATTAGCTCACATGTATGGTACACAAAACAACTTAAATTTGCGGCGATATTATCCTATATGCCTATGCAAGCTATAAATTTCAATCAAAAACCATAACAATTTAGTCAGAGTCATTCAGTGAGAGACAAATGCGTCGCTATGGGCGTTGTTATGGATAACTTTTATCAAAAATTTTAAATTCCTAATTTTCTTTTCAAAACTTGGGGAAAATCATGGCACAGCGTTGAACGTATTTTAGGCCATCGCGAGGTTTCAAAGGAGTAAACATTTACTAGGGACAAGACGAATTGGAGTGAAATGTCCTCACTCCGATAGATTGAGATTTCACTTTCGAGTTGTCACTGGAAGGGGTCCTTTTTCAAACTTTGTTTTTTCAATCTAAACTTACTAGAGAGATATTTACTCTAAAACTTCTAGTCCCTAGTTTCACTCTTTCAGATTTATGAGGTTAGTGAACCAGTCTATCCACCAGACGCACTACTGCACGCGTTCGTGGAACAAGAACGCACGCCGCCATTGTGACGTAATATTGCGTACACCGACCTCTGCTGCGTTTCACTTTACACATTTCATTACGCGATAGAGAAAGTAGTTTTTTTCCCCAAAGGATAAAACAATATTTAAAACACAGACTTATTAATTATTAACCAATTATTATGCTGTAATTTTATGTCGATATTTAATACACTGCTGATAACAAACGTGTTTCTCTTAGCTTGTAATAAACAGCGCAGTGATATTATAGTTTCAGAAGGAACACGGCTACGCGGCGCGTCAAAACCATTATTCGGTAATTGATTATGACGTCATCGAGCAACGAAAATCCGAGATTTGTTTGCAAAAATACAGATGTATTCAGTACAAATCAGCGATCGTATGCGTTCACAACGAAAACCAGTTTACTTGCGACAGATTTGTGAGTTGAATAATCGTGTGAAAGAGCGAAATAACTAACCTTTGATCCGAAATGGGATGTAAAAATTCTAAAGTGGGACCGGCGCCAGCGGAATCGGGCCAGCAGCAGGCGTGGGCGGGGGCCAAGCAGGGCCCCAAGGGGTGGCGAAGGGTGCTGGGTATGGTCCGAAATCCTTGCGTGGGGAACACCAAGGTGATCCCCATTGGGGTGAACCCAGAAATTGGCATTGATGCGGTAGAGAGGTGAGTGACATGTTTTCCTCTTTTATGTCGTGTCTGTCAGACAACAATCTGACAGTGTGGACTGCGCATCAAACACCATCAAGCACTGTCAGACATGATCAAACCTGTTTGCCAAAAGATTAAACATTGCACATTAATTCAGACAAGTCTGGCCAGACAACATCCAATCAGTGGACAGTTTGATAACATGTGACCTTTGTGGACACATGATTGAGCAAAATCATCAAACATCATCATACTTGTCTGCATTATAGCGTGGACGAAGTCTTCAGACAACATAAAACAATCGTCTTTTAGACAAAATTCTCATAGTGTAGACGGACCATTACATCAAGTAAAACGTCGTACGTGGACAGGATCAAGATTCATTTATTCTATGGAAGACCTCGTGTAACGAAGAGAATTCTACATTAATATAATTATACTTCATTGAGTTACGCATCCATGCAATGGCAACATAAATTTAGATCTTTGGGGGAACTCTCCTCTGCCCTTAACCCAGCCGAACTGCCCAGTGTGTCGAAAGCAGATAGGGAACCCATAATTGAAGTAGTCTTTTGCGTGTTTCACGTGAAAAGCGTCTGGTGTACCGACGTACTTCCTTTCACATGCACACTTAGTATTCACTTGACCAGACGAAATGTTTGTTGCTACGTGGTACACGCGGCAGGTGCAATACCATTTTCACCGGAGGGAAGAATGGCATGAAGCAACCAGACTGTTGATTGCTAGACAATGGCGTGCACCACGTAGCAACAATAGCATAGTATGTGACTTTGTAAACTGCACCTCCATTTGAAAGTAAAGAATTCGGGCCGCCAGCCATTACGGAAATGCTACACGCAAAAGGCTAATATCTATCCCATAGCTATTTTTGAGTTTCTTTTAAATTCCAGAAGTACTCTTTAGAGATAGGCTGAAATATCAAAGAGTATAAGAATGAAGACGTCCAGAAACCATTTTCTTTCCCCCTATAAAAATAGAATCGTATAAATGTTTATACACAAACCTACATGGAAATATCTTTAATAGATAGATTAGGCGTAAGTATTATTTCTGCATTTATACTTTTTTTGTAAACTTAATTGAAACGAACACCTTTACCAGTGCTTTTAGCAACATCTGACGGAAGAGAATAAAATGACTCGCATGGTACCGTCCCACCAACTTAATTATTTTTGCCGTACCTAACTGCATGACAATTGCCAAACCTTAATTGGCCTTCAAGGTTCCTCTCTTCCGAATGACACCGAACAATGACTTAATTATATTTCGACAACTAATTTTCTTCACTATTTACGTGTTACGTCTATCTCGAAGAACCGACTTCAACACGCCAGGGTGCGATGTACCGGAGTCCCCGATTGGTCAGCCTGAAACAGCTTGTGCCACTCCGGACCAATCGCAGCCAGCCTTAGAACAACCAGGCGGAAATGTAGAGGTCATGGGGATTGTTGACCTGGAGGCAGACCCGACGAAATGTGCGTTTTATTTCGGGTTTTTACTTAATAATACCACCCATTCCATCATAAATATTAATAAGCATCTATTCAAAATGGCCGATAATAAAATGTTATCAATTTTGATCATGTATAAATTCAGGTATTTGGTGCATGTAAATATAACGTCAGCTACTATATCTGAACTAAATTTATCTGCATGGTTGGCTAAAGCTTTCAAATCGTAATCAGTTTTTTTATAGTATATACCCAAGAAAACCCAAGATATTTTAGGTACATCTCTCGTCAAAAAATGTACGTCTTTGTCATTAAAGGGGGCATTTTGTAGTTGAACTTAAAGGCTTTTTCCAAACAAAATAAGATCTAATAGGTTTTTATGCTGAATTGTCATTTGGACCAAACATACATTTTTATACGGCCTTATCTAATGCTTCATTGCAGCGAATGCCATCGAGTATTTTGCCACACGTTCTGCCAGTCCGCTGCCAGCCCGCCTTCCCACCGTCAAGCGGGCATGGAGAGAGCGCCCTCCCTCGCGCGGCGGCATTAAGTTGGAGCTCGCCCTCTACGGCAAGAACACGACCAGGCCTTTTCCATCGTGCCTCAGTCGGGCCGTGTTGGATAATAAAATACTCACCAACACCAAGCTGAAGGAGGACATCAGGCGTGCGCAGAAGCTGCATCTGGTAAGTTGTAACGAGTCAAACCCACACTTCATATAAACGATTAAAAAACAAGTTCACTGTATTGCCTTCTAGGCAAGATTATTAATATTTTTAGAAAATTGCATTTATTGACAGTAGGCTAATAATATGCAGGCACCAATTCATATTCTAAGTAATTTATTTTTTTAACTTTCCCTCTTTTGACAGGAGGCTCAACTTGACTCAGTCCGAAGCCACAACGGCAGGGTCCAGACTCCGAAGCCGTCTGCGGCTCGCTCCTGTCTGGATGCGTTCATGGAGCATGAACGCAGCGGGCCTCGCACCAAGTTTGGTCGAAAGCTGCATAAGGTGAACTCAGAAGCCTAAAATTGTACCTAAAATGAGTTGTCAAGAAAAGTGTTGGTAGCATTGGTTAACAAAAACCACAGGAATATATTTCTGTCCAATTAAGATGGTACTTTCTGAAAGACATTTCAACTGCAGATGGTTAAAAAAGTGTGTGCATTTTCTTAAGCATTTCTTTTGCAGATTATAGTTTAATAGCAACATTCTTCTTTATATATGTTGTATTTCAGGAATCTTTAAAAAACAAAACTTTACAATCTTACAAATGATACATTGGGCCTTTAACACTTTCGTTTCATAACAATAGGGAAGAATGCCAGAGGTAAACATTCTAACAGATAGCTTAGTTTAGATTTTCTGAACTGATTTAAGCAAACAAGAAAGAATAGGCCGCCAACAGATTACCAATCGATTGCCAATGATGGTACATTTCTTCAAAACTACAAATAGACCCTTTGCAACGGCGGCCATGACAGAGGGCATGTTTTCATATTTAAATTGGGTGACAATAGATCCACAAAGTGCCTACTCGTGCATAACGCTCAGTGACAATGTGACTACCCCTGTCATGGCTGCCCGTGCAAAGAGTCTATAGAGGTCGGACACATATCTGTGCCTTCATCGAACATATTGATTATTTGTTTTTATTTATTGTTTTTGACCAGGTCGGTGTTTCTCCTGTGGAGGAGGAGCAAGAGGAAGAACTCGACCCAGTGCCCCGCAGCACTTCGGCCGAGGACGTCCGTTGCGACACGGCCTGTCGTGGCCAATTTGATTTCTACTACTAATCGAAAAAAAAAAACATTAATAAAAAATACAATAATTAAACAAAATAGGGGGACGAGGGTTCAAGTCCACTCAATATAGGGAAACAATTTTTGGCAAATATTTTCTTGTACCAAGCACACTTACAACTATGATAGAATACAAAAATACATAATACCGAAAAAAAAAATTTAAATTTAAAATGACATTGAAGATGAAGAAAGGGGAAATCTTCAAGTTCAAGGCGGAAAGAACAGACGTGGGAGAACAGGACATACGATTCAGGTTAGTAAATCCAACATTTGAACAAAATATGAAGACATATTAAACAAAAATTGACACGATCGGTCAATACTTTCACACGTATCCTCAAAATAAAGGGAAGTTACACGATTAATTCATAGAATGTATTTGTCGGCCCGGTGTTGAGTGAAGCTTTCAAAACATCAAGTAGAATTGCAAAATACTAAGGCTTGTAACAAGAGCAGTTTTGAACACCACACTTGATGTATACATGATTGGTATCTCATAGTACATGATTGGTATCTCAAAAATCAGAAATGTTCACAGATTTACGCCTAACTTACACAAACATGATGATCGTAGAAAACTTCCACTGAAATGGTTTTGTCAATGAAGTGCTATAGTCTTTGAGAAATGAGCAAAAGAAATAGTTTTTTGCCCAAGTGCCATTTCGCCCCCAAACCACTTTACCCGAGTGCCATTTCGCCCCAAATCACTTCGTCCAAACACTACATCGCCCAAATGCTACTTCGCCCCAAAACCACTTCGTGCACAGGCCGTGGTTCAGGGCTGGTTTTTGCTCAGGTTGGTTTTAATCATGCATATCTTCAATCACACAGGGGGATAAACCTATTTGTAACAGTTTACCAATCATGTATACTATCTTTAATCATCCATTATTTGCTATTTTTTCCAATGCAGCGAACGATCTCCGTCCGTGAAGGAGCGTGAAAGGAATTCGGCAGGCGACAGAGTGATAAGACCTGCCTGGTCTAGGAAGTTTAGGATGGCGTTGCTTATGAAAGGTATTTATCGTTAGACTTTCATTGAACTGATCAAATAAAAATTTCGAAGAGACAATTTACCTCTTTGCTATTTTGGTTGTGATGATCAGTCATATCAAAGATTAAAGATAAACTAAATAAGTGTTAAAATATGTGAAGAACTTTACTTGGCTTTGAACGAAAAGCAAATAAAGAGTCTTTATCCGGTCGTTCTATATTATACTTTAAATAAAATTTTGCTGAAAATCACCTATACTAATTTCGATTTGTTTTTCTAAGCGTTGGAAATTACGCACGATGTTAATCACAAGACATTGACATCTTGCATAATTTCTAGCATCGAGAACAAAAATATCAAACTGATTCGTATAGGTTATCTTTAGTAAATTTTGAGCAGTATATGTTCACAAACTCCTAAAGATTGCCACCATAAATCCATTCAGTGGTGGACTTTTGAGTGTCTTTGTGGACATTATTGCTAACATTCTTATTCCGCTTCTGTTAATGATCATTTTCCCCGTTTTTCTTTCAGGATTTCACATTGCTGCTTTTTCGATGGCTGTATAAAGCACGGGACACCTCAATGGAAGAACGTGTATAGAAAAGTCAGCCATTCACATACAAGTATTAGGCTGTGGTATTTAAAGTCACCATCTGCTTAATCTGCTATAGTTTCAAACACCTAAATGTTGTAGCAGATGGAAAAGAGTATTTGTCGTTACATGGCATAAAGGGCTTTGGGTAAACGTGAGATCTGGTATATTAAACACCAAAATAAATTCCATTTTAACAGTAAAACTATCATCGGCAAACAAAAGCTACACATTTGATTATCACTGGTGTGGTGTGGTGTGGTTTGGGCCTGGCGGCTTCATGGTCTGCGTGGTTGTTGGGTCTGCTCTTCTCATTCAGTCTGGTCTGGTCTGGTCTGGTTTGGTCAGGTTTTAAATAGTCTGTTCTGGCCTGGTTTGGTCTAGCCTGTTCTGGTTTAGTGTAGTGTATGTTCTGGTCTGGTCTGGTTTGGTTTGGTCCGGTTTTGTCTAGTCTGCACTGGTCTGGTCTGCATGGTCTGGTTTGGTCTAGTCTGTTCTGTTCTGTTTCGGTCTGGTCCGGTCCGGTTTAGTCTAGTATTATGTTGTGGTCCGGTTTGGTCTATATCTGTGCTGGTCTAGTTTGGTCTATATCTGTGCTGGTCTAGTTTGGTCTATATCTGTGCTGGTCTAGTTTGGTCTCGTCTGTCCTGGTCTGGTCTGGTCTGGTCTGGTCTGGTTAGGTCCGGTTTAGTCTAGTCTGCACTAGTCTGGTCTGGTCTGGTCTGGTCTGGTCTGGTTAGGTCCGGTTTAGTCTAGTCTGCACTAGTCTGGTTTGGTCCGATTTGGTCTAGTCTGATTTGGTCTAGTCTGTTTCGATCTGGTGTATTTGGTCCGGTTTGGTCTAGTCTGTTCTGGTCTGGTACGTTTTGGTCTGGGAGGGTTTGGTCTATAGTCTGCTCTGGTCTGGTCTGGTCTAGTATAATTATGTTCTGGTCTGGTTTGGTCTATATTTGCGCTGGTCTAGTTTGGTCTCGTCTGTTCTGGTCCGGTTTGGTCTAATCTGTTCTGGTCTGGTTAGATCCGGTTTGGTCTAGTCTGGTCTAGCCTGCTCTGGTCTGGTTTGGTCCGGTTTGGTATAGTCTTTTCTGATCTGATATGGTTTGGTTTGGTCGAGTCATGATTTCCAACAGTTGATCATACATCTGTATATATTGTATAAGGTTTTACCCCTAACATCATTATCAGCCGATGAAAAAGTTAAACTTGACGAAATGAAGTGAAATTATATAACAACATTTTTGGTTTTAAAATATTTCATCTGGTATAACGTTACCCAAAGCCCTTTTTGCATACAATTTCATAATGTAATTGCAAACGGATGGGTGTCAATCTAAAACAGATGCAGTAGAGGACTAAAGATGTCACACGCATAATCTTATTGGAACAATTTTGCCAATATTCAAATTTTGCTCCAAGATTTAGCAGCAGTGTAGAATAGCGAGTTTGTGTTAGTTTTATTTTAACTAGTTTTTAGAAAAGAGTGACACTGGCACATAGATGCCAGAATAGAGAAAGAAACCGAGCGAAGTAGGCCTACTGAATCGTTGAGCAAAGGGACACTATAGATTTCACTAGCAAAACAAACAAGAACAAGGGGAAAAAATGAAAAACAGCATTTCTGAAAAACAGCATTTATTAATTCAAACTTAGTTTCGCATCTTAAGAAGGGATGGGTTCACGAAAAACAAATCAGTAGCTTAAACTCTCATTAACATATTCACTTGTAGAACCGGTAAATTTTAGTCGACTAGTAATTTTGATTTTAAAAAACACACAACTCTTATATCGTCATATAAAATCATGGAAGCTTTCTGATGTTCGAATAAAATCAATAAAAACTAAACAAATATTTCTTACTTTGTGTTATTTCAGAGTTTTGTTGTACCAATAATTGACTTTTTTTATGAGATAATTGTTTGTTATATTTTTTAATTATGCTAGTATTAACTATATATTTTGAAAGGTATAAAGTACTAAACACTAGCTGTCTCATTTGAATTTGTTAGTCAATCATTCATACATTGTTTGAGCGTGGACGGAATGGTCATTCTTAATTATATTAAAGAACATTCCTGAGAGAAAACCTACGCGGTCAAGTAGGGACTGCAAAGTGCAAACCCAATCCACATACACAGTCCGAAATCGAACCCGGGACGCCAGAGGTAAAAGGCGAGGAAAGAACCACTAATACGCCAGCCCGACCGCCAATACAACTCGCACGACAAAATGTGGAATCACGCAAGGGGAACGGCTTTATTGGTGTTTGCTGCTAACCGTGGCAAAAATGGTCATCAAGCAAATGTTACCCAATGTTTGAATAAAAGAAACGATTACCTCAAATAAAAGTACGAACCACATCAAGGGAGATTAAAAATCATCATCGTTGGCATCCTGTACTACGAGTTGCGGTTTGGGAGCGGAAGCCACCTCCAGCGGAGCCGGTTGTGGTACGGCCGGCAGTGACCGGGACGCGTCCGCTCCATCCATGGGTTCCTGCGACTCGCGGGGCCCGTTGGGGAGATCCAGGCCTCCTGGTGCTGGCGGAACGTGCTTCTTGCGTACAGCCTTTTCCGGATTCCGAGCAATCCAATCAATTAGGAAGTTTTTAGCGGCTCGCTCGCCTTGCTGGAAATGGTACACAAGAAAGAACACGTACAATGGAGTCGGTCAACCCTTCGCATCGCAATGTTGGAAAATGTTGTAATTTTCTGCATAAATGAACTCAATTCGTGTACGCAGCCATAAATCGGTGACCCGTTTAGCGATCCTAACCAGAATTGTGTGTTACGTAATCGCGGGTTCAACCGATTATGGCCATTTGTTGACGTCATTATCGGTTAACTGTGCGCTGGTTATTAGTTAACTGTGAGCTGCACTGGCGTACTGTTTAAACAAAAATTAAATTACTTTTTTACAAGGTTCTCCACAACTGTGGAATCGAATTCGAACTGAATCGGGATTCTTCGGGGTATTCGGAATCGATTCCAAAATTGTTGGAATCGCCCAAGCCGTACTGGGCAGACATGGTGAAAGCAACCGACAAACAAACAAAAATACCTGGACTAAGAAGTTTCTGTCATCTTCCTCCAGCTTAAAGTCCGTTGCGCTCACGTACAACGTATCGATACCCACAGTTCGTTCGAGATCCCCTTCCTACGTACATAAAATAAAACCAGTGATACCCAATAAAACATTTGCAGTTACCCAAAATTATACTTTATGAGTTGACAAGAAAAAATTACTAAAAGTGTTGATAACTATGGTAACAAACACCACATATTTTCCCCGGGTGAAATGGTATACCTTTGTGGGAGTTTTTACCAACTGAAGGTTTTCCCTCAAAAATCGTTTGCAAACAATTTTTTTACCATTAATTCAACACAAAAACCATGCATGGATTTTCCTAGGTTTTCTGAAGTATTACTGTGACTGAAATTTCTACAAGGCAGTTTATCAATACTATTCTTTAGTTATGCAATGCCGTTCCTATAATTCGTAAAATGTTTCATCTGCAAATTATATAATGACCTTTAAAGGTCCAGATTGGTCGACCTGCAGGGGCAATAAAAAGTAGGCCCTTCCTTGAACAAGATTCGAAAAATTGTAGAATGAGCTAGATTGTTCACACAAAAGTATTCCTACAAAAAGAAAGGTTCTGACTCTTGTACCCTTACGCAATACACGTTACCATACTTGCTTAAATAGCAAGTATGGTAAAGTGTCTTGCTCAAGGGCACACGTGTCATAAAGAGACTGGCTAATTTGGTCTTGAATTTGGTGTATTGGGTCTTGCTTGGCTGCAATATAGACCGTATTATCGAATAGCTGCCATCTTGTAGAGCAGTTTCTTTGTTTCTTGAGGACACGCGTGGTTGCACTTTTAGTGCTTACATTGTTTACCAATTTAAAGTTGTTAAGTTGCCCCCACGAGATGAAAGCTATTTGATACGGTCTATATTGTCCGATAAAGGTACGCTTTGGAGTTTGGGAGAAGAAAATCAAAAAGCCCACACTTCATGAATATTTAATCATCGGTGCGTGCTGGGGTCACTATAGTTATGCAAATTAGGATGACGTATACCCGTCTACATGCTCCTCTTTTGAGGGAATGCACCTACCGTTGTAAACACCCTTTTCACATTAATTAGTAGAGTATTGGACAGCGTGTCTAAGAAGGACCGTAACGAGGTGATTTCGCGCCGTTGGTAGCCCAGGAAATAGCTCTGCAGTCCGATGCCTTTCTGCTCGGCTAAGCCCATCAACTCACTAAACGAAATCTGTTGAAGATGTAGAAAAAGACTGCCAAAGTGAATACGTCATCTTTTGTTAGTTGCCTATAGGCAATGGCTCTATAATTAAAATCACTGAACCGTGTCCCTGTGCTTTTGAAATGGTACTTTTTCCGACGGCCATGATGTTTAGAGCCAATTACCATGGCAGCACGTCACACTTCGGCTGTCTATTGGTACAACACGAAAATAATGGGAGACTTTTAAGACGCTTGCCATGGTGGCAGCAAACAAACCGGTCCTTTTTCATTGCTTTACGTCATATTGAGCATGCGCACTTTAGCTCAAACGACTGTGCAAAATGTGCCGTTTTTAACCAATAACGTATTCACGATACGAACATGCCATTTTGGATGAATCAGTTAATTTTGTTTTCTTAGAAACAAAATTGTATTCCTGAACTCTGCTGAAAATGGTATTATGCAATTGGTCGCCCAGTATTTCTGAAACGGAATATACACGCAAAGAAAAAGAAATAGGTTTGACGACATTAAATTCATATAGGAAAAGGAACAAGTGACCTTTAAAACTGAATGACAATTTTGCGAAATTGGCGGGAAAATATTTTGACACATATTTGTTCATCAACATTACCTCGCCGTCATTGTTACAGTCCAAATACTCGAAAACTTCTTCGATAGTGAAGTTCTCTCCAAAAAGTATTTTGGTGTGTTCTTCCGTGAAATCGTCGCTTTTCTATTGAAAACAAAAACAAGGTATTAGTTCACTTTCATGCTGACGGCTACACGTCAACATCCATTCACATACCTACAGTTATGCATGAATGAGCAGCATTTGAACACTATTCAAAACATGGCATGTATAGCAATATACGTCGACGGGGCAAGAGTGGTCAGTGAGCTTTAAGAGAATCAAGGAATTGACCGGATGATATGGCCAGCAAACTCCCAAGCACTTGTTCTCCCAAACAATCGTGGACGTTTTAGGGAGGTCTAAAGCGGGCCTCCCACTGTGCGATTTTTGCCACGAATTAGCTACGATTGGGTACGATTATCGGAGACTGCCTATAGACTCTACACACAATCGTACCAAATCGTACCCAATCGTAGGACATTCGTGGCAAAAATCGCACAGTGGGAGGCCCGCTTAACAAAGAGAACAATATCGTCCGCGATTGGCAAGCGAACGTCCGCGATTCGCTCCTGTACAAAACCAACGAGAGTAAGGAAAAATAGACTATGTCCAAACAAAAGAGGAACAAAGGGACGTCCGCGATTGTATGTGGATTCGCACCTACATGATCTCAATCCCATAGAGCATTTGTGGGATCAACTCAAGTGGGCACTTAATCTGGGAAACAACATTTCAGGACATGTCCCAGTTGCTGCAGAAGGAGTCGTGCAGCAAAGGATTAGTGATCGATGTCGTCAAGTAATACAAAATCACGGTGCATGGTTACACAAGACACTGAGAACTGATCCAAAACTGTATAACTTGTCCTGTGTACAAAAATATATAACATTGGTATTCACTGCATTATGCCATTTTTGAATATTGTCCATTTCACCTTTAAATGCTGCTCATTCATGCATAACAGTATATAGGTGTGGGCTAATTAAGTCCCGTTTAATTTATTTTGGGAGATACACGCAATTATTTTGGGGGAACTTATACTTTGTTGATGTGTTTATGCAAATTCCATGCATATATTAACAACAAAAGGTTGCTTTATCTTGTTTTTAGCCGAAGCACATAATCAATACTGCGTTCACCGTGGGAGAGAATGGCATAAAGCAACCAGACCGTTGGTTGTTAGTAGGCGATGGAGTGCCCCACGTAGCAACAATAGCACAGCGTGTGGACTTTCTAAACTGCACCTCCATTCGAAAGCGAATAATTCGGGACGCCAGCCATATAGGTTACAAGCAAAAAGGCTAATTCGTTTTGTCAAATCAGTTTTATACCTTTGCGAAAGCCGCCTCTAGTTCTTTCTTGCTAACGGTGCCCGTGTTGCTGTCCAACTGGCTCTCTGATAGGACCGCTATGAACTTTGACATTGCTTGCGTCACGGCTTTGTACTCTTGCGCCGCCGCTTTCTGCGTGAATTTAACATCTTTGCGCTTCCTTTCAAATTGACGAAAAAATATGTAAATATAAAATAATTATTTTCATGCAATGTTTTATTATTACCGTTTACATTAATTCTTCTTATAAAGAATCGAATATGGTACTTCTTCTTTCGTACGATCCCCTAAATGGATCTAGTTGCTGAAGGATTTGCCGACTTGTCGTTGCTCTGTAGCTACCTTGGAAGTTCTACAGCTCAGCCACGAAGTGCGAGTCAACAGGAAGAAATTCTCAGTTTTAGAGGTGGGAGGAAAACCCCACACACCAACGTGTGGGGAAAACCTACGGAATCAAGCAGGGACTGAGATAACCCATCCACATACTGACCCGGACGGGAATCGAACCAGGGCCACATTGGTGGAAGGCGAGGAAAGAACCGCTACGCCAACCCCATTACCCGAATTAGGTACTGCGTGTATAGTGTACTCACCAGTACAAAACAAAATACGAAATTTTAAATTTAAAAAAACCTCAAAGTACTAAATTAATAAATAAATTAAGATCGCATTTTTTACCAAACACTACAGTTTTCACATCTAGCCGTTCTATGACAAACGTAAATTTATAATGTTGCAAAGACAATTACGAAAATGCAAGGAAATGCACAGGGCAATGGGAATGAAAGATTTGATTGTCAAAAACGATTGGCCTACTTGACTTCAGAAACTGAAGGTGGTTTTTAAAACTTTAATCTGTGAGTGATACAACGGGCCTTTAAAGAAAGATTACATGTCAAGATTAGAAAACCTTGAACAGGAACAACTGCATTATATACATAACTAAAGAATAATGTTGATAAACTGCCTTGTAGAAATTTCAGCCACATAGATGCAGTAATACTTCAAAAAACCTGAAAATCCATGCATGGATTTTGTGTTGAGTGAATGGTAAATCATTAAAAAAAAAAAACACCTTAAATTGGCAATTTCTCCCACAAAGGTACCATTTTCACAGGGGGGGGGGGGGCAGGGGGGGAGGGGTGGGGGGGGGATCATGTGGTGTTTGTTTTTGTCATTGCTATCAACACTTTTAGTCGGGTTTTTCTCGTCAACTCGTAATAAAAGTTAAATGTTGGGTAATTGCAAATGATGTATATTGGGGCTTTAACACATACCTTGCGAGTTTAGTGTTTGGTCGTTCGACTGCATCCTGTGCATTCTTTAGGGTGAGTTGGTTTACCATAAGATCCTGCTCATCGCTGGAATACTACAAATACACATGGATGACAAGCAAAAACGTGTGGCAAATCAATTATACGGTTAAAAAACCCGCAAATTATACCGGAAAGGGGCGGTGGGGTTGGGGGGGGGGGGGGGGGGGGGGGGGGGGGGGGGAGAGTGCTGAGAGATGTGGCATTAATTAGTCAGTATAACGTGTATGACCACCTCTTGTGGCAAGGCTGGCTGCGCCGCTGAGGCTGGGTGCGCCACTCTGCCCGAAGTGCTCCCTGAGCTCCTGTATTTCTCAGGCTGTTTGGGAGACATCCAGCTCCAGAGTGACCTCTAAATATTGGTTTTCTGAGAGCCGTTAACTCTAGGTTTCTCCCATAGGAAATGTCACATTTTATTACTGTGGGAATAACTTTCACTTCAAACATGTCCTGTTGGTCCTGGACGAAATCACTGAAACGGAACAGTCTTGAAAGCGATTCCAAAATGTTTGGTCGATCAGTGCCTTGTTACCCACAAGTTCACTGTATTCAACAAACTTCTTTTTTGACATTTTTCTCAGGCTGTTTGGGAAACGCCCAGGTCCAGAGGTCAGCTTAATCGGGTTGCGATGAAACCCAACAAAATTGGTTTTCTGAGAGCCGTTAACTACAGGTTTCTCCCAGAAACAGGAAATGTCGCAATTTTATTGCTGTGGGAATAATTTTCACTTCAAACATGCCATGTTGGACCTGGAAATTTTGCACTCTCAATCCAGATATAGGGCCTACGTTCACGGATATCGTAAAAAAAACACGGATGTTTTGTAATGTATATCCGTTCCATAAATCAGTGCAGTGATTATACCAAACTTTTTGCTTCCACATCCAAATTGGGGATTGCAAATTTCTTGTTTTCTTTCCATCGATAGTATTTTGGGAGGTATTTTATATGATTGTTAGGTCCACTTTCTGGAAAAGGCTGAACAAGTTCTTTTAATTACATGTACCTTCAAGTCTGTAATGTTTCCGGAATTACAACACCGTACAACGGTGCCGAATTCGCTTACCAGCAACAGACCAATTGTCTTGTCGTTCACGGGAGCGAAGCGGCGGTTCTTCTGCATGAGAATAGCCGCGTTCTCCAGCGGTTGCAGTCTTTGCAAGAAGCTATCCTCTGGTTTCATAGAAAGCCACCATCCTGTTCACAAAGTGCAAATAATTTACGAAAAATTAAATAATTACATACGTGCGTACAGGACAATTGTATCCGTTTGAACCATTGTGTACGCAAATGGCTTTTCGGACACAATGGTATGGACATAATGGTACAAACGGACACAATGATGCTGACATAATGGTACACACGGACACAATGATGCGGACATAATGGTACAAACGGACACAATGGTACAAACGGACACAATGGTATGGACATAATGGTACAAACGGGCACAATGATGCGGACATAATGGTACAAACGGACACAATGATGCGGACATAATGGTACACACGGACACAATGATGCGGACATAATGGTACAAACGGACACAATGGTACAAACGGACACAATGGTATGGACATAATGGTACACACGGACACAATGATGCGGACATAATGGTACAAACGGACACAATGGTACAGACATGATGGATAAACGGACAGCACAATGGTGCAGACATAATAGAGGCCCAAAACAGTGGCGGATTCAGGCTAAGTAAAATACAGAAATACAAAGGAATACCCCGGGTTACGACGGGATTTTCCAAAACCGTTTGCGGACACAATGTTTTATTAAGCGGACGCAATGGTCATAAGGCGCGACTAAAATTTAATTTGAAAACTTACCGTCAAAACAGTGGATTGGATAGTTACACAAAAGTCCGCCATCTACGTAAAGATCTTCACGGCCGTAACGTTTGTACTTGACCGCGCAAAACAGACCTGACAAAAAGATCGCAAAATATTTATACGTATAACGCTCAATTGTGATTATACGCCCTAAATCAAAGGCAAACTTCAGTGTTTGTTTCAAGATATACTATCCCAAAAAGAAACGCAATTTTCCTAAAATATCATTTCTACAACAAACGTTTGTTGAATACAATGAACTTGTGGTTGATAACAAGGCACTGATCAACCAATCACTCTAAAATCACTTTGGAATAGTTTTCAGTGATTTCGTCCAGGTCCAAATAGACCTATTTGAGCAAAGTGATTCCCACAAACATAAAGTGTGACATTTTCTGTTTCCAGGAGAATCCTATTTAAGGCAACACAATACCTGGAATGGCCATGGACATGCGCATTGCGGTTCGGACTGACATATTGGGCGTGGTCTTCACATGACAGTATTCGGCGTCCATCACGTTTACGTTTGTCACCACGATACAGACTTCCGTTTTGAATCGGTCATACAACTGTAGTGGAGAAAGGTTTGAGGTATTAGCAATGAACATCGAAGTTATTTTATTGAGGCAAGGGAAGGCGGGGGAGGCGGGGGAGGCGGGGGAGGCGGGGGAGGCGGGGGAGGCGGGGGTGCAATTAAAGCCATGCGAAAACAAATTTACGTGTAAAGGCCTACACTCACCCGAAACGATATACTTTTATGAGAAAAAAGACAATTGATACAGAATTCATATAAACATAATTCATATAGAGCTACCTGTTGAAACGTTATGTCTCTCAGGCCTGTGGCGTTTTCAAGACGATCTCCGAACCACGAATACAGTTTGGAAGCCGGGTGCCATCCGTAGTACTTTATGACGTTGGGAATGAGTGTGCAAAAGCCACATGGTGCGTCTGGAATAAGAAATGCACGTTACGGAAACAGAGTTTTTAACTTAACATGTTTCTGGCGTAATTACTGGTGCAACCAATGAATGGCTTCTGATGCCGACGACTCAAGATGGCCATTGGTTGGATCGGCATACGTCAGAAACTTGTTTCTGATAGTGGTCGCGAAAACAGACCGCTGCTCTATTTGTGAAGGAATTTACCGGAAGTTTACCGAAGTCAAATTAGCTTCCTTTTATGCTCGATAATAACAATATGAAGTTTCAGGTCAAGCCTGATATGTACAGTGTAAACAAAATTAACAGGCCGCAAAAGGGAAATTGAACCAAAAAATATGAATCGATTGATTATTACATTTCTACAGCGCACATTCCATAATGAGTATGTTCACATGCGCTGTATATTATGAGTTTACAGAAGCTTACAGTTAAGTATCTTCCCCCTACACATCGAGATACCTGGGTGGCGCCATTGACAGCCGACGGCGACAGACACCGGGGAATCCCCTTTTACTCTTCACGAAAGAGTGCCTCTGGCTTCAATGTCATTTGCATTATACATTACGAAAATCTCAATCATATTATGTCGGTAAGAGACTGTTTTTGCACGATGCTCGAAACTGTTTTAATTTTCCGGGACTTTCATTTATACTTTTCCCCGGATGTTACCGCAAAACATTCTATAAACCCACTCTAAATTCCTCGATTTAGGTTTCTTACCTAAGAAGTAATTCTTAAGATCCAGACTAAGGAACTCTTCCACGTCATACGAGGTGTATCCCACACCGAGGAGAATGGCCCACATTGCGCCTGCACTCGCCCCGGCCAGCCGGCGGATTTGAGGCCAAAGACCTGCTTTCTCAAAAACCTTTGGTACATTCAAAACAAAGCAAAAAGTGAAAAGTGGTGTTCTAACCATACAAATTTTGTTTAAAGCTGACAAAACTATTTGACCGGAAAAACCTTACTCAGATGGAAGACTGTAAAGAGTTCCAACTGTCCAATGATTCCTCCCGAGATCCCTTGAGCGTGTTCAGATTTTTCCCAAAAATGGATTCCGTTCTTACCTAACAATCATATAAAATACCTCAAAGCAAGGAATTTTCAATCTCCAATTTGGACGTGTTAACAAAAAGGTTGATGTAATCACTGCACTGCCTTATGTAAACTGATACATTAGTGTACTATTTTGGACGATATCCCTGGAAATATACGAATTGAGACCACGAAATTTCAGAATGGTATGAGAAAAATATGACACATGATATGGTATAAAAATGGGGGCGTCAAAAATGTGATCTGGTCACGCTCCTTTAATATCTTTTTATAGGAAAACGATCATTGAAAATGAATATGTCAAAATGTGTGCATGTGCACACGCATTTTTTATGAGACGCTCTCATACGAATGAAACTAGCCACGGCCCCTGACTATATACCGCGGTATTATGGCTACGTTTCCGTGCAGCACAGCCAGGGAACCAGCTTAAATAGGACGATGGCTTCGCACAGTTTCTTAAAAGCACAGTCACAACGAGTTTACTCATGTTTTCTCTAAACGTCGATGAGGTACTGAGCTGACTTACACACAGGTTGGTTTTATCATACACAACCTCAATCACACATGGAGATAGCATCCTGTAATCTATATCTTTCAAGTCCCAATACATCATTTGCAGTTACCCAACATTTTACTTCACGGGTTGACAAAAAAAAAGTGTTGATATACAATGGTAACAAACACAACATGTTTTCTTTCGTGTAAAATGGTACCTTTGTGGGATAAATTGGCAACACTTACTGACAATGCGTTTTAAACGTTATCTGCAGACAACATTTTTCCATTCGTTCATACACGAAAACCGTGCATGCATTTTTACTACATCTAATGTGGCTGGAATTTCTACAAAGGCAGTTTATCAACATTATTCTGATTTTAAAAGTTGTCTTAATGCTGATTTTAAAAGTTGTCCAATCATGTAATCTGTCTTTGACTAGACCGCCTTACCCTGACCGCCCCTGCGTATGCGATGCCCTTGTTGCCACCTCCTTCAAAGACGATGTTCTCGAATGGAAACTCATAATCCTCCAATCTAATCTGGGTCGTCGTCGCGTCTGCCGTTGGCACAGCGCCACTGGAGGGGCGGGACGCAGCTTCACTGCCTGCCGGAAAAAATGGGGGCGGGGTTTATAGGACTTCGAATGCAATTACACTTTTGCGTCTAACCTTAGCACTATATCGCTGGTTCTTCACTTTCAAATCGAGGTTGAGTTTATAAGGCGTGGGTTCACATTGAGTCTTTTCAAGTGTAAATTCGACGGAAGTCGTTTTTAGAAAACCACATCAACTTGGACGAAAGGTATTGGATTATGTGGTTTAAAAGTGCGTTGTTTCGCTTAAATTCCCCTCCACATTTTTTTCTCAAAGCGAAGCGCGTTGAATTTACTCGCGAAAAGGCTCAGTGTGAATCCACCCTAACGTCCACATACTAGGCCTATGCTGTTGTTGCTACGCGGTGAACGCCAATGCCTAACAACAAACGGTTTATTCTCTCCTGCATGAAAACGGTATTGGTTCTGTATTTCAGACGTGCCTGCCGCGTGCACCACATATCAACAAAAATTTAGCCTGGTGAAGTGGATACAAAGTGTGCATGTGAAAGGAAAGTACGTCAGTATGCCTACACTATAGACGCTACTCATGTGAAACATGCAAAAGGATCATCTCAATTCAGTTTGTTGGATGGGTATAATTACGGTTTAAAAACAAAATGCAAATGATATTCTGATAGGAAGATTGAGGAGGCCGAGAGCTAGAGATGCAACATTACAATATACTTAGTAACGTGTGTGACCACTTCATGTGGCAAGACTGGTTGCAGCAACCCACGTAAGAGCCGCTGAGGCAGGGTGCGCCACTCTGCCATTATAGACATATGTGTACTGCCTAAGTGACTCCCTGAGCTCCTGCACTTTTATATACAAGGTAGTTTGGGAGACTCGCGGACCCAGAGGTCAGCTCACTCCACGCGTACGCATGTTCAATCACGTTGATTACCCAACAAAATGAATTGCCTGCATGGGGGCCCCTAACTTTCATTACACCCCAGAGAACAAAACTGCAAAACAAACAATCTTACCAGGTTTGAGCGAGATGTGTGAATCTGTCAAGTTAGTACAAACACTGAGTGACTGGAACTTAACGCCCCTCTTCTGATGGACGTCACGCGGTAGCTCCGCCCCTTCTTGGGCAAACAGCGGGTTCTCCTTATCACGACGACATGACGCGGTGCCGTTCTTTGCCGTTTGGGGCAGGGCATGCACCGCGTCGTTGGTCTTGGAACTACGATTCCCCATTCTCGTATGATTTCGTGGATTGTCTGCTATTTAAATCTGGCTAAACCAGTACGATTCCAGACCTAAAATCCACATTCAGAACCGCGTGTACAACAGTGATTATTTCAGACTCGGCTCAAATTTTAAAGTCTGCAGAGGAACAATTCCTGATAGAACTATTTGACAATCACGAGATGGCGATCGGTTCCGAACGTTTAAAGCTGACAACAATTTGGTTGATAGTTTTTAAAACACACGTGTGTCATGCAAGCCGCACTGAAAAACACAATATGTCTTCGCGAGAATCCAGCACAAAAATGTAAAACTCAATACACCAGACACTGTTTGTGTACTTCCCCGTACACAGAAAACTCAAATATAAAATCCTACGATGTACTATAGAAATGTGTATGTTAAGGCCGCCACCACGGTATTTGTTTGAATTTACATGACAGAGGTTGCCTATGGTTGCAGTACACAGCGGAAAATGCAACGGGTATTTTTAGCAAAATCACTGGACCGAACGATGGCACAATTTCGTTCTTTTGTTCGTAAACGGGTTTCGTTTCCTCAATAAAAGAGAAGTTTCTGGAGTTCAGATAAAGTGGAATTTCACGCAAATTTTGCTTTCAGGATTCAAAGCGATAACGTTGACCATATGCAGCACGATATGTGGCAAACGGACTCCCCCCTACCATTGTTCCCCTATATTGTGTCTCAAACATCCAAGGAATTTCGAAGGAATTCCTTTCAGTTTTTAGGGGGATTGGTGCGTTAACAAAAGGGAAGAGTGTGTTGAGGTATGGGGGCGTTAGGGGGAGTCCCTCTGCCACATATCGTGCTGGTTATAACGTTGACACAAGCCGCTATAGCCGCCATTTCGTGGGGCAGTTTCTTTGTTCCTTGAGGGCATGCATGGTTGCACATATTGTGCTTTCATTGTTAAACGGTTTAAGTAACAAAAGGTGCCCCATACGGTCTATACAAAAATCACAACACTACAAATGAGTTTCATTTGCATGGAAACGTTTTTATTTTATTTTTTTGCCGTATAGGCCTACATAAAATTATGTATAGGCTAATCCGCCTATCTCTAAATACACAACGTTCGTGCTCGATTTTGGTAGACTTGTATACCATTATTTTCGCAGTATTCATTGGGTCTATCGCAATCCCAGTCCCAATACATAAACATGAACAAACGACAAACGAATGTCATTGTCACAGTTCGTGTAAATAACTTATGACACGAATAAAGATTGGCTCGACAACACTTTAAACAACTCAATGTTTTCATATTTTATGCACACAAGACAAACACGTATGCATTCGATATTGTACTATGGTCGTTTTCACATTGGCAAGTTTTCTACAGTACACTTATGGGTCATTCCATGAGATTGGGTATATAAAAAAAAAGCGGTGTCCATGTTGCGTTAGTACAAGTTCTTTTATTTAAAGACTGGAGAATTATTCATCTGGTGAAATATTTGTTGTACTGAATATGGCTAGGTGTCCCAATATAATCATGTTGTTTTCACTGACCAATCTCTCACAGATCATGAAATATTGGTCTTACCTATACGCAACATGGACACCACATATGTTTAACACTACGAGTACATTTTGGAGGTCTGTAGTTATGTTACAATGTGATGTAAATACTTTTATTGTAGTGTAACATGCGTTTCTTTATGAAATGAATATACTTACTATAATGTAGCTGGGCTGGAATGTTTATACTAATATTTAAGATCGGGTATGTCACACTGTTTGTATCCAACTTCGTGGAATGAAATGTACATGTACTGGAATTTATGCAAAAATTCAAACTCAGATTTATGCTGAAATGCATACAAATTGTTTGTGCATTTTTAGTTATATAAAAATTTAAGCTTTAATTCGTTTTTCTTGGGAAATGGTTGAACTAATCCGTATGGCGTGATCTACTTTTAACCAATCAATAAACGAGAATCAATGTGTGAAGTATTATGCTACATCCAGCATGGCCTGTGGTAATCTTGTGTGGCATGTGCTATAAACTGTCTGTACATGTATATGGTATAGTACAGTACCATATGTGTTAAACAGAATATGGTGATTAGTATGGCACACTGTATATAACTGGTATGGTATCATATATGTAACTGGTATGGTATGTACTAATTCGTGTTTCGTGTGTAACATTTTTCACTTTCAAATGGACGTGCAGTTTAGAAAGTCACATATTCGCTGTTGTTGCTACGTGGTGCACGCCATTGCCTAGCAATCAACAGTCTGGTTGCTTGATGCCATTCTCTCCTACGGTGAACACGGTCTTGATTCTGTGCTTCACACCTGCCGCGTGCACCACATTGCAACAAAAATTTAGTCTGGTCAAGTGGATAGTTAGTGTGCATGTGAAAGGAAGTACAAATACGTCAGTACACACCAGACGCCGTGTTAACTTACAGTATATGTATGTGATATCTATTGTCTATTCAGCATTTGTCTCATGTCTTATGAGAACAGCATATACATGTACGTAACTTACTGAACATTTAACATATTATATTATTCCATACCTGCCAACATTGTCGAGTACAAAATTCGGACTGTAGTGAAACTTGCAACGGTCGAGTTAGTACAACTGTCAAGTTGACCTAGTACTGCACCATATAGTTATATATACATGTAGTAAACCAGAGTGTGCACTGGCTATTCAAGCCACGTGTGTGAACCGTGCCGATGTGGGCGGCGCCATGTTTGCTTAACGCTACGAGTGCTAAGTGGGCAACACAGCTTTGCCCACCGAGCACCCATAGCGTTAAGCCAAAATGGCGGCGTCCATATCGGCACATCATGTATTGGGAGTGCGCACTCTAGTTTACTATATATAAAACTCTATGTACTGCACCCGTTTTCATGAACACATTCGGCGCGCGGGGGGAGTCAGGTCAAGTCGACCGTTCCGATTGTTCCGATTTTCAACACTTTAAACACTTAAAAATCGGAACAAATACGGTAAAATCGGACTAGTTGGCAGGTATGAATCTATATGATTAACTTGAATAAAAAATGAATATGCTGAAAACACTACTCGTGAATAAATATTCAACACTTTACATTGAAATTAAAACAGAAACTTTTTGCATTAACATAAATAACCTTTTAAAACTAACCCTGAATGGAGTAACACTTGCGATGTTAACGGCTAAAAAAACAAAAAAATAAAAATAAAGAGTTTGCTGAACCTGACCAGCAGATTTTTGGCTACTTCAATAAATTTCACATGAAACATTGAATACCTAGCGGCAATATCGTAGGGAACTTTTTGACATTTAAATTGGTCAACAATGTAAGCACAAAATGTGCAACCATGCATGCCCACATAACAAAGAAACTGCCCTACAAGATGGCGGTTATTCGATACGGTCTATATCAAGGATAATTTTAGTTCCCAATCGATTGTTCTTTGTCGTTTTTAAACCTGATAATACAAGGTTTCTGTTATAACAAGGAAATTGGCAAGTCTCAAGGACCTCTTATTAACATTGTTGGACTGTAGACTAACAAACATGTGGCAGATTTTTTATTTTTTTTACAGTGAACATGAATTTTGGGGATTTATGCAACGTCCTTCTACATTCTGCCTCCGACATCCCAGGAATTTATATACTAAACTCATTTCTGGAATTTGTAATTTAGTCATCGTTTTGTAAAATTGGTATTCTAGGGACGACAATAAAGAATACACCTTTAAGGGGTTAAGTATTTCTTCTGACAAATGTATACACTTTATGTGGTTAAAACAATTCAATATAAGGAACCATGTTTTGCATTGATTTCTGCACAGAACTAAGACATGTAGATGTAGATCTTTAACAGTTTAAAGCAGTGCTGTAGTCAAAGCTCTGATACGGCCATTTCAAGACCCTTCAAGTCCTCAACTCCATGGATCTTAAGCCCTGTTCTTCCAATGAAATGCCACGTTTTCGAACAAAGAGATTTCCTTGATGCGAACAGAGTCTAGGACATTTAAAGGAACGTGTCCCGATCACATTTTAGCACCCCCCACCACCATTTTTCCCGTGGGTGTTGAGATTTTAATGCCATATAATTTGTCATTTTTTCTCATTACCATTCTGAAATTTCAAGCTCCTCAAAAGAAGTTCGAAAAGTCAAGTTTGACTGACGATTTCTCTCTTGTTGCAAAATAATTTTCCTTGAATTTTTGTATCATTGGAAAGCTCTGTTATTCCTCTTTACGATGATGTGTCATTTGTTATGATTAAGCAATTGGGGGATGTGCAGCACAGCTGAGTACGGGGGCGGGTGTAAAGTGAAATGTCACAAAATGCATTGCTATTGTCAAAAAGTGCATTGACACATTCCCATCCTCCAAGCAAAAGGGGAATGCACTGCACGACAATAGCAGTGAATTTTGTGACATTTCGCTTTCCACCCACCCCTGTATTCCGGGAGCGTGTGTGGTCTAGTGGGTATGAAGCGGGACTCCCAATCAGAGGTTGGGGGTTCGAGCCCCACTTCGACCAACGTGTCTGTGTCCCACTTAATTCCAGTTGCCTCGTCAACCCAAGCGATATATGGGAAGCTGTTAAGGGGAATGCCACAAACTAACTGCTGATAGGGTTGTGCGCCTGACCAGCAGCCACCTAGTTGAAGCGAAATGGTTCTGGTGATTCCCTGATGGCAGCGGTAATAATGGTAACAGCGCCTTGAGCACCCTGCAGGGTGGACATGTGCGCTATACAAATCTAATCATCATTATTATTATTATTATTATTATTATTATTACTGCACATCCCCCAATTGATTAATCATAACAAATGGCACATCACTGTAAAGAGGAATAACAGGGCTTTCCAATTATACCAAATTCAAGGGAATTAATTTAGTAACAAGAGATAAATCGTCAGTCAAACTTGACTTTCCGACCTTTTTTTGAGGAGTTTATTTTCAAGGCTATCACTAAAAAACAACATTTTTTTGGCAAACTAATTTATCCGGTTCCATAAAGCAGTGCAGTGATTACTCCGAAATTTTTGCTGCCACATTCAAATTTCCTGTTCTCTTCCCATGGATAGTATTTTGGGGAGGTTTTATATGATTGTTAGGTTAGAACGAAATCCGTTTTCTGAAGAAAATGTGGGCAAGCTCCCTCAAGCTACAATCCTAGTGTGCATGTTCAGCCTTGTGACTTTATCATAGTTAGACTATGTTTTTGTCATTATTATGAATGTTGAAAAAGCCTCGTCTACAACACTGGTTTAAATGATGGGAAAAAAAATATACAAAAGACAGATTGGCATCAAAAAAGAAATAAGGCATTTCCTCCACTCCAAGTACAGTGGTGTATCAAGAACGTGATAAACAGGGGGCGAAATGTACCTGGGCTATCGCCAGCACAAGGGGGTCTGGGGGCGTGTTTCCTGCAACCTCAGGCATACTGTGGGCATGTGTTGATGCCTGATCACACTATTTCAACTAAAGAGTATTTTTTTCCTCTAGGCCTGCAAACGGGGGGCGAGGGGGTACGCCGGCTCCGCCCTATGCTGGATATGCCACTGAACTACACGGTTGTATGCCCACACTTATACTATGCCAGAAAATTCATTGCATCATTTTGGGAGACTTGAACTTCACTAAACATAGGCGTTTTTTGGGGCCTAATAGTGTTTTTGCGTACATAATACATATACATGTAGAAGAAATTTGCTTTTCTACGAAAAGATTTGTGTTCTGTGAATGAAGGAAGGGGCGTGGCACTGCCAAGGTGAATAAGATAATGGAAGGATTGGCACCGCCCTTCCAGTTGAACTCAAACGTGGGCCATTTGGTGCAGATACAGCTCTTGATGGGTGCGACAGGGGTGCGACAGGGGTGCGACAGGGGTGCGACAGGGGTGCGACAGGGGTGTGGCATGATCAGATAATGGAAGGATTGGCACCGTCCTTCCAGTCGACTTCAAAGGTGTGCCATTTGGTGCGGATACAGCTGTTGATGGGCGTGGCATCGCTAAGACACGTAAGTTCCGATGGGTCGGAGATATTTGCTCGGCCCTCGATGTACATTACCTTAAAAAATAAAATTTATAAACAATCATTTACTATCTGCCGTTTGCAGATACCGTGGTCAAGCAAGTCCTGGGGGCTTTTCCAAATCTCGGCTTCGTCTCCGTCTCCGTCTCCATGTGGTTTAGATGGAGCCGGAGCCTGAGCTTGAGCCTAAGTCGAGATTTGGAAAAAGGCCCTTGTTAAAGGAACGTGCCACATTTTGGGGATTCGTCTATTAAGAGCCCAATGACCAGGGGTAATAATGTATGTTATATGTACAGATTATTATTTTGATAATGTTTTGATAACTTTTTTTCTGACCAAGTTGATTTCAGGAATTCATTTTAAATTGTTGGTTTAACATGTCTATTTATGGTGGAAAAATTATGACATTTGAAATCATCCAAGTCCGGATATCATTAAAAAAAAGTTATGAAAGGCTGGTTTTTAAAACTGTCTTACCTGTCTATTAGGACAAGACCTCTTCAGTCCATTGTAGTGATAAACGGTGAAGTGCTCAGGAATTTTACGGTCAGGCTGCATAATAGAGAAAAAAAACATAGCATCATGATCCTTAAAGGCACAGGCTCGTCAGCAATGCGCGCGCGCCAAATTCGTAAAGATGATTTATTTATTTTTGGTTCGCATCTACGCGGTCCAAAATGCATGGGCGCTGTGTACTCCGCGTGCGTGTTCCAACGCGATGCATTTTTATGGATAGCGCGCACACGCAGTATAATGATGTGCGCCACTGAGAACGAATATTTGAAACACCTCGCCAAGACAAGGAAAACGCATATGGATTTTCATGGTTTTTTTAAACGTGGTACATTTGACAAAGCTGAAATTTCTTCGGATGAGTTTGTTGATGTCTTTCTTTTGATTAATAATGGTTTTATTCGCAGAATCGCTCAAAAACAGATCATATACAGAGCCTTTAACTGCAAGATTCTCCCAAAGACCGGAAATGTCACATTTCATTACTGTGGGAATCACTCTTGTTCAAATAGGATAACCCTCTTGGACCTTAAGAGCGATACCAAAGTCATTAAATTCTAAAAGAGTATTTTACAAACCTCGTTTGGAAAGAACTCTGTCATGAATGAATTGAGGAGAATAACGCCGAACTCGTCTGGGTCCAGACGCTGCTTCACAAAGTCAACACTGAGGGAGAAAATTGAGAAAGTTAGCACAGTGGGTCAGTACGTTTGGATTGAAACTCTCTAAAGCCATCGTGCCGCTGTACAATTCTTGCTATGAATTTCCCATGATTTAGTTAAGATTTGGTGAGATTAACTAAAATTGTCTGTGATTGTGGCACAGTGGAAGGTTTTTTTTTTTTTTTTAGGTCATTTCAGCTTAGCTCGCTTTTAAGGTCCATGAATTATAGAAAATCGATTTGCATGACAATTGGAATTGTTATTTATTAAATGCAAAATAAAATAAAAAATGCAGGTAATTTATTTTTTTAATACAGGGTGTCCCCACCCCCCCCCCAAACAAATGTCTAGATCAAACCAGGGACCTCAGAATCTGTTTCCCGGAATATTCTTACATAAAAAAATAGTCTTTATAGAGCCTTTGCACGGCGGCCATGACAGGGGGAAGTCACAGTACGTCATGCACGAGTAGTGACTTTGTTGATCTATTGTCACATCATTTATATATGAAAACCTGTCATGGCGGCCGGTGCAAAAGCTCTATTGCATCACAATCAGTGAAGCATAACAAACGTTATGTCATTTTTGGTTCAGCAAAGTCACACCCTAGTTCATAAACCAGATCTGATTATTTGACAAGTGGCTGCCCAGTTTAGGATTAGTAAATAGTCATTTCATCCAATACTTCCAAAATCCCTCTAACACTCACTATTCTGGAATGGTGGCAAGGTTAAGCGCTTCCAGCACGTCTTTCAGCAAGATGGTCGTAATAAACCCGCTTTCCTCCGTGTCGTACATGCTGAATATCCGACGTGCGCATTCCCATTCTGTCTCGTCAGCAACTAAAGATTCTTCCTGTTGGGACACAAGTTTAATAATATGAATATGCTTTGTTTTACAGCTGTTTTTAAAGTCAGTTTAGTGTGAACTGCGACGTAGCAGTTTGGTGCATCATATTTAAGAGCTGTGTTGTCAACTGCTTGACGCATCGCCAGCCGGCCGGCCGCGCACACTGCACACGTACGTATGTGCACGCATCACACACCACACGCTCGACCGTTGCGATGCAGGCAAAGATGGCACTTGCTTATAGATATAGACTTGTACACGTCTACTTTGCTACTCGTTGCAGACTCGGTCAGCTCGCCGAGCGGCACAGTACAGCTGTAGGTCATGGCACTTGCGTGACAACTAGACTTGCACAAGTTTGCTTCGCAAAATTACTGAATCAAAACAATTGAGGGCGCTCGTTAAAAAAGTATGGCATGCTGAAAGGGCAAAAAAAAAGGAAAATAAAATGTGGAGCACGGCCACAGAGCACACAACAAAAAAGCAAAAATCCGCATAAAATCGGTATAATTCCAGAGATCCGGAAAAATTCACAATTTTCTCAATTTTTTCTATTTTTTTTTGAAACAATGTGTTATTATAATTGTCCACATTACCTGAGAGAACACAACAGTAAGGTGGGTTTCGCTGCCGACGACCCAAATGGGTTTCCGTGGATTCTTCAGAAAAGCACCAACCTACAAGCATAAAGGAATGCAAAGAAACATTAACTGAGGCCACCTAGGCCTACGGCCTCATGCCCTGCTGCGTTGGCCTCGATGCCCTGCTGCGTTGGCCTCGATGCCCCTTCGAGATATTCTAAAGCACCCAACTTGGCCAGCATGCCCTATCCTCTTTAAATTTTATTAAATATTCATAAATACCTTAGACAGTTTACGCATCCCTATTGGCTGAAAGCACATCACGTGGGCAGTTTTTGTTTATATACCGGTACATTCATGACATGTTTATATAACGCAGCTTGTAATGATTGTATTAAATCAATTCAGGGAAGATGTATGAAATAAAACCATACCATACCATACAGTCAGTCTTAAACACTTTTGAGCCTGGCTAGCGGCTGCGCCTGCGCTCTGGTCGGCGCGTATAGAACATGCACACAGAAACCGCACGCTCCCGAAAGCAAATTGTGCACTGTGACAAGTAACCCAGTCGTGTGCGTGCGCGTCCAACACGCTTGCATTATGCGTAACGCGCACGATCTAACAAAAACATATCGATGCCAGCTAGCAGTTGTACGAACGCGGTGTTGACACTGTGGGTGTAGAAAGTGAATGCAAAACGACGAGCTAATTTTGGTGAGTTTTACTGATTTACGCAAAAAGGTATTTATGAATGGGATTAAAAGTAGGTTTGGTCAGTTTTAAACAATCCGTTTAAAACCGGCTAGGGTCCTGGGCACTGATAATGGCCAGTACACTTTTGGAATAAAGTGCCCTTTGAAAACTCGGACAAAATCAAGGCTGGGGTGACCTGCCCCTTCTTTTCATAACGTAGAGTTCTCTTACATTCATATTTCTTCAGGCTTCTGAGCTACAGTGCCAGAGGTACTTTGGAAGAAGTGTTGTTTTCAATACCAGAGAAAAAAACCAACAAATTGGGGACACTAGTTGACAGGACATGTTTCTTCAAAATTGATTTTATTACATTCAATTTTTTTAAATATAAAATTTTCCTCAAATACTTACTTCACAGTATCTCAAGTTTTCCAGAAGCGTTAGAAAACCTACATTTGTTTGCTGGCTAATTCCTTTCATTTCTGTCAAGAAAATAATTAAAAGACCACATAGTACAGTTAACAGAAACAATTCGGCCATAATTTGACAATTACGTGACATTTTTATGATCTTTTTTCACAACGACTATCCACAAATTGTCAATGCTCCTATATTACTACATTATGGGTCATTATATAAATTTGGGGTCCAACGTGTGACATTTTTCTGTCCCCGTTACACCTGACATACTGCTATTTTCCATACAAGTATTATTAAAAATGCCTTCAAAACATGTTTTTATGAATTGTACTTTAAGTAATGACTCTTTGAAATAGAAGGCATTTAAAGAATATGTCCTGAATTTACAAACTACAACATTTTACAAGATGTCAGATGTAACGGGACAGAAACATTGAACCCCAAATTTATAGAATTACCCTTATGTAAACAGAGAGTCTGTCTGTTCCTTTAAAACAACAATGTTTCTCCCCTGCACATGTTTGACTTACTCAGACCGGCGACCTCCTTCTCATTGTCAAAGACATTGGAGACTGCACTGCCAGTCAGCATTAGGTTGATTAGACTTTGGCTGGAAGAAATAAAAAACAAAAAATAAAAAAAAACGGGAAATAATGATAACTACAGCTCTCAAATGCCACAGCTAATAGAAAGAGCATGCCGGTTACTGTACATCAATCGTTCATTGTCTTTTTAAAAAATATTTTCAACTGAACACTAAACACTTTCTGTTTGGATACAAGGAAAAAATATTGTCTGGATACCAACAAAATTCTCTATAACCCGCAAGCGAGATGACGTAACAATCCTCTCCGCATGAAGCATGATAGGATTAAATGGAGTACACGGTAAACTGCCGCTCATTGCGTTGTGTGGCGTACGTCAACATCACTGTAGTGTCAATCGCGCTCTTCAACTGATTGGGATGCAGTTAGCCCCCAGCACTAGAGCCACCTCCGAAGAGTCTCTGGAGTACTTTTGATAACAAATTTCGACAGTAGTAAAGCGCTATACCACATCGAGTACTCCAAACAATCGGGTCCTACTAATCACCGTCAGGAACCGTCGGGAAGCAGTCGGGAGCCGTCAGGAGCCGTCAGGAAGTAGTCGGAAAGCAGTCGCGAACCGTCAGGAAGCGTCGGGAAGCAGTCGGCGACCCGACAACCGTCAGGAACCGTCAGGAAGCAGTCAGATACCGTCAAGGAAATTAATAGGCCTAAGTTTTTTTTTTTTTCTAAATTAATTTTAGGCCTAGTCTTTAATTTTTAAACAGTGAAAATATGGACATTAGAGATATTTTATAAAAAAAATATAAAAATCAAAGTTTTATTTATTAAGTTAAATTAAGTTATTTTTTAAATTAAAATCTAAATGTAATATACATGTAGTTTAATTTTTAAAAATAATTTCTTTAGAAATTTATTTTTGTCTGAAAAGTTTGATTTTTAGAAATCAAAAAGTAACTAATTAGGACCCTAAGGGTTAATTTTTAAAGTTTAATTTGAAAAGGTTAAATTAATTATATCAAAATAATTTCAAAAATTAGCGTTTAAATTTTTAAAAATTAAAGTTTGGGGAATTTTCTTTATTTTGTTTTATGGTTCCTGACAACTTCCTGACGGTTCCTGACTGTTTTCTGACGGCTCCTGACAGTCCCTGACGGTGATTATTGCGACCGAAACAATCCCATGAACTCATGCACTGCGTCATCTTTCATTCAGTCTATTCACACCAAAACAAATTGCAGAAATCCACAAACTAAATGGGAAAAAATACTGTATGTAAAAACACAGCCGAATTTACCTTCCATGACCGTGAACTCCATCGATTAAAGGTTCCGAGATGTCTTCAACTTCAGCCCTGATGTTATCTAAACCCTGAAGAAAAAAGATATCATTCAACTTTAAACAATATAAGTATACCTTTAATAGTTATGTTGAGACATACAATCTGCCCTGCAATTCTGCATTCTTAAAGGTAGAGCACATGATTTTCAAACTGTTAAAAGGGGTATTGTTTTCACTCGTGATTATAAACCCATGTTGATAAAACTGCCCTGTAGAAATTTCAGCCAGATAGGTGCAGTAATACTTCTGAAAACTTGAAAAATCCATGCATGGTTTTTGTGTTAAGTTGAATGGTAAAAAATGTCTTTTGCAAACGACTTTTTTAGAAAACCACCTTCAGCTGTTAATTTCTCACACAAAATACCATTTTTGACTGAAATAAAATCATGTTAATTTTGGTACGGTGTTTGTTACCATTGCTATCAACACTTTTAGTCCGGTTTTTCTTGTCAACTTTGGGTAACTGCAAATGTTGTAATGGGGCTTTAAAGGCCCTATGTATCATTCGCAAGATACAACTTTCTGCAGATTCGTGGAATAAGAGTGTCAATTATCTAAGGAAGAATGTTGGTAAACTAGCCTGAGGAAATTTTAGCTACATAGATGCATCAGTGCTTCAGAAAACCTTGAAAATCTATATATGGATTTTGTGTACAAGGGAATGGTAAAAAAGTCCTGTGCACGGGACTTTTTTAGAAACCCACCTTCAGTTGTCAATTTCCAACATGAAATCGGATTTTTGACGGAAATAAATTCATGTGGTATTTGTTACCATTGCTATCAACACTTTGAGTAAGTTTTTTTTGTCAACTCATGAAAAACAAAATTGGGTCATTGCAAATGATACAATGGGCCTTTAAAGGCACAGGCTCGTCAGCAATGCACACGCGCCACATTTGTGCCACGAAATATGCAGCTCCATAGCAAAGGCATGGAGCTGCGTATTTCGTGGCACGAATTTGGCGCGTGTGCATTGCTGACGAGCCTCTGCCTTTAATGCAATCGCCACCTGTACCAACCTTTGTAAGAAGCACTGAATACAGAAAGAGTAGGAGCCCTGAGTTAGCTAGGAACATTTCATGCGTTGACTCCAGCCCACGGTTTACTTCTTCTATACAGTCAAAAGGCTGTAACCTTTGTGAAATAAAAATAAAATAAAAGGTGCATTAGTGGAGTCCACTATTTTCGAGTCCACACTTTTCAAGTCTAAGTCCGAGTTCTTGAGTCCGAATCGAGCATACATCTGAGTAGTCCTCAGCAGGCCGAGTCCGAGTCCTGAGTCCTTGGTGTCTCAGTCCAAGTCCGAGTCCTAGTCCTTGACTCCGAGGCCAGCATACATCTGAGTTGTAAGCAGGCCGAGTCTGCATTTAACAGCATATGAGGTTCAGGCTTTTACAGCTTAATACACAGGGATGCCAGTGGCTCTTACCTTCCGCAGCCGATTTCACGAAACATTGGGCAGCTTGCGCAACTTTTGACAAATGGCGCAAGCCCCATAGCTTGCGTGTTATCTTCGGAAGAATATTGCGCAACTTACGCAATAAAATGTTGCGCAAGTGGGCTTACGCAACTGCGTAAGTTTCGTGAAATCGGCTGCAGGGTCGGAACAAAAATCCACTATCATAACTGCATGTATGTGTGCACATGGACTCCCCAGCACAGTATACTGTACAGTATGTACATTGACAGTATGAGTGCAATGCAATAGATATGTCAGTATGTATGTGATTTAACCACTGCTGTATGGATACAGCGCCCTCTATGTACTTCTGATCGATAGTCTGGTTTCGCGATACTAATGGACGATTTACAGACATACTGCATGTGTGCAAATCATTAGGAAAACATGCTACGTGCGTGTACATACATGTACATAGGCTGCACATACATGACATACATGACATATCCGGACATCCTTGATCAGTAAGTAAGACAATTTTCCACGTTTTTTTGGACTTGAAGAGTTGAAAAAATATTCTCCTTATATTTCTGGCCGTTTGCTTTTCCGGCCTGGAAAAAAGGCTTTGCCGTATTTCTTTTTCCAAAATAAGAAAAAGCCGGAATTCTGGCTATAGCCGGAAGACTGGCATCCCTGTAATACAGAAGTATATGCCTTCCAGAAAGACAGTCATACACTTATTTGGCCAAGTACAAATGACACAAATAATGGAAACATTTTGACCGATGCCGCATAGTTTACTCACAGAGAAAATCGTCCGAGTGTTCCCTAACGTGGCGCATTCGACACTGATTGGCTGAAATGTTCAGAACCATGCTACGGTGGCCTGTGATGACCGTTTGCACGTACACACCATGATACAGGACACAAGTTACACAACGCCAATAGACACGATTTTATTCAAATAAAATGCCTATTACAGGCTCTCAAGCAAACGGCGATGCCTTCACATTCCGGTGAATTTCCAGTAAATGAATGATTCTTCTCCATATTTTAGTTTTGAAATTGATAAAGCTGTTAAGGGGAATGCCACAATCTAACTGCTGATAGGGTTGTGCGCCTGACCAGCAGCCACCTAGTTGAAGCGAAATGGTTCAGGTGATTCCCTGATGGCAGCGGTAATAATGGTAACAGCGCCTTGAGCACCCTGCAGGGTGGATATGTGCGCTATACAAAAACTATGGATGCTAGGACAGGGCGACAATTTGTGTGTAAAAAAAGGTATATTAGGGCAACACGCTCAATAGGGCGACATTTTGGTGTCGCCCTAATATATATATATTTTAAAATAATTTGTTTAGGTCAAAAACCATTTTTTTTTTTCATAGAACTATTTTTATTAGGTCTATTGGAAGCTTCGGGTAGAAAAATAAGGTGTCATTTTGAGTGATTCTTGCCGAAATTTCGGTGGTCCCCGGGGAGAGTCTTCCCGAAATGTCGCCCTATTGCTGCATCCAGAGTTCTTACAAATCTAATCATTATTATTTATTATTATTAGATACTTGAGAACTTTATTTCCTTTTATAATGCCAATTGCAACAGATTGTTTATTGCGGCAAGAGAGAACAGAAAGTAAAGTGCGTCACGTTAGGGGCCGCGCCACGTTAGGGGAAATCAACAATGTAGCAGTAAGGCGCAAAAAGGCTTAGAGTGAATCCACCCTAACCTGAGGCTGGCGTGGAATATTTGATGGTTCTCTTCTTCTCCCGAAGCCGACGCCTCCATGACATCTTCAATCACAGCTCCTTCATCGAGCATGGCATCTTGCTTATCCGTCTTGAGGACTAGGTAGTAGCCACCGCCATTGCTGACTGTCTGTAGGACCTCCGTCATGGCTGCCAGGAGGAGGGCTCGACACTGATCACCTGGGATGGGCAGACAGAGTTTAGGACTTTGAAGGGGTTTTTTAATTCAGCGATACTTGATCACAACATCTGGTATGGTGCTTGATCGCCATTTAAATGAAACAACCAAACTTGGGATAAGAGAAAAAAGGGCCTGATCGGGATTCGAACCGGGGACCTCGGACTCAGTAGGCAGATGCTCTACCAGCCGAGCTATAAGGCACAGTTGGTACACTCCCTCAGTTTTTCCATATTGATCACTCTCAAATGACAAAAAAATTACGTTGGACTAGTTTTTTTCTGTTTAGAAGAATCATCGGGGAAAACGGACCACGGTACAACATTCTGGAGATTCCAGGTACTTCCATGGTAAGTTTTTCAATGTTTAATTTTGACTGTATTGGTGAACTATAGTTTGGAGTACGGCGGCCATCTTGCCGCGTGCAGCAAAATGTAAGATAGCGAATGGGGTTAAATTGGTAAGGGGCTAAAAGTGTTATATAGAAAATGATAACGTCCCAATATAAACGTCAAAAAAACAGTTTTAGCCTTCTAAAAGTATGCGTACGCGTACTTGATACGCGTTTAATATGCAGTAGCGTTTTTCCTACGAAGATGGCGTCTGTGAGAGTGGTCAATAGACCAACACTGAAGGAATTTTCTTTGTTATAATTTTCCCTATAAGCAGAATATTGTATAAGCAGATTCGACTGTACTACCATTTCAGACAACCCTCCGAAAGGGAAAAGGAAAACTTAATAAAAATAAATAAAAAATACAAACAATTATGCATTACCAGAGACAATTTTTAATGTGATTCTGGGGCTCTTGTTTCAACTTCGGCGACACAATTTTGATGATAAACTTTGCAACAAATCCAGACCTGTGCTGTGCCATATTGAAATTTCCTGCATAAATGCTGCTTGGAAAAAAAAAATGCTGTTATGCCTGTACAGCCTTCTGCAAGTGTTTCCTAGCTCTTTTTAAAGTCAATTAAGATTTGGGGTGACAAAAAGTCAATATGACAATAATACATGTGTGCATATACACCAATCCGGTAATAAGGTCTTCTTCCCTGTACATCCGCCATAGCTGGGGGGCTTCCACTAAATGAACTGTATGTTTTTGTTGTTGCTGAAGCTGCATTTGTTGACTTCGAACAAGTTGCGCGTCTTTGTAGGGTTGTGTGCGCGCGAAGGCGGGCGCGTCGCGTGTACGCAAAGGCGGGCGCGTCGCGTATACGCGAAGGAGGCTCGTTCGTGCATGTAATGGATGAGCGCTTTTCGTTCTAACAGCAACACACAACGCACATCCCATGCACTGGACGCCCCCCAGCTATGGTGGATATGGAGGGAGGAGATATTAGTTACCGGATTGGTGTATATGCGGAGTTAATATTCACCATCCAGCTGTCTCCATTCCAGAGGGGGTTCTCCTTGGAAGAGCAAAGCTTTAAGGATGAATGCTTGCAAAGGGGCAATAACAGCGCAGGGTCCTCCCTCATGCTGCAAAAGAGCCGTGGGCTCGTGCTCACTGAAGACAAAACCTGTTGGGAATATATTATTTATGACAATTCTGGATGAATGAGGATTGGGAATGTTTTGCTATATCAACATTGGACTTGAATGAATTTAGAAGTTGACCATGAATTAAGATTTTGTGTAAGATAATTCTCTCGGTCAATGCCTAGTGCATCCGATGTCAGTAACAACGACTGTTTAGTGGCATCTAGTATTGATCGCATCACAGTCATTGATTGTGGATAGCGCCCCCTTTGTCTGTGTTAACCCTGGCAGGTATTTACAAGTCGGACGTCACATACATCTGTAAAGCCCTCCTGCACTAAACCACAGGACAACTCAGAAGATTTCTAAGTTTTTTCTAGTAAATTCTTCAATCTTTTTCCCCTCCAAATTTTGTTTTGTTTGTTTGTTAGATTTGCACTTATTGATGCTTAATAAGTCATTTTAAGGAAAAAATAGTGGCGTCCGAGTATGAAATTCTGGTATTTTTTTAGTTTATGTCCCAACTCGAATTTAAGGAAAATAATTATTGGAATCGATAGCTTGGAAGATTTTAGGGTATTTTTTTCATATGCATTGAACACGGATTTGGGTAAATTTATATATTGGAATTGATAGCTTATTCAATTCTAAGATATACTTCCCACTGACACTTCCGTCGCAAATGTTGCATTTCTGAGATAAATAAATTATAAAAGTACTGCATAAAGTAATGCACAAAATGACGCGGCGAGCGGTCTGTGCGTAAGCGCGACAACAGAGGGCGCTGCGCGCGCGCGTGAATGGTTATCTTGTGCACTAACTGAAGGCAATTTTTGAATACCTTTTCCATTGACATTTCCGTCGCAAATGTTGCGTTTCCATGAAAATTCTGTTTTTGTCACGCCCGCCTCCATACAAAAGTGTGTGAAACTGCTGCCGGGCGAGCAGTGCGTAAAGCGCGCGAAGAAAGAGGGCGTGCGCATGATGATCCGTTTGGTTCTGGCCGGCCGGCCGCTTTGCGTGCAACCATATGCAATATTTTTTCCGTGATTTTTCTTTAAAACTAAGCCTTTGCGACAGAAATGTATGTAAGTATTCCTATTCTAAAATCGTCCAAGCTATTGATTCCAATAATTATTTTCCTTAAATTTAAGTTGGGACATAAACTAAAAAAATACCGAAATTCTTTCCGTACCCTACACTGAGCTAGTGGCTAGTCTAATCACGAGTCGCCGCGGAAAGAATTTAGGGTATTTTTTGGGTTCAGATTGAACATGAATTTTTGTGAATATATATTTTGTGCATTACTCTATGCAGTAGTTTTATCATTTATTTATCTCAGAAACATTTCCGACAGAAGTGCAAGTGGGAAGTAGATAGATCTCATGTAATTGAATAAGCTATCGATTCCAATGCAATAGATCTGAACGAAAAAAAAATACCATCTGCACTTACTGACAGCTGATAAACCATTTTAAGGAAGAAAAATAATGATGGCCGACTTGTAAATTCTTACCCAGACGGGTACAAATTTCACGCATGTCGGAAATACACGACTTTGGCATTACAATACATTGGAAGCATTCGGCTGTCATTTTCACCTTGACACCAACGAGCAAAAACGTCTTCTTTCAGCTGCGATCCCCACGTCAAACGAACCACCTCTTCCAGCAAACCCTGCCCCGATGACGAGCCTTCTTCACCGCCCTGTTCAGGCTGTTGCTTGCTGGTTGAAGCCATGTTTCCTAGCAAATTTACACCGATGTCAAGAAAAGCAGGAGTGTTTTCGCATTTTCGCCCGCGGCCCGCGAAAGGCGAAGGGCGCCCCCTTTCGTTCCCGAGTACACTACCAGTACATTGAGACCAATCCCGTGAGACAACTCGACTCTTGACAACTCCCCTTCGCGACAGGTCACTCGTTCAGACAGCGCGACCGTGGAGATAACTCGACTATCAAGACAACTCGACTTTAAATTGAGGCCCTTTAAATCGTTACAGTAAAAAATGGCAAACACGTATTGTACTGTTTAGGAGTCGAGTTGTCTAGATGGATGACTTTTTGTAATATAACACGTTGCATTGAGTTTGCACAGATCCGAGTTGCCCAAAGTCGACAAATGGTCGAGTAGTCTCGGTGCATGAACTGTCTTGAGTCGAGTTGTCGTGCTCTAGAAGTGTCTCTGTTATCTCTGATCTTTATCATGTCGATCGCTCACGCGGCATCATGTGTACTGTCATCATCATGTGAGTTGGGGTTTAACGTTAGACTTTACATCGCCGAAGGCGAAGCTTTGAAGACGAACTTTTCATCACACTTCTTGCACTTTGCGTTTTTTAAAGTTTAAACTCCTTGCACTTTAGTTTGAGTTTAAACTGAATCAATTAAATAACGCGGATGAAACTTGTTACGTCAAAAAAATAATTCGAAACTCACTGACACGTACTGCACTCTCTGACTTAGTTTAGTCATGCTACCGGTAGTCTGTGTGACTCTGTCACCGTGCACCATGGACATGGTCACTCTGTGAGTTTGTTATTTCATATATATTTGAGATTTATTAAAGGAGCGTGATGACCAGATTATATTTATTACCCCGCTCCCCCATTTTTGGGGAAGAAAACCTGAACAAGCTCCTTCAAATTTGGTGATGAAACATGATTTTACTAGCAATGAAAACAAGTTTGTCTTTGAAAACTCTTATTCATCACTTCATTGTTTAGGCCTATGTATGACTATGAAGCTATGTCCAGTCTAGACCCGTGAACAGGGCTTCGGAAATCCTCAGCCCTGGAGCCGTTTTACCCAAAATATGTGGCAAACTCGCGCAAATGAAATTTGCGATAAAATACAGCTCTTGTTTGAGGGTCTCAAGTTTGCCCACGATTTCACCGAAACTAGACATCGGATCGATGCGTACTCTTCGGAATAGTTGAACATTGGGGTGAGTGCACCTATTGAGCAAATATCAGAGCCAAGGGACAAATTTCATTTGCGTGAGTTTGCCACAGATTTTGGGTAGAAACGGCTCCAGGGCTGAGGATTTCCGAAGCCCTGTTTACGGGTCTATGTCCAGTCTAGACTTAGGCCCCCTGATTGTTAATTATGCACCTAAATGACCTAGCGTATCAATCCTTTTTGGACCAGCAATCTCACTATCAAACAAACATCTTGCTGCACTCCAATATAAATTTTTAAAATTTTTCTATAAAAATGCACATCGTCAGAAAGTGTGCTTTATTTTTATTATCTATCAAAAAAATTTGAATTGAACAATGTTGTGATGTGTTAGATAGAGCTAATTTTTCATGATGCGCAACTTCAGAAATGGCAAGAATGCCTTGTAAAACTGAACAGTATTAGTGTACCCAGTGAGCGAGCGATGACGTCACGGATTTCCAAGTCCCCACCCCTGGGGCATAATTTAGGTGACAAAAATCCCCACCCCTGGGTGCAAAATATTTGCGTTTCGTATAATGCACAGAAATTTGTATTTAAATGGGTAATAATCCCCATCCTGGGGCATGAAAAATGTGACCAAACCCCCACCTAGGGGGTGGGGCAGCGCGGGGTGGGGGGCCTTTGGGGGTAAGTAGGTGCATAAAAGCTTGCAGTCCCAACTGGCGAACATGTATGGTACATGTATTAGTTTTGAATTTGAAAGAATTAAAAATGTAATATTTAAAACTAATAGTAATAATTTAATTGGGTATTTTTTTCGTATACATTTAACAAAGATTTTGAGGAAAAATTGCCTTTAGTTAGTGCACAAGATAACCATTCACGCGCGCGTGCAGCGCCCTCTGTTGTCGCGCTTACGCACAGACCGCTCACCGCGTCATTTTGTGCATTGCTTTATGCAGTAATCATCGTTTATTTATCTCAGAAATGCAACATTTGCGACAGAAGTGCAAGTGGGAAGTATATCTTAGAATTTGATGATCTGTTTATTCCAGGAGGTAATTTCCTTCAAATCTTTGTTCAATGTATACGAAAAAAATACCTTTAATTGTATGTATTTTACACTTGCTACAGATAATGTCCCTCTTTGGCGTCAAGTATGAGTATTGAACCACATACCGGTACCATAAATCCATCTGATCATCATAGTACACTAATGAGCAATCCGTACAGTCCCACCAGCCCTGTGATGAAGTCCGCCAAATCAGACAGCAACTATTCGTCCATGGACAGCAGATCGCAGTCGCAAACACCGTCAGAGAGAAATGCCACCCAAACAATTACCAAGAGAGGCTCGACATACTCCTACGAGGAACTGAGTAATGGGCTGACTTGTCCTACGTGCCAAGGGACTGGGAAGATTCCTAGAGGTATAGTTTAGACCTTGTTCAGATTACAGAAATTGCTTTGCCTGACAAAGATTTGACAGATGATTTCATTTGTGAACGCACGCCTCTTCATATGATGAAAATTAGAATCACTTTGTTTGATGAAGCAAAATACAGGGATTTCAAAAAAAGTACATCCAACTTTGGAAGGTCGTTTTGACCAGACTAGAAGTTTCTAGGGTATTTTTTTCGTATACATTGAACAAAGATTTTAAGGAAATTACCTCCTGGAATCAACACATAATGTAATTTTAAGATATACCTCCCACTTGCACTTTTGTCGCAAATGTTGCTCTTCTGTAGAAAAATCACGTTTTCTTCTTCAAAAATTGCCTTCAGTTAGTGCACAAGATAACCATTCACGCGCGCGCGCAGCGCCCTCTGTTGTCGCGCTTACGCACAGACCGCTCGCCGCGTCATTTTGTGCATTACTTTATGCAGTAATTTTATCATTTATTTATCTCAGAAATGCAACATTTGCGACGGAAGTGTCAGTGGGAAGTATATGAATAAGCTATCGATTCCAATATATAAATTTACCAAAATCCGTGTTCAATATATATATATACAAAATACCGTTTCTAGTAAAAAAACATTTTAAAGCAGAAGGTATGTGCTTTCCAATGATGCCTTGGTCACTTTCCTAGGGTCACGTATCACTGAGCACCGTTGTCTTGAAATTGAGGTGCAAAATGGGGGTTGGTTCACTTTCCTGTTGAACAAAGTCGAGCAGAATTGACGCACAAAATTGAACACTTTGTGACAATCTTATTCAGTAATTGGATTTTATTCATGCACGCTTTCCAAAATAGGTTTCTATTTTTTATTTTTTATTTTTGTTTTTTTAAATTCACCATGACCCTCCACGTGTCCACCTCCTCTCTCCCAACAAATAAGTTGACATCAGCGGCGCATGTCGTATACAGCATTCCGCTATCTGTGGTGGGCTCAAGATGGTGCACCAGCGCACCTACTCGTTACTTTATTAGAGATTAAAATTATTGGAAAACATAACTGTGTTTTGTGTTGTGTGCTTGACTGCTTGTTCATAAAATAATATTACATGTACTCAACTTAGCCTTTTGCCTGTGGCTAGTGCCTGAATTCTTCACTTTTACATGCAGACTGTGCAGTTTAAGTCAAATGCTAATCAAAGAGCAGCCTGGTCGCTTTAGCTGTTTTTTCGTACAGTGAACAAGGTATTCATTCTGTAATTCACACCTGCACCACACGGCAACAAACAATTAGTCTGGTCAAGTGCATACTAAGTGTGCATTACACATGCTACTCATTTTAAACGGGCAAAAGACTAATTCTGGGTACTCCATTTATTTGTCCATTCTGTCCAGATTATACTTCACATTTTTTAAGAATTTGCAGCATATGTATTACAACAACCAATTAAACAAATTCTGAAACGTCAGTTCTGTTGTTGGTCCCACAGGGCAGGAGACTGATCTTGTGGCATTAATTCCATACAGTGACAAGCGGCTAAAGCCCCGCAGAACGTGAGTCACTCCTTAAAGGAGCGTGATTTTTTAGCCTCCCATTTTTCCCATGAGATACAAAGAATTTTCAAAGAACGACTTAAAATTTTCTCACTGCCAAAATCTGTTTCTTCAACAAATTTGCACATTTACATGTAATTTTATTGGTCATTATTAAATTATTAGGAAGTGGCGAACGAATATGATATTTTTTATGGAATTTCATGGTTCCCCAGCAAAAACAAAAACGGGGTATTTCGCCTTGAGGTAAACATAATTTTGCTAGCATGCGGATATGCTGCGCGGCACCGACCTGACCCAACTGCATACACCAAGAAGCAAAGGAATGTTTTTCATGTAGTTTAGCTGTGCGTGTGCGCAATTATGTGTGCGATTGAAGGCCCCAATCTTAAAGGCAGCATACATGATTGGTATCTCAAAAATCGGAAATGTTCACAGATCTACGCCTAACTTACACAGTATAAACATGATGACCGTAGAAAACTTCCCCTGAAATGGTTTTGTCTGAAGTGCTATAGTCTTTGAGAAATGAGTAAAACAATTAGTTTTCATCTCAGACGAAAATTCAATTCGTCCTAAAACCATTTCGCCTCCAAACCACTTCGCCCGAGTGCCATTTTGCCCCAAATCACTTCGTCCAAACACTACATCGCCCAAATGCTACTTCGCCCTAAAACCACTTCGTGCACAGGCCGTGGTTCAGGGCGAAATGGTTCAGGGCGAAGTGGTTTTGGGGCGAAATTACTGCAAACCCTTTTTTGACTGTTATCTCAAAAGTTAGACGGAGCTGGTTTTTGCTCAGGTTGGTTTTAATCATGCATATCTTCAATCACATAGGGGGATAAACTACTATATTTGTAATGGTTTACCAATCATGTATATTTTTATTACTATCTTTTAAATACAGTTTAAGATTGGCATTCCATGCCTTTATTTCCCGCAATAGATTTGCGCTACAACTGATCCCTTTGTTGATTTTCTTCACAGCTGGCTCTACGTGTTTGTGGCAGTCTTTTTATGCTCACTGCTTGCCGGGATCCTGTGCGCATTCCTCATTCCCAGATCAATTGAGGTTGTTCAAATTAACGTTACAACAGAACATGTCGACCTCAATTTCACAGAGGGAAAGTGCCATTTGGCCCTGGAGGTACGCAATGTTGGTCTTTCAAAAACCCAATGTATTATTTTCTAAATGAAACCTTTTTTTATTCCTTACAGATATAAATTCATGTGGTGTTTGTTTATGTGGTGTTTGTTTGATGTACAATGGGTCTTAAAAGCCCCAGTACATCATTTGAAGTTACCCAAAATTTTACTTCATGAGTTGACAAGAAAAACCTGACTAAAAGTGTTGATAGCAATGGTAACAAACACCACATGATTTTTCCTGCGTAAAATGTGGGAGAAATTGCTAACTGAAGGTGCTTTAACAAAAAAATGGATTTTTAAGGTTTTTTGAAGTATTAATCCATCTATGTGGCTGACATCTCTCCAAGGCTGACGTTTCTATAAGACAGTTTTCCTGCTTTCAAAAGTTTTCCAATCATATAATCTGTCTTTAAGATACCTCAAAACTTTTGTCCATTGAGGTTCGACTTACACATTCAACAATTTTGTTTACCATGATTTTTCAAAATGACAAAAATTTGATAGAAGTCGTCTGTTATTCTTTCTCTTACATTTTCAGTCTGGGTACAATATCACCAATAACAATTTTGTTTCTGTGATGACAAACGACATCGCTCTGGAAGTTACGGTGTTGTTCAGCAAACAAAATGTTCTCACTACTAAATTTAATGTGGATCAGAAGATTAGCATCCGAAGCATGCAGCAGGTACGTTTCACACGCTTTGCTGTGTATCATAGCACGCCAAAAATGTTGACACGCATATGTGACCAGCAGCCGATTTCACGACAAATTGCGTAGCTTGCGCAACTTTTGAAAATGACATAAGCCCCATAGGCTTACGTGTAATTATCACAGAAATGTTGCGCAGCTTACGCAATAAAAAGTTGCACAAGCGGGCTTACGTAATGCATAAGGATTCGTGAAATCGGCTGCTGTCACAACAAAATTAGCTAAAAGTCCTAATTTTCAAAAATTGGATATTGGTATTTTTGAATTCAGTAGAAAAAGAGGTTTCCAATGGTATATAACACATACATGTAAGGTAAAACTATTCCCCCGACACAACACAGCTTGGAGAAGTGGTAGTGTTCTTACAAATCTTCAAACAAAATTTCTTCTTACGAAGCACGAAGAAAGTTATCGTCAAAATACATATGTTTTGTATATTGCTATAGGAATGAAATTCCGCCAAAAGTAAACATGTATGCAGATTTAATTCTTTTCTAGAATGAAAAAGTTTATTCAATTCATTACAAGTTTTACTTAATTTTCAATTTCTACACAAACTGATCATGTCGGTCTAGATGAAAATTCAAATAGTTAATTATTGAATTTGCTTTCTCCAGGTTGTGCAACCTTTCAACGTGACATTGACAGAAAAAATCTTCCCAATGTAAGTAAAAACCATCTAAGTTTACAGAGTTACAATATTAACCAGTATTCAAAAATACCTGAGACAGTTTACACATTCCTATTGGTCGAGAGCCTAGCTGTCACATAGGTGGTCTTAAAGGTAGGGGTACCGTGGCGGGGTACCGTGGCTGAGTGGTTTGGGTCATTGACTCGCAATCATAGGTGAAAACTTGGGGTTGCGGGTTCGAACCTCCCCCCGGCTGCAGTACCTGAGCCCTTGAGCAAGGCACTCAACCACACTTGCTCCATCCTTCGGAAGGGATGTAAAGCCGTTGGTCCAGTGTGTTAGGTAACGGTAACGCACTTTAAAGATCCCCGAGCATTCTTTCGTGAAGAGCAAGGGGATTCCCCGGTGTCTCTGGCCATTTCTAATTTATAATTCTTCATGGGTTTCCTCACGCTTGCGAGTGACAGTGCAATGGGCACTTCAGAGGAATCCTTGGTATGAATACCAGAAAGAAATAATAATAATAATAATAATAACACAGCATTTGCAGTGACCCCAATTGTTGTTCACGAGTTGACAAGTAGAACCTTACTAAAAGTGTTAATAACAATGGTACCAAACACGTCATTATATTATTTCAGTCCAAAATTGTATTATGTGTGAGAAATTAACAACTGAAGGTGGTTTTCAAAAAAAGTCTTTTGCAAAAGATTTTTATACCATTCAACTCAACACAAAAACCATGCATGGATTTTTCAAGTTTTTAGAAGTATTACTGCACCTATGTGGCTGAAATTTCTACAGGGCATTTTTTTCAACATGAGCTTCTGATCACGAGTTGAAATAACGCCCCTTTTAACAGTTTACCAATCATGTATTATACCTTCAACAAGAACCATATGTACATCAAATGGACAGGTAAACTGTACACAAAATTGACATTCATGATAAAGTTAGGAAAATTTAAAATTTAAAATTTTAATTTGTTGTTTTATTCCACAGTCATTATTGTTCACCTTCGCCAACGACGGACGGTACTGTGTACATGAAGTTCATGTGAGTATAATTTTACCCTTACTCCAAACATTTACCACTGCCCAAAATTTAGGGTAAATAACATTATTATGAACATCTTTTAATATTCCTTATTAATTGCAGTTAAATGCAACTACATGTATTACCATAAATTTAGGTGAAAATTTAATCCCTTTGTTACCCAGTGGAGTGAAGATTCCATTGTGTAGAGCCCCTTAAACAGGGCTTTATTCTCCTGGCCCACAGACATGCCATGTTTCAGGGGCTGTACACAATGCATACCTGCCAACTAGTCCGATTTTATCGTATTTGTTCCGATTTTTAAGTGTTAAAAATATTGAAAATTGACCTGACTCCCTGCGTGCGCCGCATATGTTGTGTACATGAAAACGGGTGCAGTACTTAGTCAACTTGACTGTATCAAGTTTCACTACTACAGTCCAATTTTTTTACTCGGCAATGTTGGCAGGTATGCACAATGGGATCTTGTTTAATGGATTTTTCACTTTTGATAGCAAAAGTAACAAACACCACATGAATTTATTTCCGTCCAAAACAGTATTTCATGTTGGAAATTGACAACCGAAGGTGGTTTTACCATTCACTTGTACACAAAATCCATATATAGATTTTCACGGTTTTCTGAAGCACTGATGCATCTAAGTAGCTAACATTTCTTCAGGCTAGTTTACCAATATTCTTCCTTAAATATCTTACACTCTTATTCCACGAATCTGTACAAAATCTTGCAAATGATACATAGGGCCTTTAACTCGACTTGGGAGCAGAGGGAGGCCCGTTACAACCCTGAGGCTTTTACCAATGAAGGGCACCCATACACCAAACGAAAATTGTTTTTATGCCATCAAAAAAGCCAAGTTATGTAAATATATTACAAACCATTTTCTTTGCAGGTCGACCCTAAACTTCACCTTCATGATGCAGACAGATCAGAAAATGATTACCAGTTATTTCTTTGTCAGCTGCCGCCCAACGCAACACGCACTCGACAGTGATATACTTACGCTGCAAGGTATCGACAAACGGGAATTTCTTGAACTGAGTGACTTATAATTTGTCAGTTAACTCCCCCGCCCCCCCCCTTCGTGTTTAATAAGCAACGGAAGTGCGCAGATCGGTCTCAAATTGGTTAATTTGGGATTCGTCTATAGGAACAAGTTTTCGCAACCAGAACGAAAAATTGCGGTGGATTAAAACGCAAGAATATAATTACGGGCAGTACTGCCCAAAATTTCCATTATATTTTAATGATCCTGGATCAGCCGCTAATAGAACTGGTTGCAAAAACTTGGCCCAGACATGAAGTTTTGCTGATTTGTATCAAAGAGCAGTGACAGACACGAACAAATACCGATTATCCATACTTATCCAGAAAAAGTGCTGAGGTATATGTAAAGGCGTGTTTTGGGAGTCCCTTTGTCATAATAGTGCTGGGTATAGGGATTGGGGATGATGGGGTAGGAGGGTGGGGGTAGATTACCATGTATGGACACCCAGGATTTTCCTTGTAATGGCATATAGACCATATAAAAATGTTATTTTGATAAAAAAAAAACGAAAAGTTATAAGGAAAAATGTCATGATTTTTATTAAGATATTTTTTTTTTTTTTTAAAGAGTTGTTCATGGGTGTCTGTGAATGGTGAGGGTGGCGTACGTCTGATGGGGTGGGGGTTTTAATAGGAAGCAGCAAGCCATGGCGGCTTCGCCGTTCTAGTTTTTTATCAGAACAAGTCTGTTGAATACAGGTACAACAAACAATCACTTCAGAATTGCTTTCACGACTTTCTGTTCTGCTTCATTGATTTCCTCCGCCTCAAGGTCCAAGTGGATCTGTTTGAACAAAGTGATTTCCACAGTAAAAAAATCGTTTCGTTCGACGATGATTAGACGAAGAGTTTTCCTGATGTGAATGCACACCTCTTCTCTTCATTCGACGAAGCAAATTTGTAATGAGAACACTCCCTTCGTTCGACGAAGCAATTTGGCAGGCCTGGTTGCACAAGTGCGTTGTGTGTCAAGCGCCCAGCAAGCGTTGTGTTTGACGCGCCACTGGAAAACCACACAGCGCGTCTAGACGCGCATGTACAACCTCCTACAGCTTCATTAGCTGTCGCTTATAATGTGTACAGTACCGCTCTTCATTCGATCTTCGTTAAGTGATATGTGAATGTATGCTTCATTAAACAAAGCGATTTCTCTAGTAAGTTAGTCTTGAAGCTTTAATAGGGAGTTTTCGATTTGGACGACGGATGATTCTACGACGGATGAATTGCTATTTCGAGTCATCTGCGCGTCGACTTTGCCATGTCGTCGTCGTCCGATCTCTAGGACTGTAGTTGGGGTGTGACAACGTTTAGTTGACATTTGACCTTCAACAACACATTTTTTTATCACATGACCGATCACAAGTCGTCGTGAAAAACGAAATGGATTCAAAGTAGGACGGGAAGTTTTGTGCAACGACGTGGTCGTGGACAGATTTTTCACCGTCGTCCAATCGAAAGCTCCGTATTACTGTCCTCGGGACAGTCTTTGCAAACTGCCTTGATATACTATATATCTTTCAATTTTACAGTTAAACCTTTATAATAAGATTACTGTGCTCCTCATTATTTTAATCCCGTTATAACAAGGTAATTTGCAAAGACTGTCCCGAGGACCTCTGAGATTTGACTGTGGCATAACAAATTTTAATATTTGGACTACTTTCTTTTTTTGGATTAGTTATAAAATATGTTAAAATATATTTTATTTGAAGTGATTATAACATAATATATTGGACAGCGAGTGACTAAAAATAACAGTCTAATCATCAGGGTGTGTGGTGTTTTTAAGATGTTTTGTATTGATTTCCAGCAATGGTCAACTTATCATAATTACTGCCTTAAATTTACTCAATTTAAATTCCCTTCATCTGAACTGCATATTAGCGTTGTATCGCCTGCTATTATGTCTACGTGTGTTTCCAGATGATAACCCATAGCAGCCAACCATGCCTACTTTTTGCGCGTAACATGTAGTTTGAGCGAATGGTGCATGCAACCCATACCGAGTAATTTAATGCCACTGCACCATAATAGTTGGATTAATACTGTGTCAAATTGTCAAGTTTGACTGACTATTTATCTCTTGTTGCAAAATAATTTTCCTTGAATTTTATATCATTGGAAAGCCCTGTTATTCCTCTTTACGATTAAGCAATTGGGGGATGTGCACCCCAAGCCGAGTACGGGGGCGAGTGTAAAGTGAAATGTCACAAAAAGCAAAAGGGGAATGCACTGCATGACAATAGCAGTGAATTTTGTGACATTTCACTTTCCACCCACCCCTGTATTCCACTGTACTGCACATCCCCCATTGCTTAATCATAACAAATGACACATCACTGTAAAGAGGAATAACGGGGCTTTCCAATGATACCAAATTCAACGGAAATGATTTAGTAACAAGAGAGAAATCGTCAGTCAAACTTGATTTTCCGAACTTTTTTTGAGGAGTTTATGTGTGTACATTATGTAAAAACTTGATCAGACAAAATTATAGTGAGATCTTTTCTAATATTTAATTTAACCAATTTTTTTAAAAACGACAAATAAATTTTGGTTTTGACTTTTATAATTAAAGGCATTTTTAAAAGTAAATATTTCAGTATGTTTATTGCTTCCCTTTTTAAGGGAAAACTACATAAAATGCAAGCTTAGTGTAAGAATACAACAACTGACCACTCAAAATTCTCAGAGCAAGATCGAGTAATAATGACTATTTAACTAGTCAATGATACCTTTATACATGTACTCTCCCAAAAAAGGAATCACAACTTTCATAAAATTTTAATTTTTGCGTGGGAAGAGGGCCAACCTCTGGAGCCGCGTGTCTCGCGGGAGTTCAGGGAGGCACACCCTTCCTCGGTGGCTCTTACTGCTGGTGCAGTCAGCCTTGGCAAGTGGTATGGTCATGGTATGTGATCATGTCAATTGAAATTTCCAACGTAAAGTGACGACTTTGGTCAGAAATTACACATAGCTAAAAATATAATAAGAACCCTGAATGCTATAAATGGGCGACATTACGGGAAACCTTTCCCCAGAGACCACTGAAATTTCGGCAAGAATCACTCAAATTGACACCAAATTTCTCTTGCAAAAATGGTTCCAGACCTAAGAAAAATGGTTCTAGATCTAATAAAAATGGTTTTTGACCTTAACAAAAATGGTTTTTAACCTCCAAAATATTAGGGCGACACCAAATTGTCGCCCTAATAGAGCGTGTCGCCCTAACATAGCTTTTTTACACAAAAACTGTCGCCCCAATAGGTAAAACAGTTTTAGTACAGCTACTCAGGAATTATAAGAAAATAAACGTGTCACCATTACTGAGCCAGGTTCATAATACAAACTTTTTCACAGTCGTCAACACTTCCATAAAGCAATATTTCAAAGATAACGAACTCATGCACTAAAAAAGCACAATACAGCTGCTTGGAATATGACTTCAAACATACAGTCAGAGATTATCACATTTTGCACACATGCACCATCACAACTATATCGTATCCACTAGTGTATCTGATTTGTTCAGGCTTTAAAGACACCTTTCTAAAAGGCATCATTTAAGAAACTCATCAGTTGACTGATGGCTATGCACTACACACAAGATCCTTAAAATCAGAACAACTTCTTCAAAAACTAGCTTTTAAAAGAGTCTTTCCACAGTAAAGGGGGCATTTTGGCAACAACAGACCATATTTTCCAGAAAATACCTTTGTCTGGTCTCAAAATAAAAGAAATTAGTTTTAGTTGCTCTGAAGAGATAACTTAGGCCCAAAAAGGGTTACAAATATTGACAACATGCCTTTCTAAAACCCTGTGTACAAATCTTTAATATACGCTCGTAACCAGGACGGCCTAAAATGTAACATAAGTGGTCTGTGTTGCCAAAATGCCCCCTTTACTCCGGAAAGACCAAAAAATAAGAAAGTACGGACCCTCATCAATACCTTATGTTGTTTTAACCCTTATTTTAACACCCTGTAGATTTGCCTTAGAACAAGTATAATTATTGGTTTTTATTGGTCTGGACGGACTCAAATATCTGAAGTAAACAACATGGCGACATTTGGACTCAAAAACTCAAGTATGCACAGTCACTAGAACCATACATTAAAGGCAGTATACATCATTGGTAATCTCGAAAATCAGAAATGTTCACAGATTTACGCCTAACTTACACAATATAAACATGATGTCCGTAGAAAACTTCCCCTGAAATGGTTTTGTCTGAAGTGCTATAGTCTTTGAGAAATTAGTAAAACAATTAGTTTTCGTCTCAGACGAAAATTAAATTTGCCCCAAAACCATTTCACCCAAGTGCCATTTCGCCCCAAACCACTTTGCCCGAGTGCCATTTCGCCCCAAATTACTTTGTCAAAACACTACATCGCACAAATGTCACTTCGCCCCAAAAACCACTTCGTGCACAGGCCGTGGTTCAGGATGAAATGGTTCAGGGGCGAAATGACTGCAAACCCTTTTTTGACTGTTTTCTCAAAAGTTAGACGAAGTACGGAGCTGGGTTTTGCTCAGGTTGGTTTTAATCATGCATATCTTCAATCACACAGGGGGATAAAACTATTTGTAACAGTTTACCAATCATGTATACTATCTTTAATTTCATGTTTTTGAAGTTTATTGAATTTTGTATTTTAGGTAATAAGAAATGACACTTTTTGGATTACTTTGGCTATTTCGAGACATTAGACAATGAGTTTTATTTTTCCTTTTTTTGAAGGATTTGCTTTAATTTCATGATTCCTTCCGTATAAGGCCGATCTTGTTTACTTATCTTGTAAATATGCTCGGTATTTGTGCAATGAAGTGATCTTTTGGTGGCAAAATTAAGCAACGACGAGTCAAGATGGCATTTAACCAATCAAATTCGCTCTATGCTTATGTACTATGCATTGTGGGAAAGGTTAACTGGTGCATTTTGGGATGGCTAACTCAAGTCAAGTCATTGCATCCGGCCAGACTGTTTACCATCTCTATGTACAAGAGGCATAATGCAAGAATTTGCCAATTTTATTGCACAGCATTTAACCAAAACATTTGACTGTGGATATTAAATTTTTCGCTGGCAACCTGCTTTTCTTATAAAGGAAATATAAAAATAATACCTTCAAAAAAAATACATTTGATGCGGATTTTGTTTTTAATTTGAATTTTGTTTTTGAAAGGGACTTATCTAGCAGTTCGATCATTTCATTTCTTACCCCTTTCATCTATGATTTTTAGAACCTCAGCAGCGCCATCTTTTGCCAAATTAAGAAAAGTTTTGATGTCTTCTTTTGCCTGTTATAAACAAGGAAATACACCGATCAATAACAACAAATGGGACCAATACTTTGAGGATTTTAAAAATTTTGCCAGCTATTGTTTGCACTCACCTAAAACTGTACTTTATATGTTGCCAAGAAAAACCATAGCAGCCACTTATGTCTATAATGGCTGTAAGCAGCCACCGGCCCCACACTGTTCTCAATATCTGAATGTTTTCTTTTTTTTTAAATTTTATTGTGTACTTTAAGTATTCAGCTTTTGGTTGAGGCAACTATTATGTTATTTTGTACGGATGTACTCGAAAAATTTGTGTTACGCACGGGACGCTCTGCAATTGACGCGAAAAGCATTACGTATGGGACACACAAGTACAAACATTTCTAAAACATTTCAGAATGTGAAGCTTGGTTTGAAGACGTGGTGGTCTTGTGGTGCAGACCCCGCACACGTGTGCAGACTGTCATTTTGGAAGTCAAAATTAAGACAACTCATTGGTGTTTCGCTGTGCGTCTGCATGCAAAAAGGCACAACACACGCTTAATGACTCTTAAAACAACACATGTGTGCTTAAGCTTAATACATTCTCACAAAGTATAACAACAAATGTGCCGTATTACCTTGGTCTTGTAGCTTTCCTCATCCACATTTGGAATATTGATCATAACGTTGTAGTAGGCACCCCAGGTAGCAAGCTCCAGTGCCCTGGCACCAACCTGTTAAGGAAAGAGACAACAGCTTTAATTTGGATGAGAACATTAAAAAAAACTTGCAACATGCAAGTGTGACATTTTGAAACTTTTTGAGCTGGGTCAAAGTTCAAATTTGTTGAACTTTGACCGCTGTGCGCTGATATTTCCAACGTGCAGCCAATGAGGTAGCGGAGAAGCCCCAAGTTACCGGGGTGGAATCTTCTCTTTTGGAATGATCAGCAATTGGGAGCTCATGCAATGCAGTAATAGACCGATCCAGTAAGCTCCGCCCATTTTGGAATTGACCAATCACAGCCTCAGGTTGAGGTAACCAAAAAGTGGATCTCCATTTTGGTTACCCGAGTCCTCAAAATTTTGTGCACAGAGCTACGGCGAAATGCAGCACGAGTGACACAAAAATACCATAAACATCATTTTTATCAGCGTAGAGGACCCTAGCCGGTTTAAAACGGATTATATAAGAGTATCCTAACCTACTTTTAATCCCTTCATAAATGTGTTTTTTTGTAAATGGGAAAAACTCACCAAAATAAGCCAGTTCGGAATCTCGCGCGCGCAAGGAACGTCTATGGGATTGTGTCAAAGGTCATTTGAGATAAACACATTGCATACAGATAGGGTGCGCCTTTGTTTATCTCAAATCAAAGTCGGGAGACGCATGCGCAGTCGAGACTCCGAACTGGCTTATTAGCTTGTCGTTTTGCTATGTTGTGCATTCACTGCGTTCTAGATGTGTGTCGATATGTTTTTGTTCGATCGCTTGCGTTACGCGTAATGCAAGCGTGTTGTACGTGCATGCACACGACCGGATACTTAAGTGCACATTTTGCCTTCGAGCGTGCAGTTTCTGTGTTTCAATACGCGCTGACCAGGGTGCAGACGCTGACACACGGCGCGGCCACGCGACTCTACTGCACACATGCTTCACATGTGTGGCATGTTGCTAGGCAATTTCTAAATGGGCGGAGCTTACTGGATCTGTCTATTAGCGCAGCGTACGAGCGTGATTTTTCCGCGATAGTGTGAACGCCCCTTTCAGGCTCCTGATTGTATGGAACAACCCATAAAAGCAATTATTGATTGGATTTACCTGTAGGTCCGAGATACACTGTATGTTGCCATGCCTGGCCAACTCTTTGAGTGGTTCCCAGACATCGGCGATACATCTTGCTACCTGCATGGGTACTGAGATGGCTGTGCGTATGGCGGCCTGCGTACATTCACCACGCCTGTACAAGAATGAAGTGGAATTTTATAGTAGAAGAGAATATATAGTAATGTGGATTTTAATATAACGCACATCATATAGTCCCCTTAAAACCAGAACAGTTTATGTCAAAAAATTGCATTTTGAGAAAAACCAGTTTAAAGGAGCGTGACTAATTTTAGTGCGACAAAGAAAAGAAAAGTGACTCACACTTTTTTCTCTTCTTCTGTTCCGTGGGGTAGCTTACAGGCTGTCTTTAAAAAACAAACCGAAAATAATATAAATTTCAAAATTTGGAACAAAAAAGCAAATGGACTGAAATCATTTTTTAAATTAGTAATTATCTTTCCCCTTTATAAACCTCTTTGTCATTGTTTAACCCTCTGACTTACACAACACAAAATTACATGGGGATTCGAAGGGGAGACTCTGGATGGCAGGTACACCTTACAACTAAAAAGGCCACCAGCCCGCTGTAACCTAGCTGGGGCTATTTCTCTGTCGGAGCATTGGTTGCAAACACCAGGGGGTGTTCAGTAGCACAATACGTACGCGGGTATTGGCCATACCGAAAACGTTGAACGCAACCGAATGCACGGTATTCTCAATACGTATTGCATCCCAACAATCCCAACTCGAACATGGTATGCTTTCCATACCAAGATGGCAGATGGACAAATTGCGGCTACGACCTCGGGGTTTCAAGTAAATATTTTGCTTCAACATTCGGCGTGCGGAGCAGAATTTCAAAGTGTTTATTCTTCTACTGTAGAAGACCACCGCCAGCTGAGTTAGCAGCTTTGATTTGCAATTTAATTGTCAGAATCTTCGCATTTAGCGTGCAGCCGTAGTGCTTTGCAAACCGCGTTGTCTACAGTAGCCATGTTTGGTCGTACATTTTGGGATGCAGTCGTTCAACAAGCCGTTTCTGTTGCAGCATACCGACGCTGCCATACTTATTTCGGTATTGTGCTGTTGAACACGCTCTTGTTGTTTACATTGTGTCACTGGGCCAGAAGTAGAATGAGGCCGGCGTTACACTCAAAGGCTTATATGTAGGTTCAGGCACAAATGAATGAGACTTGGCTTGAGGTCCAGATTTCCAAGGGTCGGCCTGACTGGTAAGTGAACTCAATATTAAAGGTGACTATACAAGCTCCAACAAGGATTGGATTGAAAATTATATGGAGTTTTGGCTCAGAGCTGTTAAATAAAAATGAGAATTCCGAAAGCACCATATATTTCAATGCGTAGAGTAAGGTCTACGTCCCCGTCTTACCATGTAGCCATCAAAGGCAGCGGCATCAGCATCCACCAGGGGTATCAGACTCTGCATGGCGTCATTGAGTTGCGGTAGTACTCGCCGCATTGTGGAGTCTAATTTTTCAAATTTCTTGTTGCCGTACGTCATCCACCCTACCATAGTGGTCAAAGCAGCACCCTGGAAAATGATGGACCCAGATGTGTGTATTCTTAACTACGTGTATTTGAGAGGTATCCTAAGCCGAAGGACATGCGTACGCATTTAGCTATTCACCACCGTTAGTGGCCTTTCTGTGGTTTTGCAACTCCACAACTACAGCGTGTTAGCTAAAATGAGTATTTCCCGACAGCGGGGAAACTACCGGCACAACGAGGCTTTGGTAATAATCTTACTTTTAATCCAAAACTTTAAAAAGCACAAAAACATGTGTGGACTTTCACAATGCATAGTTCCGACCTGTCAATCAAGCCGAACCCTCCGACCAATCACAACAGAGCTAGCAGACGGCGCCCACATATGTCAAAGTGATGCAATCATCACATAATCACGCGATTTTCTGCCCATACAGTTTGTATGTTGTATGCGCCAGTGACCGGGTGAATTTTGGTTTCAATGTCGGGCGATTCGCTGTTCAAAGGTAGGAAAGCGCATTTTTATGAATATTATGTCATCCCTGCATTACTAGCCCTTCGCTCAGTGTGTGCTACGGTAACTGTCGACCCTAAAACATAAATACCTTTGAGTTTTCTCCAATGAATCTGTGCTTTCCATGCCGAGTCCCGTTGCTTTGTACGTTGTGTCGCCATTTTTTTGCGATGGCTTGTGAGCACATAGCAACAATATCTAAGGGGCGGGGTTAACTGGGCAATCTCGGAACTATGCATTGATACCCTTATCAACCTGTCTACCTAAACACAACAAAAATGAGAACAAAACTTATAAATCTGAAATTTCGCTATGCATTTAGCTAGTGCAAATGTGTAGCAGATAGCAAGTTGTGTATAATGTCACAAGAACATATCCATCTTGCAACCCGTATTCGTGCGCTTGCGAAACCTCTATTGTTGTTGCTCAAACTTGCTCATACTAGCATACAGCTCTATCTGGATCAACCAAACAAATTATTCTCAAATGATGGCCACGTACCATTGCCCCTACGGCCGCTGACACTGATCCGCCCCCTGGAGCTGGAGTCCTGGCCCCAACACTCTTAATGAATGACTTGAGGCTCATGTTGGCGAGTGGTGCTTCAAGAGAATCATCTTCCTTTATCATGTACCTGCATGTTAAAGTTTTATAATACTAACGATGTCCTAACACTAAAGGACAGGTTGAATGTCATGACAAATTGCAGCGTCGGTCCTTTTAGTCGGTCCTATGTTGAAATTTGTTCACAACTTAATATTTCCCCATTGTTGCGACGTAGGAAACAAATATGTTCCAATTTTTTAATAATAAGACCAATCTTTTATACAAGTTTCAAGTCTTCAAGACTAAGTCCCAAGTCAAGCTTGAGCTTTAAGGAGCCAGTCTCAATTCAAGTCTTGAATTATTATGTGTCATCAGGCATATGACATCAAAATAGTAAGAAGAGCAACATTGTCTATAGACATGATTCAACAATAGACACTCACTCGATAATCCTTTCGTTGGGTTTGAAGAGACTCAAAGAACTCAGGCCCATCTTGTTGATAACCTTAGAGTTGGAAAGAAATATGAAATACTTAAAAAAAAGCTTTTTAAAAATGGCCAAAAAAATAAATAAAAAAATTGTCAGCGCGCGCGTCACTTTCAACCCTGTGCGTTAAAGGTTTTCTTAGACACGCACCGTCTGTTGAGTGTTTTGATTAAAAACGTGCCTTTATTGCTTAGAATCCACTAAAAAATAAAAAATAGCAACAACAAAAAAAAAGCCGCGTCACCGCGTCATTTTGTGAGACTTCAACTTACGCTAAACATATTTTTCTTTTTTGGCCTAATTGATTGCTTTCTGTGACGTAGAACATCTGGGAATGTTTGGTGGTCAACGATTACGCGCATGCCAATATACGCACATTGAACACGCGTAAAAAATACTCACCAGCGCATTTTCATTCGAAGATGCCGCACGCGCGCGTTGCGATACGTTTCAATTATTGAGCATGCACTCAGCTTGTAAAAAATGAAAGTGCTTCTACTTGATCGCGATTTTTAGCCTGAAGAAATACGTTTTATCCTTATCGATACAACAACATAAGGCTAGGTTAAGCAACAAGGCTAAGTGCAACCAATGTGCTTTTCTTGCTGTTTTTGCCGGTTATCACTCGGGCCATGTGCGTCATGAAAAATGACACCCAAAATGGTGGATGGAAGGCGTGACGTCACCGGAAAGCAATCAATAGAGGACCCTTTCATGCTTGGAGAAATTATTTGTGTCCTTTAGCAAAAAAAAAATAAAATACAAATAAAAAAAAGAAATGGGAAATCTGCTTTACTCAGAGATTTAAAAACCAAATTGCATCACTCACCAATCTGATTTTCTGGTCCTCTTCTAGAATGAAAAGATTATCCCTCTTGATGTAATAATCAGCTGCATCCAATATGGCTTGTAGCGGGACTAAACCGACAATCTGGCTTCCACAAGTGGCTAAATTCTTCTCCTAACAGGAGGAAAATAAGCAGATTTTAAAGACCCACTATATCATTTGCAATGATGCAAAATGCAAGGCTAAAGTCGCATATTCCCAGTTTTGCATCCTGGGGCTAATTTCATGGCGCTGTTTAGCACAAAAAAATTGTTTAGCACAGAATTTCTTTGCTCTGTAAAATGGGTTACCAGCCAAAATTGTATGTCAAATTGTATTTTTAGGAACAGGAGAAAATATCAGTAAATACACATCGCATACGATTTTGGCTGGCAACACAGTTTTGCAAAGTAAAGCAAAGAAATTCTGTGCTAAGCAAATTTTTGTGCTCAACAGCGCCATGAAATTGGCCCCTGATGGCACTACGTATGGACTTTGTAATTAATCCTGGGGCCAATTTCATAAAACATGTTAACAGTAACACCTGATTTTTGATTAAGCGGCGCATTAAGCGGTTGATGGCATTTCATAAAAGAATTAAGCAGTCGTTTTTTGCTTAAAGCCCTTATTTAGCAAGCCAAATCGCATGCTAACGCCGTCGCTTGAGCAAATTTTCGTGCTACGCTTAATCAAACATTTTGATTAAGCATAACATGTTTTATGAAATTGCCCCATGGTCAATCCTAGTTAGACCGTTAGACCAAACCTAGAGACCAGTAGTCAATTAATCTTACCAACCATCTTCAATCAACAACGTGTCCCGGTGGGGTTCTGCATTCAATACTTTTCCGGAATCAACCAGGAAGAAATTTAAATCGTAGTTAAACCGAGCAAGACCCTACTAGAGACCTAGTGGACCCCTAGGGCCGCCGGCATTGAGGGATTTCAAATTGTTCTCGAAAACGAGGGTTTCAGTGCTTTCTTTTGTGATAAAATTTACAAATGAAAAGACGCAATGACGTAGTTCAATGGCTCAGCATCTGAAACGAGGCTGCCTGTGCTAATTTGAAATTTTTCAATAGCCGTAGTGGACCGTAGGGGGCCCCTAGTGCCGCCTTGCGCCATCTTATTGAAGCCGGGAAACTGCTGATGTTTCTTGGGGGCATTAGACTTGCCCTTAGACTTCCCAGCATTCCTTGGGAGAATCGTGACATCAGAAATTCATGCCAGTTTGGAGCCAAAATCGTGATCGACCATAGCAGAGGGACAACGGGATGCACCGGGGCCAACCAGAACGCTAAACCGGGAATGTGTGACAGGGGCCTAAAGCGCATCGAGACCACTTTTAAAATGCGCTACATAAGAACAGAACACTATTATTACTAAAAAGAATAAATTCAAATCAATTCTCACCTCTGCATCCTTAGTGCATTCTTCATACACCTGGTGTATCGAAGTCACTTCAAAGTCCAGAATATTGATGCTAATTTGGGCAAGGTTGGCCTCCCCTAGCCACCAGCCTATGCCTTGAACAGACTTAAGTTTCCCAGGCTAAACACAGAGAAAAGAAGAACACAACATCTGGTATGGTGCCTAATCACCATTGAAATGAAACAACAAAACTTGAGATGAGAGAAAAATCGTAAGGGCCTTATCGGGATTCGAACCTGAGACCTCTGATTCACCGGGCAGACGTTCTACTAGCTGGGACAGTGGTACACTCCCTCAGGTCTTCCCTATGAACCCAATTTCTCTCTGGGAGTGCAACTGGGCAAAGTAACAAACGCAATATCTGGCACAATGCCTAATCACCATCGAAATGAAACAACCAAACTTGGGATGAGAGAACAATTGTAAGGGCCTGTAGATTGGGACTGTGTGGTAGAGCTAGTTCCAAATGGGTACCTAAACTACTCACAATAAGTTAGGGATATTGGTAAGTTGTCAATTTTTGAATTTATTCCGGTGTCAAAGTGTGTCTGTCATGCAGATACAATTGTCTAATCATATACAAAATCATCAAGGTTGATGATTGACAGGCTTACAACTAGCCGTCTGCATGAAGGGAACAAACGGCTGCTACTGGCCGACGACTTCAAAGGGAGCAGCCCGACCCTCCAGCCGGGCGCACCCTGGGGCATGAATGAGTTGTGGTTAAACACCCTTGTTCAAGCGGTCATGTGATAAACAGTGGCAGCGAGTCAGCCGGGAGTTGTCACACAATGGCCCCGTAATCCGATAAGCTCTCTATTGTTCACCTAACGTGGGCCGGGTTGAACATTGCTAATTATCTATCTTCTGGCCAGACAAGTTGAATCGTTTGCTTGTTTTGACCTCGCGCCTTACTGTGAGTAGTGTAGAATAGGAAACACAGTGGTTGATAAAACAGTAGACAGTTTCAAATAAAAAGTACAACTGACCTGACTCGGGCCCCGTCCCTGCTCACGTATGTTGAGGGCGATACGATGAGCCTGTTCCTTAGTACCGAGTAAGTTAACGTTATAGGCTATGAGAAACTTGCGAGCCCCTGTTACCGTGGCACCCCAGGACGGGACAAATTTGGCAGATCCAAAGTCTGGCTGCCATTCTGGATTGGCAAGCTGGGGAAATAAAAATGTGAGTTGGTTAACATAGTACTGAAGCATTTCCAGAACGGTGCTCAGTAGAAACACGCTCATCAGGCCTGGTGTCAACGTACTTTAGCAGGCAGTTTCTCGTATTCTCCCTCCCGGATGCTTGATAACAGTTTTCTTTTCTCTTCTGTTGCTGCATTGCCATACAGATAAACTGCAAATAGAAGAACACAAAATTTAGTTTAGAGCGATAATGTTGTTCTTTATGCCTATGAGGCCAAACAAAATAAATGGTGCGTTTACGGTAACGGCCTAAAACAAATCCAGGTAGGTAGGTAGGAAAATAATTTTATTTTGTCTTTTTTTATTACATTTCAGTTCATGCATTTGGGTCATTCTATAAATTTGGGGTCCAACGTGTGACATTTTTCTGTCCCCGTTACACCTGACATACTGCTATTTGCCATACAAGTATCATTAAAAATGCCTTCAAACCATATTTTTATGAATTGTATTTTATGTAATGACTCTTTGAAATAGAAGGCATTTAAAGAATATGTCCTGAATTTACAAAATACAACATTTTACAAGATGTCAGATGTAACGGGGACAGAAAAAGTGGACCCCAAATTTATAGAATGACCCATTTGCGTGTTGTTTTGCAATGTTTGAAACTCACTATTAACACTATTAAACATGTTCATGTACAAGTGCAGAAAATGTTATGTTCGTTGGAAATTATTGCAAATAGTGCTTGAAAATTTGCAATAAAAAGTTTGAGGTCGGCAATTTGGCCTAAAAAATTCCAGGTAGGTCGGGTTACCGTAAACACACCTTAATTCAAGTCAGAAGCTAATCAAATGAACAACACTATAACAGGGTTTTTTGTGCATGTTTGTATTTCTAATTGTAACCACTTTAGAATGGATCCTGATTTAATTTTGGAATCGCGATTTCATTCAGATTTTGCAGATCTATCATTGTCTATGCAAAACACTACCAAATTAATGGAATTGTGTAATTTCTGCAATCATTAACAGTGAGAATCGCCCAAGCCTACTAGCAAGACTACCCCAGTTTTATCACGATCCCCTTACGACATGTACCTGGTACTGAAAGCTCTTGGGCAAGCCGACTGCCGAACTCCCTCGCACATTCCACACATTCCTCCATGGTCACGTTAGTAACTGGAATGAAAGGGCAGACATCTAGAACTCCCATGCGTGGATGCCCACCTGGCAAAATAAAATTTACAAACTGATAAACGGAGCAACTTGTCTGAAAACAGAGCTTTAAACTGGGCAAAATTACTACTCTGACAAAAATATTAGCACAACCGGTTTTTTTGTTGCCATATCAGCTTTTGATCCAAAATGTTACAAGATCACATGATAACACTAATTTTTGTGTTAATTACATGTATTCAACATGTTTGTTAAATACAGTAAACGTGGGTATAACAAGACAGGGCTTGCCCTTAATTTTTTCTGAGAGTAGCCCACTGGGCTAGTAAATTGTGTTTTTTACTAGCCCGCAGAAATTTTTACTAGCCCATGAAATGTTTGAAAAAAAAAAAAAAAAAGCATTAAAATATTGACTAGCACTGTCTACTGAGAAAGTTGATTTTTGTTCATCCCCCCCATGGCTAGAAATCACTGTCGCTGGTAGTGGAGTCAGGATGTTCTTCCTCCTCTTCTTCAGTCCTTCATTTTTAAAAAAGTCAGGAGAGCCCTAAATTGCTCTTCTGAGATAATCGAGGAGAGCTAATAATAGCTCTCCTAATAAAAAAAAGTTCCTTAAAATCTTTGAAAACACACTGTATATGGACTTTTGGGGAAAAATCAAATGTTTAGCCTGTTTGGGGCCGAGTCAGTCTGGGGCCGAGTTTGTACACAAGGCAATGGGGGCCGAGTTGGTCTGGGGCCGAGTTTGTACACATGGCAATTGGGGCCGAGTCAGTCTGGGTACGAGTTTGTACACAAGGCAATTGGGGCCGAGTCGGTCTGGGGCCGAGTTTGTACACAAGGCAAAGGGGGCCGAGTTGGTCTGGGGCCGAGCCAGTCTGGGGCCGCAGTCGGATACCAGATGCATGTATGTCTATGCACGTATATTGCACACAAGCTGTGTTGGACACAATGCAGACCCAAGCTAGCTATGTGGCCCGTGGAAAAATGCAATGCGCAATCGTCGTTTGCATGCCGCAAAAGGTAAAGCTTTGAAGAGTTCGTTTTATTTTCAATAATCACATCTGGAAAACAAGGAACGTGCACATGTTTTAAGTAGCCGGCCGGGCAAGTTGAAAAGTGGATTTTACTTGCCCACAGCAGTTTTAACTAGACAATGTACGCCGGGCTAGCGTTAAGGTCGAGCCTTGCAAGAAACTGTGATCGACCAATCACTTTAATATTGCTTTTAAGACTGTTCCACTTCAGTGATTTCCTCCAGGTCCAAGAGGACCTGTTTAAACAAAGTGATTCCCACAGCAATGAAATGTGACATTTTCTGTTTCTGGGTGAATTTTTGTTGAGTTTTCAACTCGATTGAACCTACGTAGAATGAGCTGACCTCTGGATACAGAGCTGATCCTGAGCATGGGATCAAGTGTGAACACGCTGAAAGAACGATCAAACTAGGGGTTATATTTTGCCTTACCATGATGGCTACGCATATCAATGACTCTGGCAGCGACCTTGGCCATATTGAGGGCGCCCTCTACAACGGCTTCAGGTGAGCCGACGAAGGTGTATACCGTGCGGTTTGTGGATGGGCTGGGATCCACATCTAGCAAGTGGCAACCCTCTGTTTGGATGAGTGCATGGGCAATGGCATCAATCGCCTGAAATTATAAACACAATTAGATCAATTAGAAATTTTTGTTCTTTAAAATTACTCATCAAGCATCAGTAAGCTGAGATTTGATGGAAAAACCTAAATTTAGGAGTGAGAACATTTTAAGATTTTGTGAGAAAGCCTGATGTCTCGCAGCGTTTGCCCTTAACTTTTTTCCCAACTGGCCAACGGGGCCAGTTGGCTTAAGTCTTCACTGGCCCGTCGGCATTTCAAGTGGCCCGGTTAAAATTTACGGTCGTTTATTTTACACACAGTCGACCTTTAATGTTTGCAATAACCACATTTGAGTGAATAAATTAGGAAAATTTGGTAGTCATAATGTTCTCCCAGTACATGTTTTATTTCAACTGGACAGCCGGACCAATTGGGGGCGCTTTCCAGCTGGCCCGAGACGATTTCAGTGCTAATTCGAATGCTGTCTCGTACATGTTTTGTACACAAAATCTAAAGCCAATTCAGAAAGAAACTTGTTTACTGCTCGACGCTTATTCTCCTTATATTTTGACCCCTAAAACATGTTAACATTTCCAAAAGAAATTAATTTACGAGTGAAAAACATTTAACAATATCCTTGAAAATACTTAAACTGTTTGTGTCATGTTCCATGGACTTAACCCTTTCAATACCAATGTCGAGTTTACTCGACAGCGCAACGCAGTGTGCTTCCGTAGCAATGTCGAGTAAACTCGACAACAGAAGGCCGCTGTATTCAAGAAGCTGCATTATTTGCGTCTGCTGCCCTCTGTTGTTGAATTTCATATGTTGTTGAATTTGGTATCATATAAAAGACTATTTCATTGCCTACAAATAATATACACAATAAATTTCTGTAAAACGAAGTCTTCAAATGGAAAATTGAGGTTTACAAATAGTAAACATTGCAAGTTGCATAAAACAGTGCGTTGTGAGAAAGAATGCGGTACAGGGCAGTGTGACCCCATAAAACAATGCGGTATTGAAAGGGTTAACACATGGCATCTCAGTGGCGACCGGTGAACGGAATTCATACCCTCAATTCTTTCCAACTGGAGCATTATGGGTCCTTTTTCAACAGTCTTTAATTAAATAAATTAAATAGGGAGTATTCGATCGTCACGTCAACTACCGTATGTGGACTACGGCGTGTGATGTCGATGCTGAGTCTAGCCCCGCGAGCAGTGCTTCGGTTTTCGGAACCTTAGCCCTGTGTTCTGCTATACACCAAATCTGTGGCAAACTCACGCAAATGAAATTTGGCCCACGGCTCTGATATTTGCTCAATAGGTGCACTCACCCCAGTTTATAAATATTCCGAAGAGTACGCATCGATCCGATGTCTAGTTTCGGTGAAATCGTGGGGAAAGTTTGAGACTTTCGTGCGTGAAATTCCGACTTTCACCATGCGCGAGAGCGGAGAGGTCAACACAATCTAGACTGGTTCGCTGTCCTCATGGTGAAAGTCGGAATTTCACGCACGAAAGTCTCAAACTTTCCCCACGATTTCACCGAAACTAGACATCGGATCGATGCGTACTCTTCGGAATATTTATAAACTGGGGTGAGTGCACCTATTGAGCAAATATCAGAGCCGTGGGCCAAATTTCATTTGCGTGAGTTTGCCACAGATTTGGTGTATAGCAGAACACAGGGCTAAGGTTCCGAAAACCGAAGCACTGCTCGCGGGGCTATGCTGAGTCTTACCTGAGACTTTGACTTTTGCATGCATCAAGTCGTCTCTAACCGTTACTAATCATCCACTGGCACTGCCACAATAAGGTATATCGCCCAATCGTGTTTCACCAAGAGAGGAAGCCCTTCTGCAAAGCACTATGGGATTTAGCTGGGGTCAAACCTTTCGACACAAAGTTTGACCTTCATAAAATTCCAAAATTATACACGGTCTTTGATGTCTCTTCAGGGCCACCGTAGTGACTTAAACCTACCTCCTTGGAGCGACCCTCCGAAAAATTTGGAACACATTCCACAATTTTCGAAGCCTTGCTCATCTTCCTAGTAGTAAGAAAGGCTTAAATAAATGTTGACAAAACAAAGTACTCTTTCAGTCTGATGTTGACGATAAATCACCACGACTTTCACGGAACAACGCGTACGATCATGGAGGATCAGGAAGAAACGATCGACATCGTTTCGCAAGGCTGGATCCGAATTAGTGGCCCAAAAAAATTAAATAGCGCCACCACGTGCCATGAATATTTACATCACGTGACTAATGTTGCTAAGTTTTTTGCAAAAAGCACTGCAGTCGAGTCAGCGGTCAAGCAGTTAGCAGCGCACCGGCCCTGCAAAAAAAGGCTGCAACTTGCATGACTTGCAAGACGACAACTCTTTTATTATATACTCAAGTTGATGAAGTTTGTAAATTTAACCAAAGCACTGTGGTAGGCTACGGTTTAAAACGAAACGTTAAAACGCAGCACAGCTTCCCAAAATAAGTTTACACGGACGGCATGCGCGTATGCGTGGCATGCACGGTTAGTTTTCGGCTCGCTCTCTAGCCCTCCGGCGCCAGGGCATTGCCGGTACTACAGGTCAACTCGCCCCATAATAATATTAACTATGGTGGCGTACAAGGGACATAGCATTCCAAAGATGTCTTTGCAAATATTTGCAGTGTCACACTTTTTTTGCAAATATCTTTGCAAATATTATTTGCGATGTTGCACATGTTTTCATATTCAGGCTTTCAAAATTCACGCATCGAATATCAAATATTCGATCGAAAATGAAACTGATTTTTTGAATAGTAAATTATTTGATATGCGCAGGCCTAGTAAATTACCGTGTACGGACACCCAGGATTTGCCTTATGATCTACATGTACATACATGTATAAACCATGTAACAAATATTTTTTTTTTTTTATTATTAATTAGGCCCCTATTTGTTTGGCCTTGTCATTTTTGTATAATTCTGAGTGGCGATATTTTTAATCATTTTCCAGACTTCGTTTTTTTTTACGGTGGTGGATCCATAATCCAACTAGGCCTAATTATTTTTAAAAGCCCTAATTTGTCTTTTTCATTGACGGGTGGTGACATGCTTTGTTTGACTTTTTCCCTGCAGGCTTAAATTCAGACTGTGCCAAATGGCTGACATCACACAGCGATGAAGTGTACCGCTTTGTTATTCATACAGTTTCCTCCAACTGCTGTTGATCAAATTAGTCCAGCTTCAATGCCGCTCAGGTGACACCAGGGCACGTTAGTAAACTACTACACTGCACGCTGTCGTACGCAGCGGAAAGTGCCTTACCGAGCAAGTGCCTAAGGTGTTACAACCATGGCAACGCCCAATCAGATCAAAGAGATTAAAGCCACCTTGCAGCGCGGTCTCGAGAATCTCGTGTTATCCGGAAACCTCAAACCCCTGCCGCTTCGACAACAGACGAACAGACCTCTACTCCACGGCAAACCAACCCTCCAGGGACCAACCCTGCCCGACCATGTAAACAACAACAAAATGGAGAGCCACGGCGGAGTAGACAGGAACGGTTACTGTCGCACCAGCGAAGAATTCGACAAAATACGCAACGATCTGAACAAGATCCGTATACGCTCGCCGCCACGTACAAAAACAGTCCACGGGATGACCAAAGCAAAGAGTGAACTTCTGCTGCGGGGATCGGGCAACGCATCCGCGCACACCGACTTCACAAACTCGCTACGATCAAAGCCGCCTCTACCAAACACTAGAATTCCTCTCCGGCCAATTAGCGGAAAGAAACCGCTTAACGAACCACGCAGTAAAACACCCAAACAACCAATTCCGAGCAGAAAACAGTCCAAAACAAATTTAAAACTCAAACCGCCAGCGACGCCAAGTGTAGTTAAAGAACAACCGCTAAGTCCTCAACGACTGCAGAGGGGTGAAGAATCCATGGGGTCATCAACTGGGTCAAAGGTCAAGCAGAGGTCACGGATCTCCTCATCTGAAGATCCTGATGAGTGGAGTGACATGGATGAAGAAGGTGATGTGGATGAGTCCGAGTACGATCCAGCTGGAAGGTAAATTAATATTTGGTTTGGTGATTCAAGATATGGGTTTTCATGAAGATGGGACACAAAAGTGTGACATTTCTTTAATTTCACAAAATGGCCAATAAGTGAGCAGCAAGTTGGGTATTTTTTTCATATACATTGAACACGGATTTGGGTAAATTTATATATTGGAATCGATAGCTTATTCAATTCTAAGATATACTTCCCACTGACACTTCCGTCGCAAATGTTGCATTTTTGAGATAAATAAATGATAAAATTACTGCATAAAGTAATGCACAAAATGACGCGGCGAGCGGTCTGTGCGTAAGCGCGACAACAGAGGGCGCTGCGCGCGCGCGTGAATGGTTATCTTGTGCACTAACTGAAGGCAATTTTTTAGGAAGAAAACGTGATTTTTCTACAGAAAAGCAACATTTGTGACAAAAGTGCAAGTGGGAAGTATATCTTAAAATTACATTATGTATTGATTCCAGGAGGTAATTTCCTTAAAATATTTGTTCAATGTATACGAATAAAATACCGCAAGTTGGCACCTACATGTATGATGTTGCACGATAAACAATTGTTCAGTGCCTTTTCTCTGATAATTTGTAAGTCTTCAAGTTGAGTCTAAATGGAGTTTGGCACAGTAACTGGGACACCACACCAGTTTATTCCATTTTACTCTATCCAGAGAAAAACCTTGAAAGTGATCCTGTTGAAATCGCAGAGATGTAAACAATCATTTGTGACCTAGGGACCGTCCGTTTTCGGTGTGAATAAATTCGATACAAATGTGGACAGGGGTCCATGAGTTTGGGAAATCTAGATGCAGTGAAAAGCAACTTTGCTCCACCGGGATTCGAACTGTGGACCTTCTGCTTAATGTGCAGACACCCTACCAATTAAGCTATGAAGCCAATTGATTTCCAACTTTAATTTTTATGAGGTTCAAGGAAATATGTTGGGAAAAACACCAGTGAACATGATGAATGTCGCACCAGAGTCTTTCCACGGTAAAGGGGCATTTTGGCAACACAGACCATATTTTCCAGAAAATACCTTTGTCTGGTCTCAAAATAAAAGAAATAAGTTTCAGTTGTTCGAAAGAGATACCTTAGGCCCAAAAAGGGTTACAAATAGTGTGACAACATGCCTTTCTAAAAACCCTGTGTACAAGTTACCAATATATGTCCTGGTTACGAGCGTATACATTGGAAATTTGTACACAGGGTTTTAGAAAGGCATGTTGTCACACTATTTGTAGCCCTTTTTGGACCTAAGTTAACTCTTCAGAACAACTGAAACTTGTTTCTTTTATTTTGAGACCAGACAAAGGTATTTCTTTGAAAATATGGTCTGTGTTGCCAAAACTGCCCCCTTTACTGTGGAAAGACCCACTTGCATTTGCACAAAATTCCAATTAGTTGACTGTTAATGCTCCTACATGTATACTTTGTTACAAATATTGCAGTTTATTTAATTCAACTCCTGGTATTGTTCACTAAAAATCAAAAGTCAAAATAAAAAGGGTAAAAAGGTTCTCTGGTGGAACAGGGACACCGTCTCCCAACTTTATGGATTGACTCATATATATGTCTGTTTTAAATACTAGAGAGACCTTTTCCTCCAGGATTATATCTCTGTACAATGTCATTCATCTTCTCTCAAAACAAAAGAAATATCTTAAGATAGATCTAAGTAGATAACTTTAGCTAAAGAACTGCAACGAATAGTGCCACAACATACCTTCCTGAAACCCCTGTGTGCAAATTTCCAATATACCGTATGTAACAAGGACACCAAAAATGTAACAAAGTATGTGTCCTATTATGTTACATCAATAAATAAGACCATTTGTACACAGGGTTTTCAGAAAGGTATTTTGTCAGACTATTTGTTGCTGAAGTTATCTCCTTAGATCTGTCTTAAGATATTTTTTTTGTTTTGAGAAAAGATAACTGGCTTTGCACAGAGTTATGATCCTGGTAAAAAAATCTCTCCAGTATTGAAAACAGACTTATTTTAACCTTATTCAATACATTTTACCAAAAATTGGAGCACTGTCTAATAGTGCTTGCATGCTGTAATAATGTCAGTGTTCGCTTAAAGGCCCAGTGGATCATTTGCAATGACCCAAAAAGTAATCGACGAGTTTACAGGGGAAAAGTTCTGAAAGTAAAGATTGAATTAATAGCAACTATCCAATGAAAGGTTTTCGCTCAAAATGATATAATTTTACCAGAAAATAATCCGTAAAGATAAAATTATTTAGATCGTTTGCAAACGATTTACTTATTTTTGGTTCGCATCTACGCGGTCCAAAATGCATGGGCGCTGTGTACTCCGTGTGCGTGTTCCAACGCGATGCATTTTTATGGATCGCGCGCACACGCAGTATGTGCGCTACAGAGTGCATGACGCAAGCCACATAGTACCCGATCAACCGAGAACGAATATTTGAAACACCCTGCCAAGATCAGGGAAACGCATATGGATTTTAATGTTTTTTTTAAACATGGTACATTTGACACAGCTGAAATTTCTTCGGATGAGTTTGGTGATGTCTTTCTTTTGATTTATAATGGTTTTATTCGCAGAATCGCTCAAAAACAGATCATCTACAGGGCCTTTAAAGGGCCTGTGACATGCTAAACAACTTTGTGCCTAAGCTTTGCTTCATAATGACAGATTACTTGTTCAGCAATACATACTATTGTTCGTTTGGATGTAAAATCAATAAAAGGTGGCCTTTTTCAACTTTGAAGATTTCATTGCAATAAATCAGACAGAGGGCGCTGTTTTGAGTGCATCACATAAGGAAGACAGAAGGGAAAAGTTAAGAAAAAACATAAGACTTGAAGTTGGACTTGTGGCAAATTGCTGCAGTTTCTACCCCCAGTTTTGTCATGGCTTACAGCAGGCAACATGTAAAACAAACTCAAACAGCCATGGATTACAAAAGTTTCAGGAACATTGAGAAAAAAGTGGAATCTTTTGTGCACAGTTGAATGTGATTTTCCTGTGTTTGCCTCTTGTGACATCGTGACCTTGGTCATAAATATGCATATTTTCATTAGCATAAAAACTAAAAACCTTTGTTTTAACCCCCAAAACAAGCTCCAAATGGAATTTTTATGAATGTAACTGAGTATATTGGTTTTATAGCATAGATTTCATTGATAAAGATCCCAAATAAGGGGCCCTTTAATATTATAACCTTATTCAATACATTTTACCAAAAATTGGAGCACTGTCTAACAGTGCTTGCATGCTGTAATAATGTCAGTGTTCGCTCAACTACAGGTAGCAATACTATGACGACCATAAAAGCTGTCGTGACAATTTCCCCGTGCAATTCTCCCATACCATCCTCTTTGATTATCCCATAATCTACTTCAATTTCACCTGGAGCATACAAACACTACATCCGCACTCGAACTCTGATTAATAATTTCAGACACTCGGTGCACAGTGTACAGTAGTTGGTTAATAATGTGCACTTTGCAGCTGGGTCGATAAGCAACATAATTATTTTTGCTCAGCCATGCCAAATTCACACATGGAACGGCTGTTGACTGAGTCAGCACAAAAAATAACGGCTGCAATTTCACGCTTCAATCTATTTCCAGCACCACTTAATTGAATCAGCTTAATATTGTGCAGAAAAATTCCTTTGTCGCTGCTGCTGCGACACATGTGTATTGATTTAATTTGCATTGATTTCCATTTCAAAATCTAAAATCAATTTGCATTAAATTGCAACAGTTTAATCTGTATTGAAAAAGTGAACATAACAATAAAACATAATGTTCAAATTTGAACATCATTCAAAATTAAAAAAAGGTATTTTTTTCCGTTCACATTGAACACGGATTTTGGTAAATTTATATAAATTGGAATCGATAGCTTATTCAATTCTAAGATATACTTCCCACTTGTACCTCTGTCGGAAATGTTGCATTTCTGAGATAAATAAATGATAAAATTACTGCATAAAGTAATGCACAAAATTACAGCGCGAGCGGTCTGTGCGTAAGCGTGACAACAGAGGGCGCTGCGTGCGCGCGTGTGAAGGGTTATCTTGTGCACTAACTGAATGCAATATTTAAAGGAGAAAAATTAGATTTTTTTTTTACAGAAATGCAACATTTGCGACAAAAGTGCAAGTGGGAAGTATACCTTAGAATTGAATAAGCTATCGATTACAATATTTAAATTTACCAAAATCCGTGTTCAATGTGAACGAAAAAAATACAAAAAAAAGTATGATATTCAGTAAAAGATTCCAATGTGTATTACAATTATTGACTGGCATTCCGTTATTGCTGAGAACACAAGTTAGCATACAATTTTGACTGGTAACCAATTTTTGCAAAGCAATTTTTTTGTTAGTGCAAACCAAACTGTTTTACGTGTGCTAAACAGTTTCATGATATTGGCCCAAGTACGGTTGGACCTAAAAATACCAGATTTACAAATTTTATGTGCTATATTTGTTCATCTAGTGAGAGAATGCCCGCAGACGGAGCATCCATAGATGACTTTGATGAAGACGATGGGATGGATGGAATTGATGAATTTGGTGAAGATGGTATGTAAAGGTCAATGCGATCAAAGTGTCAGTTTATGGGAAAGAGCCAATAGTTTTTTATACATCTTTGCTATTTTTTCAACTTCTTGTGCATTTGTACAGTATCATAGTCATTCATACTCGGATTGGTTTCATTTTTAGCTTGTCGAAGCAAATGTTGTTGCTTTCAACAAGTATTTATTATAATACTGGGAACTTTAATCAACCGACAATTTAACTGCACTATTTCCACAAATATCTGCCCAAGGCGGGAATGACGTGTTCAGAATGCTGCACGCTAATTGGTCAGCTGACAACAGCAGAGAGCATGCTACTGCGCATGCGCAGTTAGACTATATGTATCGTGTGTACAAATTCTTGTTGACGACATAACACTGGATAACACTGGTTTTGTGAAGTGAATGTATGTAGCTTCGAGTATGTGCAGATGCATGATACTGCAGGCTCTGGCCAGTACAGTAAACTGCTGTTCGCTGTATTGTTTCGAGCACTCGGGGTGATCAAGCAAGTGTTGTCCTATAGCAGATGTGCATTCGGGCTGTGTGGCAGCTTTGTGAGCATTCTTGCAGACACGCGACGGCTGTTTGCGGGAAGCAGGCAAGTTGCTGCGGATGGAGGATGGAACATGTTCCGCAAGTAACTTGTGCGCAGTGAATAGTACAACGACTGAACGGTGTAGTAAGCGCGTGTAGTAGCGTGCTCTCTGCTGTTGTCAGCTGACCAATTAGCATGTAGCATTCTGAACACGTCATTCCTACCTTTAGCCTTATATAATTATCGGTAGCGTCACCCACGCCATTCTTGCGTTTTGCTCTGATGAGTGCAAGTCGAAAAGCTTTAGCATGTCTTTGTCGTTACTTAATTCTATTTTCTGATTTTCAGTACCAAACACTTAAAATAATTTGAATGCTGATTTCAAGTACTATTCAATTTTGCGCCAGATAGAATGTAAGTTGCAGATTGGCCTCTTGTTTGAAATTGGCTGGGAAAATCTATATTGCATAGATGTATTTTGCTCTCAAATAAAACTGAATATAATGTTTACAAAATCAATATAATGTTAACATTTTGTAATTTTTTTTAAATTTAAATGACGCTGAAATATTTGCTCACAGATGAATCTGAGTCCGGTTATTCCATCGCCAGTAACGACTCCCACTACCAGCTGACCAATCTATCTCTACCACCCGCTGCTTCATCAGGGAGCTCCCAGGGACCAAAGCCCTACCACGACCGCGTCATCCTGTCCTGTCGGACTGGCTCGCGAATGTTCCAGTACCTCACCACGGGTTTTGATGACATACTGCCTGCGCTGAGCCCGAGTCTCTTCAGTAACATTCCGCCAATGGTTAACTTTGTTGGAGTGGAAGAAAAAGGTAATTTTTCAGGCAAACTTTTAATCAACCATCTTATCATAAAAACCTTACTGAAATGAAAGACGAAAGTGATTCTAGCTGTTCAATGCAATAAATCCACCTGAGATATTTTTAATTTTTTAATTTTGTAATTTTTTTTGTACACAAAGACGCCTTTCTAAAATAAAATAAAATGAAATAAAATGAAGCCATCATACCAGGATAATCAAGGGCCTGGTTTCTTTCATATAGAAGCGCCCTTGTAAAAAATGTGTGTGCCCACACATTTATATAAATCCATCTTTAATTATTGTTTTCTCATAAAAAGATATCATCTCGGGCGGAATCATTGCATTAGACAGTTGGAACCACTTCTATCCTCCATTTGAGTAAGGTTTTTTTCAGTCAAATGTTTGATTAAAATTTTGGGAGATTGTAAATTCTGTATTCGCTGGCAGAGTCGTGATGTCACATCGGGGTCGCTGGACCATTGCTATGGTGACTGGTTCACGCTCACGTTTTACTTGCATTATGTTTGTGTACAGTGTATTCTATTAATACTCTTTTAGAAGAAAATATTTAAAAATACTGGATAGTAATGACTTTCACTTGTTTGCTAATACCTTCTCTCATAGCGATACACTGTCCTGCCTTTTGTGATAGTTGTAACAGAAAAATGCAGGGAAAATGTTCCCCTTGTCGCTTGTTTGTCAAAGCTGTCTACGCGACCTTGGCGGAAGTTGACGTCACACTCTGCCAGCGAATACGGGGTGGGGGAGTGGGGGGTGATATTTGCTTTTTAGTCTTGGTGTCCTTTAGCACTCTTCCCATGGATTTTTTTTTATTTTCTAAGGAATAATCCCTTTGGCCACAATACACGCACCTCTAAAAACGTACAATTCATAGTGCCATTTAGCTGTTAAAACCTTTTAATTTTTGTCAAATTTTTCTTTTTTGTTAGCCGTCCAATTTCCATGGGAGGTACGAAAGCTTCTTAAATGGAGAATGAGCCCTATTACACCCAACGTCATCAAGAACTGCATTGCTAGGTCTGGCTTCAGGGCCACAAGGAGTGAGTAATTAATGAGTCTTGTTTTTGTGAGGATTTGTCCAAAATGTTCATTTCCAGCCGTCCAGTTTCTATTGGAGTTTAGGAAACTTCAGAAATGAAGGGCTGTCAGACCAAATGTCATAAAGAACTGCATTGTTAGGTATGGCTTTAGGGCCACTAGGAGTACATGGGGGTTCTCTAGTCTTGGATTTGTGAGGGTTGTCTAAATTATTCCTTTGCAGCCGTCCAGCTTCTGTGGGAGTTTTGGAAACTTTTGAGTAGAGGATGAGTGCCAGCATACCCAACATAATCAGAATCGCTTCTTTACAATACAAATTAATGCTAGAATGGGTAGTTCATTTGCTACAAGACAATCAAACGCCGCTGCTCCTATCAGGAGGAGAATTTTCTGCTTGTACTGTTTTACACATTCTGCATTGTCAAAGTGCTGCTTGGTAGAAGAGAGCAATTGTGTTTTTTGTCCTTGCTGAATGTTATGTAGCTGATGCTTTGGCCATACCAAGCATTTCACAGACAGGGTTCAAGTGAACTGGGGCCAATTTCATAGAGCTGTTTAGCAGAAAGATTTGCCTAATCAAAAATTTGTTTGCCTTATAAAAATTGGTTTCACTCGAAATATATTAAAATTGACTGGTGTTCTGCTATTCTTACTATAAACACCAGTTAACATGCAATTTTGACTATTAAAGGCACAGGCTCGTCAGCAATGCGCGCGCGCCTAAGTTGTGCCAGGAAATACGCAGCTCCACAGCAAAGGCATGGAGCTGCGTATTTCGTGGCACGAATTTGGCGCACGCGCATTGCTGACGAGCCTGTGCCTTTAACTCATTTTTATAAAGCAAACAAATTTTGGATTAAGCCAATTTTTCTGCTAAACAGCTTCATGAAATTGGCCCCCTATCTTGCAACTTTTAAAGATAGTATACATGATTGGTAAACTGTTACAAATAGTTTTATTCTTCCGTGTGAGTGGAGATATGCATGATTAAAACCAACCTGAGCAAAAACCAGCTCCGTACTTCGTCTAACTTTTGAGAAAACAGTCAAAAAGGGGTTTGCAGTCATTTCGCCCCAAAACCACTTCGCCCTGAACCATTTCGCCCTGAACCTCGGCCTGTGCACGAAGTGGTTTTGGGGCGAAGTGGCATTTGGGCGATGTAGTGTTTGGACGAAGAAATTTGGGGCGAAATGGCACTCGGGCGAAGTGGATGGGGCGAAATAGCACTTGGGCGAAATGGTTTTGGGGCGAAATGAATTTTCGTCTCATGAGACGAAAACTAATTGTTTTACTCATTTCTCAAAGACTATAGCACTTTAGACAAAACCATTTCAGGGGAAGTTTTCTAGACTATAGTCATCATGTTTATGTTGTGTAAGTTAGGCGTAAATCTGTGAACATTTCTGATTTTCAAGATTACCAATGATGTATACTGCCTTTAAGAGTTAATAAACCTTGCACCATGAAACTAAAACCAACAAATGATTAGATGCCATAAGCAACAAAAATGTTGGATGCTGGTTAGCACATCAAGCTCTGTGCTTGACACCGTTAGGAACTCTGTGTTATTTTGACCTTGTATTCCTTGCTACAATTTGTACTATTGCTTGGTGGTTATAACAATAGGAAGCTATAATTAGCCCTGGTGGTACGTACAGACCAATATGGCTTTTCCTGATGTGAACCAGTCTCCTTAAATGATCTTTTGTCCTTGTATACAGAAGCCAACGAGTGGATCGGGTACTGGGGCAAGCACATGAAGGCCAGTGCATTCAAACTTGTTCGTGAATACCAGAAGGTGAGACATATTTCTGTTTTAACATGAGATACAGCTATTACAAGTGTCATTTTGCTTTCATGTATTGACAATTGCAGTGATACCTTGTTGTATGGATGCCGCTGTTTTGTTTGAAAACTAAGCAAGGAATGACGTAATTGCGTACAACCAATTTTTGCACGCGTGGTCTAGTGGGCCATGCTCGTAATCTTAGGGTTATGGGTGCCAATGTGCTTGTTAGCTGTTAGGGGGAATGCCACAATCTAACTGCTGATAGGGTTGTGCGCCTCGGCCGGGTAGCCACGTAGTTGAAGCAAAATGGTTCTGGTGATTTCCTGATGGCAGCGGTCATAATGGCAACAGCGCCAGGAGCACCCCTGCAGGGGCGGACATGTGCACTATATAAGTATCCACCATTATTATCTGCATTCCTATGGCAATACACAAAAAAGTTGTACACACAAAGATGTCATTTTTAGCCCATTTCCCGGACATTTTTTGTGAAGTTCCTATCCGCTATTCAATGATTCATATTCCTTGTTCTTTATATACAAATAATGTACGTGTTGCACTTGTTCGGGATAATGTATGTTGTTTTCTTGAGTATACCTCTCTTTTAAAGGAGAGTGTCCATATCACATCCAGACCCCCATTTTGTCCATGGATGTTGAGATTTTGATGCCATATCATTTGTAATATTTTTCTCTTTACCTTTCTGAAATGTCACGTCCTCAATCCATATATTTTTCAAGGATCTTCAAAAAACAACCGATGTTTTGTAAACTAATTTATCCGGTTCCATAAAGCAGTGCAGTAATTCCACCAACCTTTTTGCTTCCACATCCAAATTGGAGATTGCAAATTTCCTGTTTTCTTCCTGTGGATAGTATTTTGGGGAGGCATTTTATAGGCACAGGCTCGGCAATGCGCGCGTGAGGCAAAATGCGTGCCATGAAATACGCAGCTCCATGCCTTTGCTATGGAGCTGCGTATTTCGTGGCACGAATTTGGCCTCACACGCGCATTGAAGAACCTCTGCCTTTATATGATTGTTAGGTTGAAATGAAATCCATTTTCTGGAAAAAATCAAAACACGCTCCTTTAACATCTCTTGCATGTATTTTTTGTCCTTGCTAGGTGAATCATCTACCAGGCTCATTCCAAATCGGCCGCAAGGACAGGCTCTGGCGGAATCTCTACAAGATGCAGGTCCACTTTGGCAAACGGGACTTTGGTTTCTTCCCACAGACCTTTTGCCTGCCCTTCGACCTCAAGCTGCTCAAGCGAGCCTGGGAGGATGGAGGTACCAAGCAGAAATGGATTCTCAAGCCTGTAGGTCATATCTGCTTTAAAACCTGTTTACAGAACTTGCAACATTACACAAGCTTCACTCAATTGTTTGATCAGAAAAACCTTACTAAAATGGACGATAGAAGTGGTTCCAACTGTCCTATGCAAAGAGTCCACCCAAACAGAAATGGGTCTGTCCACAGTAATGGGGTACATTTCTGTAACATTCAAGATCTTAGGTCCCAGTTCACTTCAAATGTCTTAATTTTATCTTTAAATTATCAAGCTAAACTGAGGAAATAACTTTGTTACCAAGGAGTAAAAAAAAGTCCTACAACATACATTTGTGAAAACCTCGTGCACAAATTTTCCTATTACGCATGAAACAAAGACGGAAACAAATGTCACAAAATTGTCTGTCGACGTTACATGCGTAATAGGAAAATTTGTACACTTGCTTTTCAAAAATGTATGTTGTGGCAGCAATTTCTCACCTTTTTGGGCAAAAGTTATCTCCTAAAAACAAAACAAGGACATTTCTTTAATTCTGAGATAAACTAAAGACATCTGAAAGGAATTATTGCCTTTTTTTTCAAATGTACTACTGTGGACAGACCCAAATGGATACTCAAACCTGTAGGTTACCCTCCTTTTTGCAACTGATAAAACTATTTCTGAAATGATGTCCAATTTGTTTTCTTCATTATTATTAATGGTTTTTTTTGTTTAGCTTGCATTGTTTTTCATTGTAGGGAACTCTGATTTTTGAGTGGATTTTAATAGAGAATGTATTTAAAAAAAGAAAATCTAGACACATTTTCACCATGCATCACGTATTGCTTTCAAGTACAAACGCATTTATAACCAATGCTGCGGGTGGGGCCAATTTCATAGAGCTGTTAGCTGAAAAATTTGCTTAACCAAAAATGTGTTTGCTTTATAAAAATGTGATGTGTATTACAACTGACTGGTGTTCTGCTATTCTTGCTAAAAACACAAGTTGACACACAATTTGTATAAAGCAAACAGATTTTTGATTAAGCAAATATTTCTGATAAGCAGCTTTATGAAATTGGGCCCAGAGCAACCAATAAATTCAACTCAATCCCAAATTCATTCAAAGGTTAGACTTGCTTCAGGGTTAAATGTAAATTTACTTCTTGGTCCTGAGCAATTTCATGTAGAGGTGTCATTCCATTACCATAGAACAATACACCTTTGTGCCATTCTTATAATGTATTATCTCTCTTTTGTAAAATAAAGGTCTCCTTAAATTAATACAATTTAAATTCATGTCTTTCAAACTTAGGTATTCACATTACAGATTGACTTTCCGATAAACAAAATTTGAAATGAATTGTCTTTCTAGTTTGGAAAAGGCAGGCAGCCTGTTTTGCACAATTAATTGATATTGCTGATGCTAGGTAACAGGAATTTTCCCAATTTAGAAGCTGTTAATTTATTAGAAATTTCGCTTTACCTATTTCTGCATTTTGTATCCTAGCCTGCCTCAGCTAGAGGTGTTGGTGTGCGGGTTGTCTACAAATGGAGTCAGATCCCGCGACGCAAACCGGTCATCGTACAACGCTACTTGTCCAAGCCGTTTCTGATTAATGGCAGCAAGTTTGATCTGCGCGTCTATGTCTACGTCAAGTCGTACGATCCGCTCAAGATTTATGTCTTCCAAGATGGACTGGCTAGATTTGCCACGATGAAGTGAGTTTCGGGTCATAGAACTATTATTTTTGAAGGCCGATTACATTTAGGAACAACATTATTATATAACTAAAGAATAATGTTGATAAAAACTGCCTTGTCAAAATTTCATGCATGGTTTATGTGTTGAGTGAATGGTAAATAAAAATTGTTTGGAAAACGCTTTTTTTTTTAAATCACCTTCAGTTGGCAATTTCTCCCAAGATAATGATGTGATGTTTGTTACCATTGCTATTAACACTTTTAGTCAAGTTTTTCTTGTCAACTCATGAAGTAAAACATTGTGATTACTGCAAATGTCGTCATGGGGCTTTAATCGAATGAAGTCTGCGTACACATTACAATTTTGGTTTATAAATTTAAGCGATGTGTTCATCAAACGAACCTTTTCTAATCTTTGACAAATAAAGAGCCGCCGTGCAATCATATGAAGAAATCTTGGTCGAATCTTCATTGATCGAAGTGATTTTTCTGATCTTAATTTGGGACCAAATCAGAGTATCATATTGCTGTCCTTCATAGCCCAGCTGGTAGAGGTCTCGGGTGTGTCAGAGCTCTCGGGTTTGAATCCCAATGAGGATCATATGATTTTTCATGTCATGTTTTTGTCATCTGAATGCAGATACTCGACCTCCATGAAGAATCTGTCCAACCGATTCATGCATCTGACAAACTACAGCATTAACAAGAAAAACGCTGACTTCATGCCGAACAATGACTACACGGCCTGCGAGGGACACAAGTGGTAAATACTCAATGGCACGTGGAGTCTTGAAATGTAATGTTTGACATTTTAAGGATTGCTCTACAGTACAGCACAATACCGAAATACGTACAGCAGCATCGATATGCAGCAACCGAAATGGCTTATTGATCACGTTCAAATGATGTCACTTCCTACAAATTGTCACGTGCATCAGGATTTTGAGCGTAATTTTTTTGTGACGTGCATCGGTTGCGCCGTATTTTGAAAAAATTTTGAGCAACGTTTGGAACATTTTTCAGGGTGTGTGTGCGCGTACTTGATGGCGTTTAATACGCAGTAGCTTTTTTCCTACGAAGATGGCGTCTGTGAGAGTGATCAATTGAAAGACTGCATCCCAAAACGTACGGTCAACATGGTCACTGTCAAAAATGCGGTTTGCAAAGCACTAAGGCTGCACGCCTAACGCAAAGATTCTGACAGGTACATTGCAAATCAAAACTGCTAACTCAGCTGGCAGCGATGTTCCATAGTCGAAGAATAAACACTTTGAAATTCTGCTCCGTACGCCGAATGTCGAAGCAAAATATTGACTTAAAACCCCGTAGCCACAATTTATCCGTTCACTACTTTTAGAAGGCTAAAAGTGTTTTTTTTTACGTTTATATTGGGACGTTATCATTTTCTATATAACACTTTTAGCCCCATACCAATTTAACCCCATTCGCTACCTTACATTTTGCTGCACGCGGCAAGATGGCCGCCGTACTCCAAACTATAGTTCACCATACAGTCAAAATTAAACATAATTAAACGTAATTTTTCTTGACATTTTCGAGCACTCTCGGGACAACAGCGACATTTACCACGTGTGTAGAGCTGATCAGTCAGGGCACAGATATCCCGCCCTCTTGTGGTCATCTCATTGTATGTCACTAGCAGTACAATGATCTGGAACATGATTTGCTTGTCTGTAAATGTCGCTGTTGTCCCGAGAGTGCTCGAAAATGTCAAGAAAAATTACGTTGGACTAGTTTTTTTCTGTTTAGAAGAATCATCGGGTAAAACGGACCACGGTACAACATTCTGAAGATTCCAGGTAATTCCATGATACGTTTTTCAATGTTTAATTTTGACTGTATGGTGAACTATAGTTTGGGGTACGGCGGCCATCTTGCCGCGTGCAGCAAAATGTAAGGTAGCGAATGGGGTTAAATTGGTATGGGGCTAAAAGTGTTATATAGAAAATGATAACGTCCCAATATAAATGTTAAAAAAAACACTTTTAGCCTTCTAAAAGTATCCGTTCACCATCTTGGTATGGAAAGCGTACCACGTTTGAATTGAGATTGCTTGGGATGCAATACATATTGGGAATACCGTGCGTTCGGTTGCGTTCAGTGTTTTCGGTATGCCGGTATGGCCAATACCGGCATACATATTGTGTTGTTAAACATGCCCCAGGTTTGCACCAAAATGTTGTGAGTCAGCGACCTGAACCACTCGGCCACAGTACCCCTACAATCACAATACACACACACACTCTGAGGCTCGAGGCACATTACGTTGCTCATCTAGTACATGTACCTTCTTAGTTAGTAAATGCTTTCACCATGATCTAATCCATAACCAGCCATCTTGATGGTGCAAAGAAAATTTAAATGTAAGCAAGACTGTTTCAACAAAATAAATGTGCTTGAATGCCACAGCCATTTTATGTTTGCTTTGATACAGGGGCCTTAAAGCTCTGTGGGGCTACCTGAAGCCCATGGGTATCGATACTGTCGCTGTGTGGGAGAGCATCAAGGACCTAGTGGTTAAGACTATCATCAGGTGAGGTTTCTTGGATCTTGGGAACAAGGGATCTTGAGAACTTGGGACCTTGGGATCCTGGGACGAGGGCGGCACCGCTAAAGTGAATGTAGCCAATTTAGATAGAAAAACCTAAATCACACTAGATTTTGTAGTTTTTACTTATTTTTTAAAAATACAGAATCAATGGGTACTTCCTTGAATCTTCAAGATAATGGAAATATACCTTTATCATGGTGCGTCCATCTTTGTCTTGTTCCCCATAGTACGTGTCGGGTACGACCAGTGCGTCTGCGTGACCGTGTAATCTACCGTTGAGAATCACTGTCCACGGTGCGCGCTCTCTTGATCGCGCAACGCATGTGCCATTGTGATGCACACAATGAACAATTTCAAAAAGGGACCAAACCTTTTTTTTTTCTGCAAGCCTCGCTTTGGTTACGTTAATTTTAATAGGGGAAAATGGCCGTACTGTGATAAAGGTCTATTGATCCCGCCAAAAGACGGAATTGCATTTTCAATTCCAACTTGGAATCGAATCTAATGGACTCTAGCGGGGATTCTCCCAAGCCTATAGCTAGGCTCCCTTTTTCAGCTGATTCTCAAGCAACGCTAATAATAATAATAATAATAGTGGATTCTTATATAGCGCACATATCCACACTGCGGGGTGCTCCTGGCGCTGTTGCCATTATTATCGCTGCCATCCGGAAATCACCAGAACCATTTCGATTTTAACTAGGTGGCTGCTGGCCAGGCGCTCAACCCTGTCAGCAGTTAGATTGTGGCATTCCCCTTAACAGCTTCCCAAATATCGCTTGGGTTGACGAGGCAACTGAGATTAAGTGCCTTGCCCAGGGACACAGACACGTTGGTCGAAGTGGGGCGTGAACCCACAACCTCTGATTGGGAGTTCCGCTTCATACCCACTAGACCACACACGCTCCCAAGAAGGGGGCCCCTACACAAGGTGACCTCATTCCTAAGTCCTGAATGTGCTGTCCATTCTGGATTTACCACCATTGTCTTTCAATGTTCGTCTCCCAGTGTGGACTCGACGGTCAACAGCATGGTCAAGCTGAACGTCAAGAGCCGTTACTGCGTCCACGAACTGTTTGGCTTTGACGTCATGTTAGATGAGACTCTTAAACCGTGGATTCTGGAAGTCAACATTTCACCAAGGTAATTGCAGAAATGTTTCGTTTTGGTGGTTCTTTTTCCACTTCATCTTCTTGTGATTGGTAAACATAATGATATGACCTTTGAGCTTCATGAAAAATTTGCACTTAGTTTTGTGTTAAATGAGTGGTAAAAACCAGACATTTTTAACTAGTTAAGGCTGGAAATATATTGGACGTGTTTACGCGTCTACCGTGGAAGACAGCAGCACAGCTGACGTTTGAACTCCTCAACCGCCCCTGTGACTATACACTGCTAGAATGTATAGTTGTTAATTCCTTACAGAAAGTACCATGCATCTTTGACAAAAGTAAATTAGGTGTGTTGTTTTGTGTAAGTTTCTTAATTTTGTTTATTTTTTAAATTTAACTCAAGAAGTAAAATTTGGGGTCGTTGCAGATGATACAATATGATGGGCCTTTAAAATGACTATCAATTTTTTATTTTTTTATTTAATTTATTGGTAGTCTTCATTCCAACTTGCCTCTTGACGTCAGCATCAAGGGAGAGATGGTTAAGGACCTTCTAAACATCGCCGTCTTTCACATTCCAGACAAGAGAGACATCTACAGCATTCTATCAGTATCAACTGATCAATTGATTCCTTTTGTTTTGATTTGTCGATAGTCTTCATTCCAACTCGCCTCTTGATGTCAGCATCAAGGGAGAGATGGTTAAGGACCTTCTAAACATCGCCGGCTTTCACATTCCAGACAAAAGAGACATCTGCAGCATCCTATCAGTATCAACTGATTAATTGATTCCTTTTGTTTTGATTTGTTGATAGTCTTCATTCCAACTCGCCTCTTGATGTCAGCATCAAGGGAGAGATGGTTAAGGACCTTCTAAACATCGCCGTCTTTCACATTCCAGACAAGAGAGACATCTACAGCATTCTATCAGTATCAACTGATCAATTGATTCCTTTTGTTTTGATTTGTCGATAGTCTTCATTCCAACTCACCTCTTGACGTCAGCATCAAGGGAGAGATGGTTAAGGACCTTCTAAACATCGCCGGCTTTCACATTCCAGACAAGAGAGACATCTACAGCATTCTATCACCTACAAGTAGCTCAGCTAACAGGTACACTGGTTACAATAAGTTAGGGATATTGTGGTGTGTACTGCATCCCACTTGAATGATTTTGTATATGATTAGGCAATTGATCACGTTCAAATGACGTCACTTCCTACAAATTGCCAGGTGCATCGTGATTTTGAGCGTATTTGTTTGTGACGCGCATTGGTTGCGCCGTATTTCGAACACCTTTCGAGCAACACGCGCACGTGTTTGGAACATGTTCTAGCGTGCGCGTACTAGATGGCGTTTAATACGTAGTAGCATTTTTTCCTACGAAGATGGCGTCTGAACGTTATCAATTGTATCTGCATTACAGACACACCTTGTGAAAAAGACGAACTCAAAAAATTGCAATATTGTAGTATGGGTAATTTCTAAAATTAGGGCTCCAAAAGTGCGACATGCTTTTAAAGATTTTCGAGTGTGTTTAGTTATTGAAAGTGGTTTTCCAGTAGAAAATATTTATTTTTATTTCTCTATTAAACGCCACTTAAATTTAATGTTTGTGTGTGGATAAGACACCAAGGTTAATGCAAACTCATTCTACAGCTAATTTTCATTGGCGTAGGTAACCCGGGACACCAAATTTCTATTCAATATAATTGAACAAATTATGAGCCTTTGTGGTCTTTTGTTTCAAATATTTGTCAGTAATCACAGAACACAATATTCAAGAAAATGGTGCTGTCCCCTGTAATCACAGGCCATAGTCTATTACTGAGAATCTGTGATGAGTGGCGATTTTTGATGCACAGGGTATCGTACATAACTGGGACACCAAACGTTTTGGACCCCTAATTTTAGGAATTACCCGTATTGGTATCCATTTGACATTTTTTGCGTACAACTTTTTTGAGTATTTCCAGAGGAATGCACGAAGCAATTGTACGTGGAAACATTCTTCGTCGGAGACCATTCTGAGTTTATAAGACCTTTTTAGACAGATCTAAAAGAAATCCTCCCACATGATCAACCCGTGAATGCACACTACAACCTGTTACAACTTTTCCGTTTGTTGGTTTGTGTCCTCACAGTCGTGGCAGTGATATCTTCATGAATAAGAGTCTATACCAAACCCAGCTGTCTCAGGATGAGAGGGCTAAACACGTCTTCTACACACAGAAACACCTGGATGAGGTCAGATAGAAAATCCAACCTTTGTTTATGTCATCAGTGTAAATATCTTAAGCATGCGCGTGCTTGGAAACGGGCATTGTTGCGTCACTGGTGTTAAGCAAATTTTGCCTCTGAAGCTAGCAAACGTTTGGCAGTGCTTAGGTTACGGTCTCCAAGAAATAGCCGGAGCCTCCGTTAGCACAAAATCGGCTGCTAAACAGATCCATGAAATTGGCCCCTGGTATTGTAAAGGCGTTATCTGGAAATCCACGGGGAAGAATAGAAAAGTGAAATCTCTACAGAAGATTCTTCAGATATTTGTACATTGATTGCTACTTTGCTTAACATGTGCACTTTTTGAAATGGATTTCAACTAGGTGGCTACCTGGCCAAGGCGCACAATCCTATCAGCAGTTAGATTGTGGTATTCCCCCTAACAGCTTCCCAAATATCGCTTGGGTTGACGAGGCAATTGTGATAACGTGTCTTGCCCATGGACACAAACACGTTGGCACAAGTGGGGCTCGAATCCATAACCATTCGATCACGAGCACGGCTGTATACCCACTAGACCACATGCACTCTCTATGTGCGAACACAAGTTGGCTAATTCATGGCAAATTGTGACTCGTCGTTACTCTGTCGTGACCAGTCGTGACTGTCTATGTGTGACTGCATTATTTTGCAAAAAAATTGTATCCAGGCTTTAACCACCACTTAATGTGTATTTTGCCATCCAGCAATGCCGCATGTCCATTCTGGACACGCTAACTCCCGATGACCTCCGCATCCTGACCGAGGCAGAAGACGAGTTCAGTCGCTGTGGGAGCTTTGAGCGAGTCTTCCCCTCGCCTACATCACACAAGTACATGAGGTTCTTTGAGAATGCCAGATATTACAACATCTTACTGGATGAGTGGGTCAGAAAGTACCACCGCCAACATACAAAAGGTATGAACGTCAACTGATCACAAAAAAATAACTGAACAAAATTTTCCCCAAATTTTTCCTAAATTTCAATTTTTTTTCCTAAATTTCATTTTTTTTCCAAAATTTCCAAATATTTTCCAAAATTTTCCCAAAATTTCCAAAAAATTTCCCAAATTTCCAAATTGTTTTGGCCTTGAATTTGTTATTTCCGTTCTGTACAGTAAATTATATTATAAGGCATATATAATGAGTGATAACGAATACGTGAGATATGTCTGATATAAATTGACCGAATGAGAGATGAGAACAATGTAAACAAAACCACGTTGCGCACAGGTCCATGAGATTGTTTGGAGTACCGTAATGAAATGGCCTATGGGGTATAGAGTTGGTCCATGAATTCGGCGCCGTGTGGGCTTTGCTACTGTACAATTTTGTTACCAAAAATACTCGAGACTCTTCGGTGGCTTCAGTGCCGGGGGCTAACTGCATCCCACTTAGTTAAAGGGTGCGATAAAAACTACAGTGAGTTTGACGTACTCAACATGAACACGATGAGCGGTAGTTCGACGAGTACTCCATTTAAGCCCATCATGCTTCACACGGAGAGGATTGTTACGTCATTTGGCTTGCGGAGTATTACTGTAGAATACACAAAAAATTCAAGGCCCAAAAACTATTAAAATTTTGATAAATTTCGTTTCAGGAGTCCTATTTTTATGTGAACAATTTCACCTATTGAGCTCGTGCCAATGACGTCATTTTGGGAGTCAAATAATGCCGCGTCGTTGTGGAAGCAGTGTGCTTGCGTGTTGTGTGTGTCCATAGCGCGCGTAACGCGCAATGCTAAGGCTCCCATTGGTGAATTAAACCGTGTTACGCCCACCAGAGACACACACAGCGCGCACGCACTTCGCTTCCACAATGACTCAGCATTATTTGACTCCCAAAGTGGCGTATTTGCACGTGTGCGAAGGGGGTCAATACATGATCATTGTTAAGGACATCCAATTTCAGCACATTGTAATATTACATTGTAATAGTGTTGTCAAGAAATGAGTATAACTGTCTTGCCTCACTGCAGGTTTATCGCTGTTAGAAGAATACTGCTTGGAGGGTATACACTTGGGCTCTGCCAAAGACAGCTCACACGTGGTAAGTTGCAAATACTGTCCATATGTTTGGTGAGTAGTATTTGTACATTATGAAATACTAAATATTTGTGGATAATGTGTCCATTGTTTTAGTCCATGGTTCAAAGCCTAATTACTACAACTGTGATGTATCTTTTAACTGGCATCCCATGGGGAGCATAAGGGTACCGTGGCCGAGTGGTTTGGCCGTTTGGGTCATTGACTCGCAATCATGTTGAAAACTTGGGTTGCGGGTTCGAATCCGGGTGCGGTACCTGTGCCCTTGGGCAAGGCACTCAACCACACTTGCTCCATCCTTCGGAAGGGATGTAAAGCCGTTGGTCCAGTGTGTTAGGTAATGGTAACGCACTCTAAAGATCCCAGAGCATTCTTTCGTGAAGAGCAAGGGGATTCCCCGGTGTCTATGGCCATTTCTAATTCTAATTCTTCATGGGTTTCCTCACGCTTGCGAGTGACAGTGCAATGAGCACTATTAAGAATGCTTGGTATGAATACCAGAAAGAAATAATAATAATAATCAGGGCAACGGCTGATACTCATTCCCAGTTTCTGTGGCATGGAGTGACTAGGAGCATTGCTACTCCCCCTAGATGGGATGCTGGTCTGTGGCAGGTTTACCCCTAGCAGTTAGTTGGGTTTCCCCATCCATGTTTGTTGGTACCCCTTTTTACACCCGAGTGAAAAGAGACAGTGAAGTAAAGTGTCTTGTCTAAGGACACAACGTGATGGCATCTCCAATTAGCTGTAGACTAATTTCTGACAGCAAATGTTGTGAGGAGCCGGGAAATATGGCACAATTGGTTTGTTAAATCACTACTTTGAATTGTGGCTTATAACAGTTTCAGCTGTGGAGTCCTGCATATACCCGTACCCCTAGGTTTGGCCCAGTAAGTATGAGCTACAGTTGGTGCATCAATGGAGTTTGACCAAGGCTGTTTTAATGTGGGCGATTGCTGCATGCTTTACATTATTTTGTCATACATTCAGGACCATTTTCACTATAGAGTACCAAAGTGTGATGTCAGTTGCTGTGGTATTTGACTGCACAAAAAACAGCTGAGTGATTTTTGTTTGGAGCCAAGAATTAGCCCTTTGCTGTGTATAACATTTGCATAATGGCTGGCGCCCCAAATTCTTCACTTTCAAATGGAGGTGCAGTTTAGAAAGTCCACATACTATGCTGTTGGTGCAATGTGGCGCAAGCCATTGTCTAGCAACTAACAGTCTGGCTGCTTTATGCCACGATCTCCTATGGCAAACACGGTGTTGATTCTGTATTTTACATGCCTGCTGCGTGCATCACATAGCAACAACAAATTAGTCTGGTCAAGTGGATACTAAGTGTGCATGCGAAAGGAAGTACGTCAGTAAAGCAGATGCTATTCATGGGAAACACGCAGAAGGCTAAGGCCAAACAAAATAAATGGTGTGTTTACGGTAACCCGACCTACCTGGAATTTGAGGCCAAATTACCGACCTCAAACTTTTTATTGCCAATTTTCAAGTTGATAATTTTAAATGAGCACTGTATTTGCAATAATTTCCAACGAACATAACATTTTCTGCACTTGTACATGAACAGTTAATAGTGTTAATAGTGAGTTTCAAACATTGCAAAACAACACGCAAATGTATACTGTAAAAGCCAATATTTTCGCGTACAGATATTTTGGCGCATTTCAACATCACTGACATTTTCGCGAGTTGTTATTTTCGCGGATGGAAATCATGTTTTGTTTCAGGGATCGCCACAATTGTTGCAAACAATATTTTCGCAGGTTGTTATTTTCGCGGGCTCTGTCTGGTGCGCGAAATGCGCGAAAATAAAACCACCGCGAATATTTCAGCTTTTACAGTAACTGAAATGTAAAAAAAAAAGACAAAATAAAATTATTTTCCTACCTACCTACCTACCTGGATTTTGTTGAGGCCGTTACCGTAAACGCACCATTTATTTTGTTTGGCCTAATTAGTGGATCACATGGATCACCAAAAGACAACGTGAATCAGTATTGTCTTGAATGATTGGTTAATGCAATTTGCAGGTTTGGGATTTATTCCTGTGAAATGGCTGGTGTGTCGTCAGCACTGTAGATTAGAATTTGGCATGGTTTGACAATAAAATGCAATTTCTTTTTTAAAGCTATATTCTGTTGTATTGTGTATGGGAACTGTTCAATTTCATATGTTTAGGAATTAAACATTTAAAGGGGTTATGTTTTCTTTTTTAGTGGACTCCAATTTCCAGTGTTATCCAGTCACATGATCCACGGACTTCCAGTGCCCCAGTAACAAATGCCCCCTCACCAACAACGGGCCTGAAAAAGAGGTGACGGAATTTATTTCACTCAGGGCTTGTCTGTTTTTCAGTCTCACAAATAGCCGGTAAAATTATCAATGTAAACTGTTGTGGGTATACACACCCTTGTCAAGTACAGTATGTATCCAATACTGCGGAAGGTGTCAACTAATTTACCTGTAGATGGGCAATTCCATAAATTCAGATTTGCATTTCAGAGACTTTGAGGGCTTGATTTTAAACACATGTTCTTCAAGCATCATCAATGGAAGTGTAATTCCTGAAAATCCCATTCTCAACAAGCATAGTAGGTCCAAAATACCCTCGGTTTCAGACGTACTAATGGAGTACGTCCGAAACCGAGGTTCTTTTTAACGTACCTCGCTTGTTGAGAATGGCATTACAATAGGTTTTTCAGGAATTACACTTCCATCAAGGATGCTTGAAGAACATGTGTTTAAAATCAAACAACTTGAATACGTGAAGCATTACAGGCCCTCAAAGTCTCTGAAATGTAAATATGAATTCATGGAATTGCCCAGATGTCAAATCTTTTATTCAGGTTAACTACAAAATTTAATGGCCGCTGGTGAACATAGTAAAAAGCAGTAAAAATAATCAGTGCACTCGAACTTCAGTCTTGTCAAGTTTTTATTACGATGAGGTGCACTATCTGATACTGACGTGAACTCGACAGATTCAAAGTATTTTAGCATTTCATTAACAGCTGTAAAACGGTCATATCTCCTGATCGGCAAAGTAATTTTTGTTTTCCTTTATCCTGAACAGTTCTTCCACAAACAACCTTCCCAAGATCCGACGCCGAGGCGGGGCCAAGCACCGCGCCCTCTCCTCAACTGGCGGTAGCTCGACCTCCTTAACCAGAACGCCACCAGGCAAGTCTCCGATCAACTCCCAGCCCCATCCACCCAGGGGGCTGTACGCGCCCCAGCGGCGCAAGACGGTCCCTGGCTCCAGCGAGGGTACGATCACTCCCAGCTGATGGGGGACATGCCTACCTCCACTGGTCTATACTCGACTCGCGATACATGCCCCGTCACTCAGGAAGAGCTACCGTTACATGCTGGCAAGGGCCAATAGGAAAGCAACCTCTGGTCATGTGATCCAAGCTATCGGGTCAAGAAGAGGTTTAGAGCTAAGAGGTGACGGAGACGGTACCGATAAATAACGGCATTATATGGTTTGCACTGTTAAAGGCCCAGTGGATCATTTGCAATGACCCCAAAAAGTAATCGACGAGTTTACAGGGGAAAAGTTCTGAAAGTAAAGATTGCATTAATAGCAACTACCCAATGAAAGGTTTTCGCTCAAAATGATATAATTTTACCAGAAAATAATCCGTAAAGATGAAATTATTTAGATCGTTTGCAAACGATTTACTTATTTTTGGTTCGCATCTACGCGGTCCAAAATGCATGGGCGCTGTATACTCCGTGTGCGTGTTCCAACGCGATGCATTTTTGGATCGCGCGCACACGCAGTATGTGCGCCACAGAGTGCATGACGCAAGCCATGCGAACGAATATTTTAAACACCCCGCCAAGACCAGGAAAATGCAGATGGATTTTCATTGTTTTTTTAAACGTGGTACTTTTGACAAAGCTGAAATTTCTTCGGATGAGTTTGTTGATGTCTTTCTTTGGATTTATAATGGTTTTATTCGCAGAATCGCTCAAAAACAGATCATCTACAGGGCCTTCAAAGGAACGTGTCCAGACACATTTTTGAGCCCCCATTTTTCCCATGGGTGTTGAGTTTTTGATACCATATCATCTGTCATGTTTTATACTTTACCATTCTGAAATTTCGCGCCCTCAGTTCATATTCAGGGGAAAGCCTTATAAAATGCTGCCTTAAAGTTTTACTTATAAAAACTAATTTTAGCGTGCCTTTTGGCGTCATCAAGGACCAGTGCTAGTATTCATTCTCAAGAGCCATAGTGTCTTAGTACCACAACTATTCCCAGTTTTTCGTCGGGAGTTGGCTCCAAACTGACATAGTGCCTGACAAAATGGAATGAATTTAGTACCTGCTATTTTGGTATGTTATGTTTTTTGATTTTTGTTTTCTTCAAATGGCTTTTTTGACCTATTGATGACGTTCAATTGACGTCACTTACTACAAATTGTCACGTGCATCTGGATTTTGAGCGTAATTTCTTGTGATGCGCTTTGGTTGCGAATTTCGAATAACTCGCGCGCGTGTTTGGAACATTTTCCATGGTGTGCGTGCGCGTACTTGATGGCATTTAAGATGCAGTAGCATTTTTCCTATGAAGATGGCGTCTGTGAGAGTGGTCAATTCCTGTGACAAGGTGTGTCTGTCATGCAGATACAAATGTCTAATCAAACAAAATATCTGCGTACACTCCACAATATCTCTTTCGACATTCTCTTCTCGTTTTATTACTGAATAAAAACAACTTTACACATTTTGAAAAGCGGCACACCCTGACCAGAATTTTGATACTTTTTGGTCTATAATCGTGTTAATGTGGAGGTAGGCAAGATTTGAACCAAATGTAAAAACGTGCATTGATTATTTGCAGTGGGTTGAACAGTTTGAATGAGCTAGGTGTGTTTTGCACATTGTGTGGTTTTAACAAAAAAAGCTTTCCTGCACGGTATTTGGTAGCACATATAGTCTTTCCTTATATGTGACCGACTCTGGCAAAACCCGACGCTTCTCGGCATTTCCCATTACGTGATATGGGCCCACAACCTTAAAAAATGGCCTCTGGGACCAACTTGAAAATTTGGCAGAATCAACTTGAACATCGGGAAACATTCAAGATTTGTTTTGTTGTTTGAACTGTCTCAAAATTCCTCATATTATTGACAAAAAATTAAATAATCAACTAGTTTGTCAAACTTAAAAGACCAATAGCTCCATTTCACTTTTTCTGATCTGTCATACTTTAATTGGTCATAACTTCGCCAAAAATTATCAGAATTTCCTCAAACATGTTTTAAAAGATACCTTTTTGTATGCACACTAAGCTGATACCAAAACTTAAATTTTGAATTTTCATCACAAGTGTTGGGTTTTGCTGGAGCCGGTCACAAATTGGCTTGTCAGTTCTTACTGGCTTGTAAGTTCTGATAACAATTTCCCACTTTTTTGTTCACCGTGTGCTGGGATTTGCTTTGAAGGGTCGGAATCCATTTAAGGGAACGTATCATTTGCAATGACCAACATAACATTACATGGGTAGAATTTAGGGTGGTATGCCTAGTTTGCCTACATATGCTGTGAAGAATATTTGAAAATAGACCTTATCCGTAGCGGCCATGATAGAGGACAGGTTTTCATATTTAAATTATGTGACAATAGATTCACAATGTGCCTACTCGTGCATGACGCACTGTGACGATGTGACTGCCCTCTATCATGGCCGCTATGCATAAGGTATATTAGTCTGCATGGAACTTAACTGTCCTGCCTTATTAGTAAAACATTTGTCTTTAAAATTGCCTTTTCTGTTGTGGTTGGATTGTGTCATTAAACCCTAAGTGCCTTCGATTTTGTATTAATTTTAGTACATGTATTTCACAGAATTGTGAATTTGCTTTGTTGGCGCTAATAAACCTTATCGACGTTCTCAAAGCATCATGGGATTGGATGACAAGTGAAGCTGGCAATTTTCACACAAACCTATGGGGCTCTAGGGACATGACAATGTTCATGTTTCTGTGAAGCGATTGACATGTGATCTTCCCACACGTTCTTCATCAAGGAAAAATACAATTTGTGACAAATCATTTTTATTCTAACTGTAGTAAAATTTAATAAAATGAGAAAATTTAAAATAATGCACAGCACCAGTTTGTACTTTACAAAAGAACGCACCTGATTGGCTCTAACGTGGTAGCTCAACCCTGGCTCAACCAATCGTGACAGCCCCTCTATAATGGTACAAACTGGCGCCGTTCAAAAAGTCGAGTTTTCTTGGTTTATTTCATCTAAGCTCAATTAAAATAAAAATTATAATTGTCAAAAATTGCATCTTTCGTTGATCAAAAGCGTGTGAGAAGATCACATGTTAATCGCTTCACAGTTGTTGTTGTATATTTTATGGCATCTTCGGCAACTAAGGCCCTTTATGCCATCAACTATACGGTTTTAGCTTTAACTATACTATATTATCAACTTGAGATGACGAAGAAGGAGTTGCAGTTTTAGAAGTGGGAGGAAAAAACCCCAGAGAAATGTTCCAGGGGAAAACCCACGCGGTCAAGTAGGGACTGCAAACCCAATCCACATACACGCCCCGGATTCGAACCCGGGACGCCAGAGGTGAAAGGCGAGGAAAGAACCCGTACGCCAACCCGACCGCCCCATCGCTTCACAGAAATGAGAATGAAATGGATGAACGTTGTCATGTCCCCAGAGCCCATAGGTTTGTGTAAAAATTCCCTGCTTCATCTGTCATCCAATCCCATGATGCCTTGAGAACGTCGAAAAGGTTTATTAGCATGACATCCGTGACCACCTTATGTAAACGGTACCATTGCGAATTACCCCAACAATCGAACTTCAATACAAGATTGTAAATATAAATCAGAATCTGCATCTTCCATTGCCTAAGTATATTTGTGATTTCTATTTTTGTTTTGTAATTTATACAAGGTTTTCAATTTTGCATGAATATTTTGTTGCAGGGTATATAATATTTAATGTTCATTTCAAATTTTATTTAAAGATAAATTACCTGTTTTCGGGGTCACGTGGATTTCACAAATAAATTGGAATAAACTTTGATATTTTTCTCGGTAATGACTTCTCCAAAAGATGAGTACATATAACGATATTGTACAGGGAGCGACCCTAGAAGAAGTAGGAGCGCCCCTAGAAGAAGTAGGAGCGCCCCTAGAGCGAGTCCATAACGATATTGTACAAGGAGCTCCCCTAGAGGAAGTAGGAGCGCCCCTAGAGCGAGTCCATAACGATATTGTACAGGGAGCGCCTCTAGAGGAAGTAGGAGCGCCCCTAGAGCGAGTCCATAACAATATTGTACAGGGAGCGCTCCTAGAGGGAGTAGGGGCGCCTCTAGAGCGAGTCCATAACGATATTGTACAGGGAGCGCCCCTAGAGGAAGTAGGGGCGCCCCTAGAGCGAGTTCATAACGTTATTGTACAGGGAGCGCCTCTAGAGGAAGTAGGGGCGCCCCTAGGGGGAGTTCATAACGATATTGTACAGGGAGCGACCCTAGAGGGAGTATATAGGGGCGCCCCTCGAGCGAGTCCACTGAACGATATTGTACAAGGAGCGCCCCTAGAGGAAGTAGGAGCGCCCTTAGAGCGAGTCCATAACGATATTGTACAGGGAGCGCCTCTAGAGGAAGTAGGAGCGCCCCTAGAGCGAGTCCATAACAATATTGTACAGGGAGCGCTCCTAGAGGGAGTAGGGGCGCCTCTAGAGCGAGTCCATAACGATATTGTACAGGGAGCGCCCCTAGAGGAAGTAGGGGCGCCCCTAGAGCGAGTTCATAACGTTATTGTACAGGGAGCGCCTCTAGAGGAAGTAGGGGCGCCCCTAGGGGGAGTTCATAACGATATTGTACAGGGAGCGACCCTAGAGGGAGTATATAGGGGCGCCCCTCGAGCGAGTCCACTGAACGATATTGTACAAGGAGCGCCCCTAGAGGAAGTAGGAGCGCCCTTAGAGCGAGTCCATAACGATATCGTACAGGGAGCGCCCCTAGAGCGAGTCCACTGAACGATATTGTACAAGGAGCGCCCCTAGAGGAAGTAGGAGCGCCCCTAGAGCGAGTCCATAACGATATTGTACAAGGAGCGCCCCTAGAGGACGTAGGGGCGCCCATAGAGCGAGTCCATATAACGATATTGTACAAGGAGCGCCCCTAGAGGAAGTAGGGGCGCCCCTAGAGCGAGTCCACTGAACGATATTGTACAAGGAGCGCCCCTAGAGGAAGTAGGAGCGCCCCTAGAGCGAGTCCATATAACGATATTGTACAGGGAGCGCCCCTAGAGGAAATAGGGGCGCCCCTAGAGCGAGTCCACTGAACGATATTGTATAAGGAGCGCCCCTAGAGGAAGTAGGAGCGCCCCTAGAGCGAGTCCATAACGATATTGTACAGGGCGCGCCTCTAGAGGAAGTAGGGGCGCCCCTAGAGCGAGTCCATAACGATATTGTACAGGGAGCGCCTCTAGAGGAAGTAGGGGCGCCCCTAGAGCGAGTCCATAACGATATTGTACCGGGAGCGCCCCTAGAGGAAGTAGGGGCGCCCCTAGAGCGAGTCCATAACGATATTGTACAGGGTGCGCCCCTAGAGGAAGTAGGAGCGCCCCTAGAGCGAGTCCATAACGATATTGTACCGGGAGCGCCCCTAGAGGAAGTAGGGGCGCCCCTAGAGCGAGTCCATAACGATATTGTACAAGGAGCGCCTCTAGATGAAGTAGGAGCACCCCTAGAGCGAGTCCATAATATTATTGTATAGGGAGTAGGGGCGCCCCTATAGAGCGAGTCCATAACGATATTGTACAAGGAGCGCCCCTAGTGGAAGTAGGGGCACCCCTATAGAGCGATTCCACTGAATGATATTGTACAGGGAGCGCCCCTAGAGGAATTAGGGGCGTCCTAGAGCGAGTCCATAACGATATTGTACAGGGTGCGCTCCTAGAGCGAGTCCATCACGATATTGTACAGGGAGCGCCCCTATAGATATAGGCCTAGAGGGACTCTAGGGGCGCCCCTAGAGCGAGTCTATAATAAAAGAGGATAGGCCTACCGCGAGAGCGGATAGTCAAAATGTCTTGCTACATATCTATACTTTTTATGAATGATTTTGTTTGAAATGAATAAATTTGCTCATTTGTTTTCTAATGAAAGATAAAGCTGTATTTCCAGGGCGGAAAGTGCGTTCCTGTCGCAAAATTCGATGATTTTTTTATGCCAATATTTTCTAACATGCAGTTTTGGTTGTAGGCCTAAGGGAAAAGGTGAGCTAGAAGTACTTTATTGATTTGGATAGTCGGGTTTTTTCTGTGTCTAGTGTAGGCTAAATTAGTCAATGGTCGCCTATCTTATAATATGAAAGAACGAGTTAGTCAACTGAATCAAAATGCCATTATGCGTACCGTCTCTGATACATTGATTTTAATGGCACGTGGCATGTAGTAATGTTTAAATTTAACAATTTAGCGCCCTCATAAGGTTGTAAACGGCTAATGATTACGTCATTTGGTTTTTCACTACTTTTGAATGGGGCTTCTTACGCACAGTGAAGTACTGTAGTTTTCGTCGAAATTCATTGGAGAGGTTTCGATTGGGTGTTTGAAATATAAGAATAGTAAAATTGTTGTATCTATTTTTGATAAACCCACACAAGAAAAGCATCTATGTACAATAATGCCGTATTTTAACTCGGCAAAATTGCGAATTATTAATCCGCAGAGTGAACCGGCGTGACCTTTGATCTATTTCACATAATGACCTCATTTATGTTTACCTCACGCATTCCTCACGTCACGCACAACTCGTCGTCGTGAGCCAAAAGTGACCGAAATTTTGAACATTTTGTACAACTTTCGCCCTGGTTTTCCTCTAAAATAATAGCATTTACCTCGTAGAAATAACGACAGTGGAGTGCAAGATGAAGGGAGAGTTTTTGATATATATTGTGTTGGGGTTTTTCGTGTGTCTCTGCCTGGAAATTTGCCCAACAAGTTCCGTGAACGCCACCACAGACAGTCCAGCACCGGTAGTACCGACTCCTTCGGATTCGGAAGGTAGTAAATTAGACCCGTGATGAACAGGGCGTCGTATTCTCCGCCCTGGCGCCGTTTCTAACCCCAAATTGTGGCAAACTCACGCAAATGAAATTTGTCCCTTGGCTCTGATATTTGCTCAATGTAATGTTCAAATATTCCGAAGAGTAGGCCTAGGCTACGCATCGATCCGATGTCTAGTTTCGGTGAAATCGTGGGGAAAAATTTAGACCCTCTGTGAGATAAAATACAGAAGTAGGCCGGGCCTATGTTTGCCCCAAAATCAAATAGACTGGTTTCCTGTCCTCATATTTACTAAATAATAAATGAGGATAGGAAACCAGTCTAGTGTTGACCTCCGATCTCGCACATAAAGAGGGCGCTATTCACATCCAATGGTCAATGATGGTCGAGTTCGGGCGGTCTGTTCTTGACACGTCCAGTGTGTGAGGGATAGGTAGGCGTGTTCATTCGTTTCTGCCGTTCGGGCCTGGGTCGTGTGTCTGTGTACGTGTGTAGCCCTAGACAGAATGATTCTGTCCCTACGGGATTTCCTGTAGGGACAGAAGGTACCCCTTTCATAAAGTGGATTGTTGTCATTTTGCCTCGAAATTAGAATCGCACCCAAACATTTCCTCCCAGTTGTGTCCTGCAGTGGTTTGAGATGTCCATGATTGAAAAATAATTGGAAAGAAATACTTACAACACCGTTTTTGAAGCCAAAATGTTCTTCCAGGTTCAAACTCAACAGTAGTTTGTGTCTTTGCGGTTTTAAAAATTCTGGACGTGTGAGAGGGCGCTCTCCGCAGTGTAAATAAGGTACAGTTCCAAGTGCGCAACTGTACCTTATGAAAGGAAAGCTCACTGACTAGTGTAGCCCGTGTCAAGAACAGATCTGTGGCGACCAATGAATGGAATTCATGCTGGTTAAAGATAGTATACATGATTGGTAAACTGTTACAAATAGTTTTATCCCCCTATGTGATTAAAGATGCATGATTAAAACCAACCTGAGCAAAAACCAGCTCCGTACTTCGTGTAACTTTTGAGAAAACAGTTTGCAGTCATTTCGCCTTCAAACCACTTCGCCCTCAAACCACTTCGCCCTGAACGTACATTTCGCCCTGAACCACGGCCTGTGCACAAAGTGGTTTTGGGGCGAAGTAGCATTTGGGCGATGTAGTGTTTGGACGAAGTGATTTGGGGCGAAATTGTTTCTGAGCGAATTGAATTTTCATCTCATTAGACGAAAAATAATTGTTTTACTCATTTCTCAAAGACTATAGCACTTCAGACAATACCATTTCAGGGGAAGTTTTCTAATTTCTACGGTCATCATGTTTATATTGTGTAAGTTAGGCGTAAATCTGTGAACATTTCTGATTTTCTAGATACCAATCATGTATGCTGCCTTTAATTTATTTGAGTTTTCTATCAAATGTACTGTGCACTTCTCAATTCTTTAATACTAATCGTTATTTTCCCCACTCCTGAATTTGACTTACTGATGCTTGATAATCCATTTTTTAGAGTAACAATATTTAATTATCAACTTCTCAATTCTTACCGTACTTTCAATTAGCATCCTTTTGTTTCAATTATTTATTTGCAGTATGTGCGAGGTACACCAATAAGACATGTGAAGAGTGTCTTAAGGCTGCAGGAGCAAAAGTGAGTATGCATCATACGTCGTTGAGACTTGCCTACTTCGGAGAGCCGAAAGTTGGCTTTTCACATTGACATGATCTGAGCAGTCACTTTCAGGGGCTAACAAAAACATGGTGGCCTTCGTCAAGCAAGTGAATGGATACATTTTTAGCCCCTCGGCCGTTTAATAAATTGTGTAACTACAGCTTTACACGTTCCCCCTATAGAGCGCCCTCTATACCAGATTTAAAACAGTTTTTCCGACGGCTGTTTTTTTAAATTCCAACCACATGTACAAACACAACTAGGCGAGCGTCGGGCTTGATCATTTTTCAGTACTAATGAGTTGAATAATTGTTTGTTTTTAGTGTTTTTACTGCAACACCGATAAGAAGTGTGCCTTGTACCCCAAAAGCGAAATCCTCCCAACGAAGTACTGCTCCTTATCGCAGGCCAGATGGGCTGTCTGTTTCTGTAAGTATCCTTTGTATCATTACATTATATTGTTGTCAATGTGTTATACTTTCAGAGATCTGAAAGTAATTTTTACGTTTACCTGTTGAACATTCAAAAATCGTAAGGGCCTTATCTGGATTCAAACCCCAGACCTTTGACTCACCGGGCAGGCTCTCTACCAGCTGAGCTATAAAGCACAGTGGTATACTCTCTCACACTAGGGATTCTCTACTTTAGGACGGGTACACACCGGCGTGATGCATGCATTTCCCGTATGCGTCGGTAGTGTGAACTGCTAGTGAAAACGTACGAAATGGACACTATCTGGAATAAATTCAACTAATGCGTTTTGACTTGTGGCCCCGCGTCGGACGAATATAATGTACGTAAAACGTAAGAAGACAATTTAGTGTGCACCCACCCTTGGTAATTTACACTTGTCATGAATCTCACCATGAAGTTAAAACTAGACTGTCAGAAAAACACCATCCAACTTGCAGCCCTGTAGAGAGTCCTGTACAATAATCACCGTTTTCCCGGGTGGCTTGGGATCATCGCATCAGGAACAAGGTTGTACATCTTTCATGTTATTTGATACACTCTTGTCATTATCCTCCTCCCCAGTGAACTTTGAAGCACTGATTATCTCCATGTCTGTCGTTGCCGGTGTACTGATCATAGGATTCTGCCTGTGTATCTACTGCTGCTGCTGTCGCTCCAGATCAAACAGGGCCAAGTAAGTTTGGATCTTTTTCATGTCTTAACGTAAGTGGATTCCAAGCAATAAAGTTAAGTTGATATGACGCCAACAGTATTTACTGCCGAAAATTTAGGGGCATTGTCTCAAAAAGTACTGGGAAAAGACGGCAATGTTGACGTCGTTGTGAAGTTCGAGGCCCTGACTGCTGTCGACAGCAGGTTGAGAAAACGGTGGTGTCCTATAAGTGCATTGTTTTTTTGAGAAAAAAAGCCTTGACGCGCAGGGTTGAAAGTGACGTGTGCGGTTCTTGGTTTGTTTAAAACTACTCAGAACGTGACATGCTCTTAGAATAAAACAATGTACTGTAGTTGGCTTTTGTCCTACATGTATTCACCTGTTGCACACAACTGCCATGGCTAGGCAGAGAGGCTGTATGGTACATGCAAGAACAATTACATTGCACTTCTTCTGTTGGTTAAGGTGACATTGGCTTTTACAATGTGGCGATCCATTGTAGAACATGTTTGTATGTTAAGCCTCCTTTTGAATGTAACTTGCAAGGAATAAATAGGATACGTTTTAGTTCCTATACAAATTACATGTACAATTTGTTCGTTAGTTTGCGATTAACTGGCCAAGCGGACACCGGACCATCGGATGTGGACAAATCGTACAGGTTTGATTTGCCCAAAAATATGCTAATGAGAAGGCGCCGTTACGCGCGTCCAGGCGAGTATTTGCTTCTAGCTTTTATTGGAGGTCTGTGGGTCAAACCGGCCTGATGTTTTAGCCTGATGTATGCGGGGCGATAGGCCAATTGGTCGGTAAATCGCAAAGGTGTGCGGCGGAATGTACAAATAGCACCGACTATTTCTTTATCTCATAACAGGTACGCCAAGGAGGATGCCACATGTGAACACAAGAAGGCAGAGAGGAAAATGCACCACGATCAAAAGTAAGAATTCCTCGCCAGCCCGATTTCACTTTATTCCATTTATTTTTCTCCCAACTGTCCCTTTTCAGACTTCACAAAGAGGATCGAGAATACGCCCAGAAGAAGGCAGAACGTCGGGTCCAACGTGGCCACAAGTAAGACGGACCATGCTAAAACTATCTCCTAGAAAAAAAATATTCATGCAAAAGCTTTGTCATGTAGCAGTTCGAAAAGCGAAACTCAAAATATAGGCCCCTTCTCTGACCAAAAGATTGAGGAGGCTTTTGGCAATGCTGGAAGCACTTTTCGACTGGCACTCATCAGAGCATTACGCACTATGCAAAAACGGCTAGCTGAATCAGTAAACATGTATTCAGCTCGCTCGCAAATTTGTCTGAACTGCTATCCCACATACCAAACAATTTCCCATTTTTTTGTTGTGCTGACAAGGGCGCGTACTATCATGCATCATTGCATACTCAAGGGGCTACATGTACATGTACGTGCACTCACCCCACGAAACCTGCACACATGCGTCTTGAAATATTTGAATTGCACAACTCTCTAAGAACTGTTGCAAGCCTACATACACATGCTCACATGTAAAACAAAACAAAAAGCCTCATTTTACTACACATCATTTTTAACATTTTATTCAGTCCGCCTACGGTTTGAGTGTGACATTGTCCATATTTTTGGGGGTGGGGGGTGGCTATTGTTTAGGTCATGCAGCATACCCTACTTTGGACTCATAGTTGGGGATGGATGCTAAGGGAAACGGGAGTCTTAGCACATCGTTGTCTATTTGAAAATGGACAACAGTGCATGACGTGCGCGTACACATGTGCTTTGGTGCGCCCAGCGTCGACCACATCGAATTGGGGCTCCGTGCTGCACATTATCAGAAATGCATGGTATCCGCAAAAGCTTCATTTTATATAATGTGTATTAATAATAATAATGGTGGATACTTACATAGCGCACATGTCCGCCCTACGGGGGTGCTCCTGGCGCTGTTGCCATTATCACCACTGCCATCAGGAAATCACCAGAACCATTTCGCTTCAACTAGGTGGCAACCTGGCCAAGGCGCACAACCTTATCAGCAGTTAGATTGTGGCATTTCCCATAACAGCTCCCCATATATCGCTTGGGTTGACGAGGCAATTGAGATTAAGTGTCTTGCCCACGGACACAAACACGTTGGCATTATTGGAATGTGAAATATCTTGATCTTGTTTTTTGTTTTTGGTGGAGTTTTACTCTGTGTGGTATACATTATGTGCTTTCTTCCCAGACATGCTAAAATCTCATACACAATCCTCAATCGCACGTGCGGGTAACGACGTTCATAACATATTTCTAATCATGTATTCTATCTTAACCACATGTGTGTATTTTCGGGTATCTCCATTTTTGTCCACCTTGCGTTGGCCAATAATAACCACTTGCGGGTGTTGGCCGATAACCACTTACATTAAGTAATGCTTTGTTCTTTCCAACGCAGGAAAGCTGATAGAAAGGCCAAGAATGACGAGATTCGAAGAAAATACGGTGAGTACAATTTGAAATTTCCCCATAGATGAGATTAGTTGGTCAGTTGAGAGAGGTTTTGTGGCAATTTTTTTTTTTCTTTCAAATAATTATGGTCGTACCCACTCCATACGGCTAATCATTTTGTGCTGTTTTGAAGTGGAATTCTAGTAGAAATGTATGGCTGCCACACAACACATATCGGCAATTTACCATATTTTTCGTGCATAAATAAATATCTATGCTTAACTTTTTTGTCTGCATGTCGCTCAACACGTCAGCAATTTACTTTTTTTTCATTCATTCTTTGCTGTGCTATAAGCCATTCCATAAATTGCAAAGTGCTAGATTTAGTGGTCTGTACTGCCACATGCCTAAACTCTACCGGTGCCTGCAAAATCGTATGCTTTCTCTTTCGACTTTCATAGCTGTAAAATGTAGACCAATAACTTTTTAAAAATCCCATAAAACTGGAAGCACAAATGCGTGTGATATATTTTACTCTGACTTAACTGCATTTCTTCTCTGTCAAATTTATTCGTTTATTCATCTGCATTTGGGTCTTTCAACAGTAAAGGGGGCATTTTGGCAACACAGAAATATTTTCGAGGAAATACCTTGTCTGGTCTCATAATAAAAGAAATAAGTTTAAGTTGTTCTGAAGAGATAACTTAGGCCCAAAAAGGGTTACAAATAGTGTGACAACATCCCTGTGTACAAATTTCCAATATACGCTCATAACCGGGACGGACACTCGTGTTACATTTTAGGCCGTCCCGGTTACGAGCATATATTGGAAATTTGTACACAGGGGTTTTAGAAAGGCATGTTGTCACACTATTTGTAACCCTTTTACACTTCAGAACAACTGAAACTTATTTCTTTTATTTTGAGACCAGACAAAGGTATTTTCTGGAAAATATGGTCTGTGTTACCAAAAATGCCCCCTTTACCGTGGAAAGACTCGACTGCATTTCTTCTGTCAGAAATCTTTGTCTATTCCTAACTTTCATTCATTTGCATTTTTTACTTCCTGCTTTTGCTATGTGACATCAATAGGCCTAATTGTTGCAACGTTGTACATAATGCCAGCATTATAATGTACATGCCGTATAATGTACATTGTACATTAAAGATAATTAACGTCTGACATTGTACAGTACATGAACAGTACATGAACAGTACATGAACAGTACATGTTAACAGTACATGTTAACAGTACATGTTACACATGAACAGTACATGAACAGTACATGAACAGTACATGTACAGTACATGAACAGTACATGTACAGTACATGTACAGTACATGTACAGTACATGTACAGTACATGTACAGTACATGTACAGTACATGTACAGTACATGTACAGTACATGTACAGTACATGTACAGTACATGTACAGTACATTTACATTGCCAGTTTGAATGATGTACTGCAGGTCAGAAGTACATGTACTAGAATCAGTTGAGGCATTTGTGTGTATTTACATTGGCTTTATCAATAACCAAGTTGTACAGAAGTGCTTGATAAACGAGGGCAGGCTCTGCGCGTAGAATAGAATAGAAAAGTTACGCATAGTAGTGTGAATATGACAAGCAGTAGGGACTTTGAGTCATTAAAGGTTCACTGTAAAACATACAAGGAAAAGACGTGGTTTAAGTATAAAGTTAATTTTTTTAAAAGTTTTTTAGGGTTCAATACACTTGCTGTGACACTGGCTTTAGTTTTACCATACATGTAATCCATTGTGCGTTGCGCAGTAATTTGAATGCAATTGTACTACATGTACGTGTCCAAAAAAACCAACATGTCTTACGTTTGATCTTAAAGGCACAGGCTCGTCAGCAATGCGCACGCTCCAAATTCGTGCCACGAATTACGCAGCTGCGTATTTCAGGGCACGAATTTGGCGTGCGCGCATTGCTGACGAGCCTGTGCCTTTAAATTTATTTTTTTCATTTTCCAACGGATTTAAACCAAAATTTTAGATCAAGTAAACAAGGCCTGACAAATTTTATTAAGTGAGTTTCATCAGTTTTGGAAGAGACGGTGATATTTAAAAGACATACGAATAAAACCCTAAATTTCAGAATTTGCCACTTTCGACTTGGCCTCCTCCAATGTCGATGCACGCTGTAACCAAAAGCTTCTGAAGGAATGCAGGATCACCCCTAATGTTATTGCAAACCATCTTGATCGTTTTTCACAACTCATCAAGAGGTGTAAAGGGACCTCAAACATAGACGATTTTCTTGACAATGGAGGATGCTAAGTCGAAAGTTGCAAATTGTGAAATTTAGGGTTTTATTTGTATGGCTTTTAAATCTTGCTCTCTCGTCCAAAACTGATGAAATTCACTCGATGAAATTTGTCAGGCCTTGTTTACATGATCTGAAATTTTGGTTTAAATCTGTTATAAAACATGTGTAAAATAAAAAAGTTCAGATCAAAAGTAGGACAGGTTTTTTTTGACATGTACGTAGTACAAGGAACATATTGTGTACATAATTCTACATGGAATAAAGGAATTATTGCATTGTCCAAACGATGTTAAATTTATGTAATTTGCCTATGTATGTTCTAATTAGATAAGTGACTGTGTGAAACTGCTATACCGGTATGTATTGTACAAAATCCCCCATTTTCCCCATGAGTGTTGAGATTTTTATACGATATCATTTGTCTCATGAATAGTATTTTGGGGAGGTATTTTGTACGATTGTTAGGTTAAAGTGAAATCCATTTCTGAAAAAAAAAAATCTGAACACGCTCTTTTAATGTACATTATTACCAGACAAACACCTGTTTTGCACTTTGATGTAAGATTAAACAGTAAACACTCCAGGACAGTTAATGGACTTAATCAGTATTTACTCCCACTAAAATCCATCTAGTTGTACCTGGTAGTGGCATGTACATGTACATCATAAACATGTAAGCCTACATGTATCATGCCTATTCAGTGCTCACTAACTTCCAATAAAGCAATTTGCAAACAGCCCAAACCCATGAAATCACAACACTTTATAGCAGTACATGTACCACAGCATGTTTCATGGACTTTGGCATACTATTATTAGGTACATGTAACCTGCAAAGTCCCTACAACCGTGTACAGGATGTACATATATATTAACAAGGTTATGTTTTTTGTATGTAATAGAAAAATGAGAACGTTTTTGTGTACATGCAACGTTTCTGCTTTCAAGCTCACTTCCTTGTTTTGATTCATCAAAAGTCTCCCTAAACATGACAAACAATGCAAAAACTGAGAATTTATAGCATCCTGCTTTCTCTTTTGCCATGCCAAATTTACCTGAAAATTTCTGAAAAGTGGTGAAAATTTCTGAAAGGTAGTGATGGAGGGTTTTGTGTCAAGAGACCATGTTTCCCCAGGAATTTTTCAAAACTATTGGTACTGTGTGGATAGGGGTTATTTATTTCTGTTATATTTTGACAGGGTAGCCCCTTCAGTTATAGAACTGCTATCCTTGGGGGCCCTGTATAAAATAAGGATAAAACTATAAAGTATAAAAGATTAGTCTACTTAAAATGTAAACATTCTTAATTAAGAATCTAAATACATACATTTATATTTAAGGCATTTATAAAATTACAGACAAATATACACACAGGATGCGAGGAAATATACACGCGGGTTGCAGGGTTCTCCACTGCCTTTTTTGCCCCGACGCAGCCAAAATCACTTAAGGCACAGGCTCGTCAGCAATGCGCGCGCGCCAAATTCGTACCACGAAATACGCAGTCAATGCCTTTTTTTATGGAGCTGCGTATTTCGTGGCACGAATTTGGCGCGCGCGCATTGCTGACGAGCCTGTGCCTTTAAACGATCTACATGTACAGTTGAAGTACATGTACTTTGTAGTATAAATACATGTACACCACTACCATCATCACCCAAAATGGTAAACAGGACTACCCGAACCATTGCAACGTGTACAAGCCATGTTTTAAGTACTGCATGCACGTGAGGAAATTTCACAAAATCAATAATTTGGTAAAGACTGTTACAAAAATGGTGTACCGGTAAGCACACCATTTTCAACTGTATATATGCCTGTCCAACATTTACCCCCACCCAAAGACTTTGATCGCCCTCCTAGTAAAAGTCACACTTGTGACCACTCTTTGAGGTCGTTCAGACGAGGGGCTATTTCCGGAGCAATCTCCGGAGCTACGTAGCTCCACCCCAAACTCCCATTGTCTCAACGCAACTTAGCTCCACCTCTGGAGCTAGCTCCGGGGTTAACCCCTTCCCAAATCTAGCCACGAAAATTTGTGGGGCTAGCCCTACTTTTAGCACAGCGGAGTTTTCTTTTATGACTTAGCTCCACCGTTATTTACCGACTGAACGCAACTGACCTTGCTCGTGGCATCTGGTCAATGTTATCCATTTGACCACATCTTAGCTCCTCTATAACTCTAGCTCCAGAGTTATCATCACCGTCTGAACATACCCGTTAATGCTATGGGGAAACTGAATTAATTTGATCTACATGTAGCCTTTAATTTCTTTATCACAACATACTGTACTTTATAGTGGAAGAACAGTTCTTGGACAAAATTGTAAATACTATAAAGACAGCTGTCCAAAAGATTACGTAATTCTATGCTTGTTAGTGCCGATAGCAAAACAGTCATGCACACTATGGTGAAATCAAAACCTCTCCCCTCCACCAAAAACACTGCAGTTGTCGGACAGAAAATCGATTTGTAGTGCCTGCTGAAATCTTGACGACGAACACACTCTAAAATCCTCAAAACACACATCAATCAGAAAACCACAGCCTCTCGACCGCAAAAACTCCACTGCAGCTACAAAATGCTAAGTCATTTCATGCTTGCTCTTCGTCTGACGTGTCATATACTGTATACTAAAAACACCCATTCTAATGTATAGACCGTATCGAATAGCCGCCATTTCGTGGGGCACCTTTTGTTACTTAAACCGTTCAACAATAGAAGCACAATATGTGCAACCATGCATGTCCTCAAGGAACAAAGAATCTGCCCCACGAAATGGCGGCTATTCGATACGGTCTATTGTGTCCTCATCTAACCCAAATTACTGACTACATGTATACTGTATTATATTATGTACATGTAGTGCTTGTGCTGTTAAAATCCAATTTATTTTTAAATGCATTTAAAGAGAATAGACAATCTTTTTCTTGAAAATATACAACAAACGTTTGTTTTTTATCACACATTTCCCAATGTACATGTATGCTGGTAGGGCCAAAAAAAAAAATAGTTCTGCTTCCGATTACATGGCATTTCAAAATAGGGTAGGTAGGTAGGGAATTTTTTTTTTTTGCCAATTTTTTTTGTGCACAATCATATGGAGGCATCTGCGTTTTTTTTTTTTTTTTTTTTTTTTTTTTTTTTCGTTTTTTTTTTTTTTTTCATTTTTTTTTTTTTTTTTCATTTTTTTTCCGATAAAAAAACTAGGGTCGCAGCCTAAAAATAGGGTCGGTCGGGAAACCGGAAGCAGAACTATTATTTTTTTTGGCCTAGGCTATGATACACAGTGAAAGCAACCTTTTCATGTCAAACGCCTAATGGCGTCTGTATTGTGAACATGGTGAAATGCCCAAATTTAAGATGATTTAGCAGCAACGTAAAATGTACAGTTCATGCATTGGTAGGGTCCAGCGATTTTCCTCTTTTGCCACCCACCCCCACCCCCAAACCCCCACCCCCAAACCCCCACCCCTAAACCCCTAACCAATCTCCTCGCCCTCTAACTAACCCCTTCCGACCCCACCTCCAACCAACTTATCCCCACCCCACTCCCAGAAAGCTGTCCGCTAAGGGCAGATGTCCAGGGAAGGAGTCCCTTGTTACTGGATTCTCAGTATTTTTCATGTTTGTCCTTCCATGGCTACAGTACTCTTGTTTTGGCTGAATCCAACAGCAGTGCCCTCTGGCCAACATTGTGAGAGAGCGCCCTCTTGTGTCTTCACACAGACTTTTTTTTTATTCTAATGGGTTTAATAAACTTCAATTCGCAACCCCAAGGCTGAATTGCATGAAGCTTACAAGTGTCTTTCACCTAAACATCGAGATACATAGGTGGGTGGCGCCATTGGCAACTGACGGCCAGAGACACCGGGGAATTCCCCAACTCTTCACAAAAGAGTGCTCTGGTGTCTTTTAAGTGCATTACACAACACACTGGACCCATGGCTTTACATCTCTTCCAAAGGATGGAGCTAGTGTGTTTAAGTGCCTTGCTCAAGGGCACAGGTACCACGGCCAGGTATCGAACCCGCAACCCCAAGTTTTCACCGGAGTGTTGCAAGTCAGTGACCTAAACCACTTGGCCACGGTACCCCACACAAGTCCACGGTACCCCACAAGTCCACGGTACCCCACAAGTCCACGGTACCCCACAAGTCCACGGTACCCCACAAGTCCACGGTACCCCACAAGTCCACGGTACCCCACAAGTCCACGGTACCCCCAATCAAAACATTGCAACATTGAAGCTAGTATTAAACTTCAAAATTCACTTACAAGAACCACATCTTTCATTTTGTAGTCTAAATGAAAACATACTGCTAAAATTAAAAGTTGAAATTTCCCCCCGGATATAATAGCATAATTTGCTGTAAAACAACTTTTTGTGTGTCTGTACTGCTCCACAGGTCTTATGCCTGAAGACGAAAGTTCATACCACAGGTTTGAGGAGAATGCTTAGACGGAGTAAATGTGATCCATGTCAAAATCAAGGCCGGGTTTTCACAAATTGGAATGGAACTCAACTACACATGTATTGTTTACAAGTAGACTACGTTCACACTATTGAAATTTGTTTCATTCGACGGAGATTAAAATTGAATTGATGGCATTTTGAACGCACGTAAAATGGGACCTGCAACGGCAAAATGACAAATCTTCCGCCACTTTCAGCTTTTTAAAGGCCCTGTAGATGATCTGTTTTTGAGCGATTCTGCGAATAAAAGCATTATATATCAAAAGAAAGACATCAACAAACTCATCCGAAGAAATTTCAGCTTTGTCAAATGTACCATGTTTTAAAAAAACATGAAAATCCATATGCGTTTTCCTGGTCTTGGCGGGGTATTTCAAATATTCGTTCTCAGTTGATCGGGTACTATGTGGCTTGCGTCATGCACTCTGTGGCGCACATCATATACTGCGTGTGCGCGCGATCCATAAAAATGCATCGCGTTGGAACACGCACACGCAGTACACAGCACCCATGCATTTTGGACCGCGTAGATGCAAACAAAAAATAAGTAATAATTTAAACTTTACGGATTAATTTCTGGTAAAATTATCACTTTGAGCGGAAACCTTTCATTGGGTAGTTGCTATTAATTCAATCTTTACTTTCAGAACTTTTCCCCTGTAAACTCGTCGATTACTTTTTGGGGTCATTACAAATGATACACTGGGCCTTCAAGATACATGTACATACCGGTTTGTGAGAAAAAAAGGGGGATAAATGGGCTTTCCACTGATAGCAAATTTATTTTGGTTTTTAGACTTCATATACTGAAGCTACGATAGGAAAAGTTGACAGATGAAAGCCTGTTGGTTTTCCCAATAAGGAGTTGTCAACAAAACTGGCTTTGAACCAGATTACTGTTGTAGTTAGTACCCTTCCAAGGCCTTTGAAATATCAGATTTGTTATATTTGTAAAATTGTGTTTAACAACGCTTTTAATAACCAAGGGTTGTTTTTAAAAGTAACCTTTACAACCAGTTTTGCTGAGAAAGTCTTGAAATGTTTCGACCTTTCCGTGGCATTTGGCACAAAATGGTCTCATAACTTTACTACCGGCATATGTGAATGAGTGTTCATATACAGTTACTGTGACAGACTGACCACATAATACTGAAAAAACAGTCCGCGTACTGGTAAAAATATTTTTTTTAAAGTCTCAGTATAACTTAAGGTTTCGACTAAATTACATGTACTTCAACCATACGAAACTCAAACCAATCAAAATGATTATCGTTCATCTTCGACAAATTGTGAACAATTTTCATAATGTGAACGTACATGTAGTCTCAGTACAAAACCAACTACATAGCCCTAATGCCTAAACTCAAATATTTCTAGTTGAGATGCAAAAGCTTTAAAATAATTACATTTATTTTTAAAATAAAATAAAGAAATAGTCGATAAAATTTGAGTATCTTATAAAATATTATCTACACTGCAAAAACTGTGGTGTTAAATTAACGTGTTGTCTTATATAGATACCAAGACTGGTGTTAAATTTTAACACCATAGGTGTTAGTTTTAATTCCACACTTGGAATAAATGCATTATTTTTAACACTCTAGGTGTTAAAACTTAACACCAGGCTTGGTATCAAAGACAACACCACTGGTGTTAATTTAACACCACAGTTTTTGCAGTGTACTGTTAGGCCTTATGTATACATGTTACATCGAAAATAATCGGATTGTATTTTACTCTGCCTACACGTATTTTTACAGAGTTCACGAAATTGAACTCAAAATGTCAAACTCATTTGTAAGAAATTTCCCCTATACTCACTATTTCTCTCCTCACTATTCAAAATCGTAGGACTTTTAATATCCATTTTCAATTCTGTTCTCGTGTTGGATGAGAATCCGCGGGAAGGACAAAAAGGGATAATAATGTTTTCATTTCCTGTCGTCGACTTTAAGAGCGTTTCAAATTTCACTAAGAGTTTGTTTTAACAGTGAAATATTACTTTGGCGGCTTAGCCAGGCTTAGCACGAGATTCACTACTCATGGACAGGTGTTGCGCAGTGACTAATGTCGGAGCGGATCAAATAACTAAAATAGGGGGGTCGATTCGTTAAAAGAGACGGTGTTACAACCGCTGTGACACAGGTCTGTCAGACTGTCGTTTTATAGAGGGGTCGGGGAAGTTTAGTTTATGCTTGACATTTACACGAACCTATTCGGCTAATTTGCGACACTAAATGCCAGCGTTTCCTTTCAAAATTGTAAGAGGTGTTGTTGAAAACTTGAGAGAAATGGTACCGAAGACACTATAATTATTCCGCCTGAGTTAGTATTATTTTTGTGATTGTACAAGTATAGCAACTGTAATCTAATGCGGAAGTGTGCCCAAAATATTAGGCATTTTAATTTGGAAATTAATTATTCAACCGCATACATTTAGCAGGATATATTATAAGTATAAATAACAGTGTTCTACCTGGGTGATGGACGCATTTCATCAATAATCCTGGGCAGTTCCTACAGATGTGCATGGATGAAATTCACACACCAAAATATATATTTTTTTCCTTCAAATCTGTCATCTGAAATCTATTTGGGTTAAAGTAATTATTGTGTACAAGTATGTATATAACCTTCAATTTGTGGGAAAAAAATTGTTATATTTGAAGGAAAAAAAATCTGCATCCATCGAAACCTTCATTTGAAATCTTATATTTAATCAGTGCAAAAGTTATTATTTCAGTACATGTATATTTTGTTCACGCATGTATGCCTCTGCACAAGTGTACAGTTTATGACCTGTCTACACTATCAGATTTTTGTCTGACAGCAACTGTTTGATGTTGTTTGACTTTGTCTGAAGACTTCGTCCACATGATGTTTGATTTTGTTCAACCGTGTGGCCACTCAAAGGTCACATGATATCAAACTGTCCATTGATTGGCTGTTGTCGTCCAGACTGCAGACTTGGTCTGAATTTAGCTGCATGTTCATTTTTTTGGCAGACAAGTTTGATCATGTCTGAGACTAGGGAGGTTTAGATGCACGTAAAACGCGAACGTGAACGCGAAATGCTCTGAGCACTTAAAGAAATCTTAGAACAGACAAAAAACCAAAATCCACAAATGTGACTTTCGTGGCAAGATAACTCTTTTGCTGTGACTAAAATTCGAACCTGGATTTCAAGACCTATGATATGACCAGTGCTGAAAGCATTAATTTGTCTTTCGCGTTTTACGTGCATCTAAACCTCCCTAGTTGTCTGATGGTGTTTGACGCCCAGCTCACACTCAGATTTTTGTCTGACAGACATAGTGTAGACGGGCCTTAATACTTTGTCGATTGGTAGATAGTTAGGTTCCTTTTCGTAGATAGGTTCCTTTTCGATGTAACATTTTATTTGAGCGCGACCATGACTTTACGGGTTATGATTTTGATTTCAAAAATCTTGGTTTACACAAGACTTGTATGTGTGTATTTGTAAATGTCGAATCTTACAAGCATTGTTTTAAAATCTAAAGTTTAAAAAAAGGGCATTTGCACTGCACTTTCAGATATTTTGATCTTCTTAATTTGCCTTATTTACCTCTATTTTGTTATTTTAGGCGTATGCATGGATTTCGTCGTATTTAGGGCAAAGTCAACTAATAACTTAAAGATAGTATACATGATTGGTAAACTGTTACAAATAGTTTTACCCCCCTGTGTGATTGAAGATATGCATGATTAAAACCAACCTGAGCAAAAACCAGCTCCGTACTTCGTCTAAGAAAACAGTCAAAAAAGGGTTTGCAGTCATTTCGCCCCAAAATCATTTCGCCCCGAACCACGGCCTGTGCACGAAGTAGTGTTAGGGCGGTGTAGTGTTTGGACGAAGTAATTTGGGGCGAAATAGCACTCGGGCAAAGTGGTACTTGGGCGAAATTGTCTTGGGGCGAATTGAATTTGTGTAATGAGACGAAAACTAGTTGTTTTACTCATTTCTCAAAGACTATAGCACTATAGACAAAACCATTTCAGGGGAAGTTTTCTACGGTCATCATGTTTATATAATTGTGTAAGTTAGGCGTGAATCTGTGAACATTTCTGATTTTCGAGATTACCAATGATGTATACTGCCTTTAACATCCGATGATCACTTATCGAGATCTTTATATTTTAAAACAGAAATAATACAAGGATTACACAAAGATGTTGTATAGAAATTGAATGACGCATCTGCATGCGCGGAAATACTGATGTGTTGTGTGGCAGCCATTTCATATTTTTTTTGCAGTGTTTTAAATTGAACTTTATTTTCAAAATTTTTCCCATTTTTAAATGCAAACTGAGCTTATATATAAAGCCCCTGATCTATTTTTACTTCAAATAAAACAACATCTTTTGTATGAAGGAAATATTTATTGATTAAACAGAAATGCATCTTTAGTTTTGTGGTCTCTTTTATATTCTCATTCTATCGGGTCTATTGGAAGCTCTCCGGGACTGACAGACTAGCTGACAAATTTACAGAGACACGACACGACATGACACACATGCATTGTGACATGTCCAAAAACCATCGGACGTGATCGATGTATACGTCCGAAACATTTTGACGTACCATGCTGATTTTATTGTGCTTTCGCACATGGTATGGAATGCCCTTTTGGTGTCCCAGTTAATAGGTTGGACAATTGCTAGTTTGGAGTAATACACATGGTGCAGTATACATGTTTACCATGTCGGCCTACCTCTGGTAGAGGTATAGATAGTTTAGGTACTATTTTTTTAAATGTCACACTTTGAACCCCTAATTTTATTCAGGAATTACCAATTGGATGTTTGTTACAAAGCCAATAAGCAAGTTTTGGTATGTTCCGTATTTACTATTATGTAGGACTCCTGAAGAACGAAGATGACGATAGCTCATCGGAAATGACGGAAATCCAACAGTGTTAAGACGACGCGTGTAGGTGACTTGCAACATCTTAAAGATCGTATACATGATTGGTGAACTGTTACAAATAGTTTTATCCCACGTGTGATTGAAGATATGCATGATTAAAACCAACCTGAGCAAAAACCAGCTCAGTACTTCGTCTAACTTTTGAGAAAACGGTCAAAAAAGGGTTTACAGTCATTTCGCCCCAAAACCACTTCGCCCTGAACCATTTTGCCCTGAACCACGGCCTGTGCACGAAGTGGTTTTGGGGCGAAGTGGCATTTGGGCGATGTAGTGTTTGGACGAAGTAATTTTGGACGAAGTGGCACTCGGGCGAAGTAGTTTGGGGCGAAATGGCACTTGGGCGAAATGGTTTTGGGGCGAATTGAATTTGTCATGAGACGAAAACATTGTTTTGCTCATTTCTCAAAGACTATAGCACTTCAGACAAAACCATTTCAGGGGAAGTTTTCTACGGTCATCATGTTGATATTGTGTAAGTTAGGCGTAAATCTGTGAACATTTCTGATTTTCGAGATTACCAATAATCAAGCAACCAGCACGATTATCTCCTTTATTACAGAAACAATAACAGCGTATAGACTATACATTTACAACCAGCAAACTTCGGCTTAGAATATTGGTCATTTTTATAGACGGATTTGTTGAGGTGCGTGTTCAGCACTGTAAACGAATTATAAGGCTACCTGCATTTTTAACTAGACAGCGATATCTGTACGTTATTTAAATAAACCACACATGAGACCCAAAGCCAGATCGTTTTATTTCCCGAAAACGGTTGACAAACACTGACGAACGATGTACCTGTGCTTCAAGATATTGTGTTTGCTGCCACCAAGAGGCCGAATACGTCTCATTGGGTTTAAGTCCTGTTGGAAAACCAAGCGTTGCACTCGGTGCGAGGTTGTTACCGTTACGAAACGGATTGTGCGCTGTAGTCGCAACGATAGTCGACCTCGTCAACGGCGTAATGTCGCCTTGTTTTGGCAACACAAACAGAAATATGATATCATGGCCAATGATAAGTTTTTTTATCTATAACAGCCAAACTGTTTCTGATTATGGTCGCCAAAATCTTTGCTAATTTCATCTCGGCGTGGAAATGCCAAGGTATATCTAGTATGCTTAATGTTAGATGATATTTCTGTAGATTGGCTGAACACTTACGAATTCCAGGGGAGCATAATGCAATAACTACAATGGCGGGTCTCCGCTGTTGGATCAGGGGGTACCGGTAAGAAAATTTGCAGACACCCACTGCGGGGATAGGTCCTGTCGTTTTTAGACTTATTTCAAGTCTGAGATCGCGTATACTTTACCAATTACGGGATGTACCCTATGCATAACTGGTACATTATACACGGAGTCAGACTTGAAAAAAGTTTTAAAAACGACAGGACCTACCTCCGCAGTGGATGTCTGCAAATGTTCTTACCGGTACTCCCTGGTTGGATATCAGAGAAATAAATAAATGAAGGGGACCATCGATCGATAGGCTATACGCAATTTCTCATGGAGTTATTAAACAAGGGGAACACATGAATGATAAATTTCGTTGACACTTTCTGCGTTTTTACAGCTTTCATAAGTCGCATAAATATTGCATAAGTTTGTTTATATTATGCAATTCACGGTATGCACTTAGGTGTATATTTGTAAATATCTGAATATTATAATTGTAGTCTATCACGGAAAGGGTGAAGGGTTTCGCTTTTAAAAATAGTCAATTTTTTTCTCTTCCAGTTATACTGAAAATTTTGCTTTTTTGGTGTAAAATCTACGCTATACAGGGTTATAGATTTTGTATGTGTTTTAATGGTAGAAATGGATATGTTTTGTGGTGCAACATGTTTACTTGCTTATTTGTTGGTACTAATATTAGACACCAATACATGACGTCATGCTTTGTTTGCCTGTGTGCTTTCTTGTGGGAGCTCAATGGATCCTGTTATCACCTGCCTCCTAGAACGGTGCACATTGAACCGAATGTCTATAGGCAATATCGGGGGTCGAACTTAACCTGAATTTCATGCTGGTCAGAAGGATCATAGATTAGAGAACTCTACTGGCCCTGCTGAACATTTAGTGGTCCACCAGTGCTTTTCAAAATATGGCACCGAGATACTGCAACACTTTCTGGTTTAAGGTCATTGAGTGCAGGATGGATGGGATTGCTTTTTGATCCAACACTGGGGCATGTCTGGAGAGATCGGAGAAAGAAATGTAGTTATCTGAAAATGTCTAAAGCGATCAGGAATTGTTTGTGGTAACCAGGAATTCTTCGCATTGAGTAAGAAATGTTTACTGTGGATTAAGCACCGGGGTCTTTAAAAATTCAGGACACATTCTTTAAATACTTTCCATCTCAAAGAGTGAGTACATAAAGTACAATTCATACAAAATGGTTTAAAAGCCATTTTAATGATTTTTTTGTACGAAAAATAACACATATCAGGTGTAACGGGGACACCAAATGTCACACTTTTTATTGGACCCCTAATTTATAGAAAGACCCATCAGGGAATGTTTCCATGAGTCATGAAATGTTTTCACTGGTCCACAGGACCAGTGCTTTTGATAGTGGTCCTGATTTTTTACTGGTCTCGGACCACGGGACCAGTGTTAATTTCGAACCGGGCATGTATAGTAATTTTTCTTGCATAATCTGTATAAACATTGTCAATTTTGGAAAAAGATGTGGGCACATGTTGTTTTAAATTAATTCAATTGAATCTCAGAGAGAGAGAGAGAGAGAGAGAGAGAGAGGGGGAGAGAGACACTTCTTTGGGGTTGAAGTCCATATCCAGCCACCAAGGGTTTATCTTGTAATGACATACTGAGCATCAAAGGAAACGCAAAAATGTTCTTCACTTTTTGATTAACAAAACAAAATAGTCTGTCTGAGAGTGGGGATTTTCAGCACACATAATCTTTATGCAGTCATGCATAATAAAGCTGTTGCGTAAAAGTTAACTTAAAGATAGTATACATGATTGGTAAACTGTTACAAATAGTTTTACCCCCCTGTGTGATTGAAGATATTCATGATAAAAACCAACCTGAGCAAAAACCAGCTCCGTACTTCGTCTAACTTTTGAGAAAACAGTCAAAAAAGGGTTTACAGTCATTTCGCCCCAAAACCACTTCGCCTCGAACTATACTTCGCCCTAAACCACGGCCTGTGTACGGTTTTGGGGTGAAGTGGCTTTCGTGCGAAGAAGTGTTTGGACAAAGTGGTTTGGGGCGAAATGGCACTTGGGCGAAGTGATTCAGGACGAAGTGGTCCAGGGCGAAATGGTTTTGGGGCGAATTGAATTTACGTCTCGCGAGACGAAAAATAATTGTTTTGCTCATTTCTCAAAGACCATATCACTTCAGACAAAACCATTTCAGGGAAAGTTTTCTACCGTCATCATGTTTATGTCGTGTATAAGTTATGTGTAAACCTGTGAACATTTCTGATTCTTCGAGATACCAATCATGTGTACTGCCTTTAAGCTAGCGAAAGATGAGCGACTCATAAATGTAATTTGAGTAGATGTGTGTGGGCTATGCGATGTAGGCATACTCGGAGCATAAATATAAATCACTACACGGTGAATTGTAGTTAATTTGGTGTCAAGCCACATACCTTGTACATTAATCAGCTGAAGTTAATAGTCTGGACGGGGTAATTAGAGCACCAGGAAGAAGTAAGGGAAAGCACGGGAATAGCGTAGAATTTTACGGGATTCCCGTTAAACATTTATTTACGGGATATTTGTTAAAATTACGGTAGATAGGTGGCATCTCGCTGCACTGCTATCTACCGTAAAATTTACGCGCAATTGTTTACAGTGTAGGCCTAGCTCTTCAAGAAAAGCCAAATACGTTTTTGGCTTGATAAATAACAAAGTTGTATTGCCGATAGTTCGAAACCTCTGAAATCAGTGCTGGGGCGCGCGCGTGGAGATATCGTCGCTTATAATTACGTTATAAAACGGACAACGCCAAAACTAAACAGACACATTTTGTTTTCGCTGTAGTTTCGTCTCGTCGTCTTGCTGGGGCTCTGCGGTCGTTGAACCCCCAACCTCCCACGGGATAATCTTGGAATCGATGATTCCAAATTGCATGCAATGATTTGCGTAACAGCACTTATTCCCTGTTTTAGGTTATTCCATGAAGTTGAGATACGGTTTTCCCTGTTACATCCGAAACCATTTTCACCCTATTTTCTTGCCCTCGATATTCCTATAAAATAATTCAATAGTACTGACCCTAGTTTCTACAAGTTCGCTTTATGCGTGTCAGATGTTGTTTGTATCTTTTGTTGATATTTAATGCAATTTATCTTGATTTGTTTACCAAAATATGGCAATTTAAATGTAGATTATAATGTAGAACAAAAAAATGCACCATTGTTACATTTCTGTTAAGACCAATAAACAATATAGTTGATTAATTGTTAACACCATTTTTGCGGTGTTATTTTGTTCAATTTAATTATGTTTAAAAAAATAATTTTAATTCCACATTTAGATTGTGCACTCCAAAAGCTCTCGGATCCAGACTCAATACAGTACAGAAATACAAAGGAATACGCCGGGTTACCACTATCACGTCACTTATATATGCAGTTTCTTACTTTCTCTTTGGCTTTAACGCAAGTTGTTCTCATTAAGATATGCAGCTTGGCGATTTCTCATTGGCTTACGACTCTTGTATCATTAAGGTGTGCAGTTTCCCAATTTCTCATTTGTCAGTCATTTCTTTATTATACATCACGTGACCTCTTACGTCATGCATAAATTAAAGTATCATTAGGACCCAACACACTACTTCGACTATATACAAACTGTTTTTCGGTAAAGTTTGGTTTGAAAAGTGTCAACACGTACTCGGCGTCTTGGGTACTTTGATGTACAGACATCGTAATTTTGCAGCATACGAGCCGCTCCCCGATGAAGTAAGAGCTATATCTGACGAAACCTTGTCCATTCAAGTAACTTGAAGGCGTACTAAAACGGGTCTCTGGAAAGTATTATAGCCGTGATAGGCAGTCGGGTTGGAGTCTTTCTCCGTCTGTCCCCTCTGGCGTCCCGGGTTCGATTCCGGGGCGTGTATGTGGATTGGGTCTGCAGTGCCTACTTGATGGCGTGGTTTTCCCCCGAGAGATTTCCTTGGGGGTTTCCCTGCCACTTCTAAAACTGAATCTCCTTCTTCGTCGTCTTGAGTGTAAACCCAGTTCATGTGAGTCACTTAACCCTAACTCCCTATGGTGTATGTTATATCGTATTGATTTTGGAGGATAGAGGAGTGTTCGGGGTTCGCGAATGAAACTTTTTACGAATTAATTTCGTGAACAATAACAACTAAAGAATAATGTTGATAAACTGCCTCTTAGAAATTTCAACCACATAGATGTGTGCTATAATACTTCAGGAAACCTAAAAATCCATGCATGTTTTTTGTGTTGTATTAATCGTTTGTAAACGATTTTATTAAAGCACCTTCTGTCGCCACTTTTTCAATCTATACCATTTTACACGAAAAACAAATCATGTGGTGTTTGTTACCATTATCAACACTTTTAGTCGGGTCTTTCTTGTCAACTCATGATGTAAGACACCGGTTCGCATGCAATGAAAAACATTTTCTCATGATTTACGCGTACATGAAACTGACCGATTGTACAAAATACCGTGGGCAGATCTTGGTAATGAAATCTCACTGCATGCCGTGTCGCATCTTCATATATCATTTATCGGTTTGAACATGAATGCGGAATGAGCTATACGCCTAATTGGAAAGTCCTATCACGTTATGATTCAGTGCACATTGTGTGGTTCACATCTTCCGAACGCAAGATCCTTATACATTATTCTTTGACAAGAAAAACAGCTGTCTGGTCGTTTCTTTATCTTGTCAAAAGATAATGTATTTTTATTGTCTTTAATATCACTTAGCTCGATTTGCGACGAAACTTGTGGAATATAACATTTCCGTTTGTCCATTTTATGATATGAATACACCTACTTTAAAAGCCATTGTATATCTGTGCAGATGAAACATCTTCAAGAATTCTAGGAATAACAGCATTGCATATTAAAGAATAATGTTGATAAACTGCCTTGTGAAAATTTCAGCCACATAATTGCAGTATAATATAATAACTTCAGAAAACCTTAAAAACGAATGGTAAAAAAAATAGTTTGCAAACGATTAAAAAAAATCGCCTTCACTTGGCAATTTCTCCCATGCACAAAGGTACCGTTTTACACGGGAAAAATATGTGGTGTTTGGTACCATTGCTATCAACACTTTTAGTCGGGTTTTTCTTGTCAACTCATGAAGTAAAATTTGGGTAACTGCAAATTATGTAATGACCTTCAAAGATATACAGTCCGTGCGTTTAGGGTGTGGCACCTCGAAAAATAAAAAGTTATTTTGAATTGATAATTTTCTAGAAACAAAAAGTTATTTGTTTTCAAATGAGACATCAACGAAAAAAATCGACAAACGTTTAGTTATCGAACAGTTACTGTCAATATTTCAAATTATTGGCGGTCCGCCAATAATTCAAGGCGTAGACTTGCCCAAGTCTGACATCCCGTGCTCAGTCTGCAACGCGCAGCGCACAGTGCGCCCTCCGGACCGGTGGCCTGTCCAATCTGTTTTCTTCTGTTTCCTCTGTCTCAGGACGTCTTCCGAAACAGAAGAAAACAGGTTCGATAGGCCACCGGAGTCCAGAGGTCGCGCTGCACGCACCGCACCACAGACCTAACACGGGAAGTCAGACCTTGGCAAGTCTAGGCAAGGCGCAAAAACAGCCGTATTAAAAACGGCGTTTTTGACAGGGCTGCCGATGTCTAAAATACGAAGCATGTTGTTTTGTCGTTAAAATAAAGTAAATGCTTTAAAAATTCGTTCGGATAAAAACAAAATCAAATTTGCTGAGAATTATCTTTAACAGTTTCCCGTTTTCAATTCCAAAATACCAAAATACCAAAATTTCTAAAAACCAATTCTGGAATTGACATGCTAAAAATCCAGTGGCATTTCCATTCTTATTATACACAAATAAACGGTGTTTTCGTTCGGTTCTTATGGAAAAACACATTTTACATCTCCCAGCAGAATAATATTATTTGTTTGGTTATTTTCAGCGCGTCTTCCGCTGCCGTATATAATTGCGACAAACATGCAGATGACTTCGCGGAAAGTATTTTCTTTCGTAAATGACCTAACGATGCTGCAAGGCTCCCTTCGGGCAGAGCTGACCTGCCTTGGTACGGGTACGCTCTGTCGGGACTCGGGAATCTTAATGTTTTGTCTGGTCATTAACCTTTCCATCCAAATTTCATCTTTGCCTTTCACTGTCCGTTTTCACCTAGGTATACATGCGTTGCTATCAGAGTGTTGATAACAATACCACATGCACTTAAAAGTAGAACACATGATTGGTATCTCGAAAATCAGAAATATAAACATGATGACGGTGGAAAGGTTCCCCTGAAATGGTTTTGTCTGAAGTGCTATAGTCTTTGAGAAATGAGTAAAACAATTAATTTTCGTCTCATGAGACGAAAATTAACCTCGCCCCAAAACCACTTCGCCCTGGACCACTTCGCCCAAAAGCCACTTCGACCAAAAACCACTTCGCCCAAACACCACTTCGCCCCAAAAATGCCACTTCGCCCCAAAAATGCCACTTCGCCCCCAAATACCTCTTCGCCCCTAAACCACTTCGCTCTAGAACCACTTTGCCCTGAACCACGGCCTGCACACGAAGTAGTTTTTGGGTGAAGTGGTTTTTGGGCGAAGTGGTTTAGGGGCGAAGAGGTAACGACACAGTTTATGACTGTTTTTTTTAGAAGTTATAGACGGAGCTGACTTTTAAAACTATTTGTAACCGTTTACCAATCATGTCTTCTACCTTTAAAGACGGATTACATGATTGGAAAACCTTTGAAAATAGGAACAACAGCATTACATATACTAAAGAAATGTTGACAAACTGCCTTGTAGAAATTCAGCAACATAGATGTAGTAATATACGTCGGAAAACCCTTAACAAAATTGTGTGTTGAACCATGGTAAAAGAAATTGTCTCCAGACTTAGGCCTAAGTTAGCAATTTCTCCCACAAAGGTATCATTTTACACAGGAAAAACTCGTGTGGTATTTGTTACCATTGCTATCAACACTTTTAGTCGGTTTATTTCTGTCAACTCGTGAAATAAACCTGTGGTTAACTGCACATGATATCGTGAGCTTTAAAAAGTGGTCGTATTGGCGAACTGCGCGCAACCGAAACAATCACCGTTGTGTGAATAGATTTGTTTAATCGGTTGGTTTGATGTATAAACTTTAACAGCACCAAATAAAACCTAATCAATAAAAATAATCAATTGTATTTCTACCAATTACATTTGATTCGCTAGCTGGATATATGCACGTGTCAGAACCGCGCTCACCCGAACGAAACGGAACTATACGGGAAAGTAATGAGGCGTTTATATGGGCAGAAAAGCGGGGGAAAGAAGAAATAAGACCAATGCAAGCCGCATCCCACCGATGACTTTATCCTCAGCTTCAATTATTAAAAAGGAAGCCAGAGGCACACACGACGGACGCAATCAGGAGGAATATTGAAACGTGACTATGATGAATCTTTGAATTTCCCGTAATTAGAATCGACATGCGGGCCGGCCCTGAATGGCCCCCGGGCATCGGGGCCCGTGAGCCCGGCCCAAGTCGAGCAAACGAAACCGATAGCCCGGTCAAAAACAGAGGCATCGTGGAAAAGTCGATTGCAGCTTAGAAAACATTTAATAAAATATCCCCGGAATTGCACCGAGCTAAAAACACGCCTTGTTTCAACAGGTTTAATATGGGGAATGGGAAAGGCGTGTATCTAGCGCCCTCATCTGTTCTGCTGCGTGAACAGTATATGGACAAATCCGAGTGACGACTAAACTCAATAAATGTGCAAGATGAAACCTTTTTAAACGAATTCCTGGAATAAGGGCATAACACATCGAAATAAATCAGATGTTGGTAAGTTAAGCTACAGAAATTGGCCTTTTGCGTGTAACCTTTGCACTATGGCTGCATGGCGCCCCGAATTCTTCACGTTTAAATGGAGTTGCAGTTTAAAGAGTCACATACTACGCTGTTGTTGCTACGTGGTGCACGCCAATGCAAAGTAACCAACGGTCCGGTTGCTTTATGCCATTCGCTATTACTGTGAACACGGCATTGATGCTGTTCTTAACACCTGCCGCGTGTACCACATAGCAACAACAATTTAGTCTAATCAAGTGGATACTAAGTGTGAAAAGAAGTACGTCAGTACACCAGATCGACGATATTCAAGTGAAACGTGCAACAGCTTAATTGCCCGAGGCGATTTGTTTCCGCCATTTGTGCCTATTAACGTAACAGAATAAATCCCGGTCGAATCCCGGTCCGGCCCATCCAAGGTGCGTGTACCCTTGAGCAAGGTACTTTGCCACACATTGCTTCTCTCTAACCAGGAGCGAAATGGGTACCTGCGAGGGTAGCCAATGTGGATGTGTTTGATTAGCCGTTGAGCGCCTATAAGACAGCTGGGGCTGTATACTCCCCTGTGAGCTGATATGGTATATGGAGTGATTTAATGGAGCCCTATGATCAGGGGTAATGATAGGCTAGGCGCCTTGATGGGGGTTTCCCCCGATAAGTGCGCGATATAAGTCCACATTGTCATTATCAACAAATGTTTTGATGCTTAGCAACGAAAACTGACTATTCTCGTTTTATTTTAAACTAAAAATATAATAGGCCTATATATGACAATGATCTTTCACATTCGCTTGAGGGAAACTCAAGTGAGTAATAGGACTCAGAGTCTCGGCCTCATAACTTAATTGGTATAGGACACTGCTCTGTGTGTCAGATGTCTCTGGTTCGATTCCCGATGAAAACCACAAGTTATGGTATTTTCTCTCAACCCACAGTTGGTCATTAACTTCGGAGACCCTTGTTCATAAAAGGTCTATCGAAGCGAATGAATGAGTGTGGGTATGCAGACACGGCGCCAGACTCCCGGATGATGTGTACACTCAACACTGCACAGATTTGCGTTTAATTGACGAAAAACAACCGATTGGTTCAAAGATCGCTCCGTGTTTTCATGGAGCGGAGAGTTACGAAACGGAGAGCCGTCTTAACTTGAAACTTCACCGTTCTCTCAGCACCCATCTCGTATTGCCGTTGCCATGGTTACTATGTGATGGATTGGACGAGCGCGCGTACCCAACCAGGGTTGCCACGCGGCTAAAATCACTGCTGCCGTTCCGTGGCTGTATTCGTTTCTCGGCCCGTGCAAGATAACCGCGTTTATATGTGTGCAACTAGTGCACACGTATGTTCTGATTTATGCTGAAGAGAAAACCCTTAACTCGGTGTCAAGTTTACTTTGAATAGACCGAGCCTGAACCGGAGACGCGCAGTGGAGACCACGAACAAAGGACCTTTTGTTTTCTTGCATACTTTAAGACGCGCTGTTGTATCGCTTTGTTATTTAGCATTTGGGTGACAAGTGACTGTATACAATGTACGGCCACAGTGACCTGACCGTGTCAACACAGCGAAGCAACAGGGCCGTAGGTAGCAGGCAGAATTTCGCTTAATTTCGCAAGGGATAGAGTAGCGAAATACATTCCTAAATCCCTTAAGACATGGGCCATTCATAGCCGTCTCATTTCGCCGGGCGCCAGAAATAGGGATTTTCTTCCCGTATAGATGGAACGATGCGATATTTACCGGATCCCGGCAGCAGAAAACCCCACGGATAGAAGACGGGAAATTCAGTTGACATGCAGAGGAAATTGCGTTGCTGTACCGAGAATTGTCTTCGGGAGCCACTTTCAACATTTTATCCTCGGGGGAACGGTTTGCGAAAGTGCTGAAAGTCTCCAGTGATTAACTGTCGAATGGAAAACCCCATGCCCCGGTAATGAACTGTGTGGCGGACAGTGTATATCTGGATTTTAGACATAAGTCATGTTTTATACATTATTTTGAAACAATGTTTTGAGCGTCTGTGTGAACAAAATCCACTGCCTATTTCTAACTCTGAAGTAATAAACTGTCATTCAAAAGATCTTGACATGTGAAAACGTCATCCCCCACGGAAGGACTAAACAGCATTTTATGATACACCATGGAAAAACAAAATAGAACAACGGCAAGAAAGCCCCATCACCGGACGCGTCACCGAGTCTTCGCCCGTCGTGCAACGGCCCAGCAAACCGGCCCGCCCCGGTGCTTTCCACGCCCGCCGGTTCCCCTACAAGCAACGCTTCATACACTCTTGCCGATGCTGATCGTGACCTTTACCCGGTGTCAGGTAAGCTCCTTCAAGGACTTAGGAATCAATTTTCCCTCTGTCTCCTGCCCTCCATGCCCGTCCATTATTGCATCTTCTTAGATTACTCTTGCTGACCCATCAGCGCGGGCCAGTGTATTGCTTGCTACGAGTACACCGTAAATGTATCCTTTTGTGGACCGAAGTTCCTTGTTTGGTTAAAGCTTATCAACGGTCAACCATTGACGGCTAATCGCTAGGTCCAGCGCCAGTGTGTGTATAGCCTATCACTGCAAACAGACAGCGAACTAATTTTTTTCGCAACATTTGCAAGACACCGCTAAAACTGTGTAGTACTGCTAGGGCCTTGTAAATTTTACAACGACAAAACGACGTACGGGGATCATTTGGAGTCGATTTTGGTCCTATTTACCTAATTTTACAAATTTACTATAGGCCTATAACAAATTTTACCAACTTTTCAACATGTTCTTGAAAATCAGTTGGTGTTCGTTCCATGACCCGACCCCCATTGTATTGTAGTTTTATTAGTTTCATGTGGAGCAGGGTCAGGGAACTAGACATTTTTTTTTTTTTTTTTTCAAGCACCTTTTGTCCCGCGGTTTCATAAATTGTACTTTCTGATGAGTAGCTTTTAATTGGTAGATTTTTTTTACCAATCTCTTCCGAAAGAGACAACCCATGGCAAAACACAAACGGCGCTCATATTATTCAGATATAAGTACGCCTTTAACAACATTGTTTCAAACATTTTTTCCCTAAAAATTTTGAAAATGTAAAACTTGCAATGGTCGTCACTCAACCACCTTATTGGTTTTTATTCTGACATCGTGTCTCGGTGGATGTTTGCACAAGGGTTTGCGTCGGAGCCGTTTATTTTAAAAGGTCAACCTTTTTAACAAACTTGCAAGCCGAGGACCTTTCGCTACATTAGCGAAAATCGTATTACCGTTTGAGCGCTGGAAACTCGGCCACGTAAAAACAGCGCGGAGAAATTACTTATGCAAGGTTCATGGTTACATAGGCCCGTGGGAATACATAGAACCTTGACACTGGCGGCCATGACAGTGGGTAGGTTTTTATATTTAAATTATGTGACAATAGATCCACAAAGTGCCTATACTGGTGCATGCCGCACGGTGACAATGTGACTGCCCCCTGTCGAGGCCGCCCATGCAAATGGTATAATGGCTACATGATTTGGTGATGAGTTGCCCTGCATGCCCACGCCATAAAGTCATTCGCCATCAATTTTTAGTCGTGTCCCTCGAATCAGTTTCGTAAAAGGTAACTGGGCCACGTTTTCGCGATCATAACCAGAAACATGTTTCCGATTCAATCAATGAACGACATCGATTGCTGACCACCAAAGCTGACATTTGATTGAATGTGCAGTTTATAACGTCAAAAACATGTTTCTGTTTATGACCGCCCCTCCCAGAGATCATTTAAGAGGGAGGGGAGGGCGGTTATCTCATTGGAGGGTTTATCTCTCTGTAGGGCTTGCTAAGCTCACGTGATATAGCTAATCCGAATCAGTGAGCAACTACTGCACTTATACCGTGATTTGGACCACCAGTTGGCTTCATAGCTCAATTGGTATAGGGCGCGTCTGCACGTTAAAGAGAAGGTCCGCGGTTTGAATCCCGGTGGGGCCAAGTTGCTTTTCACTGCATCCATAATTTTTTTCAGAACCGATAAAAGAACATGATTAAAAATTGTTTTCGCGACAATGTCCGATAGGATCGTATACCTATACTGTATAGTTCCTCTGAAGAGCATCTTTCAAACGGTACTACTTGCATAGTATAGTGCAACAGGTTATCTCTATATAGCTCTACACACTGTAGCGCTGTAGCATGTATAGTCTTTATAAATATAATTCGTTTCACAAAGGACTAGATGGAAAATGTCTTAAGAATTATGTATGACTTACAGTGGGACTTATAGGAACTCCTAATGTGCATCTTTTGTGCATTTTTAAAATTCTTGAGGGAGACTGCATTAGTGGCCCAAACTATCATTTTGACATTTCCATCAAAAGAGTTGAATAGGCCTATGTTAAAAATAACATTTTTTTTGTGGGAAATGAAATGTAGTGCTTCGGTAATTTCCGGTGTGCGGTCTGCCGTCCAATATGTTCTCAGATCTTAAATTTCATTTGAACATGCTTACGCAAAGATTCGAGTGGGCATCGAAAATATCGGCCTCTAAGGTCCGTGCTATGTTTATTCGCATTCAGCGAGTTTAGTCATGAAGACGCCTATTGGGAATTGGGATTTTCTGCAATTTAAATGTATTTTCAGATGTATTTGGTTAAAAAGAGGCGCACATTATACCTCTCACCAAAAGATCGAGGATGTTAACAGATGTAACATATTTTATCGGTCTGTAACGTGTATGAACACCTCTTGTGGCAAGGCTTACTACACCGGCCTCCATAAGAGCCGTTAGGGCAATGTGCGCCACTTGAGCTCCAGTGTGAACTCCTACACTTGTAGGGCTGCTTGGGAGACGCGTGGCTCCAGAGGTCAGCTCATCTATCCCAATTTGAAAATTTACAAATTTCAAATTAACACGTGACAGCCTCGTTTTGGATCATGCTGAGCCATTGTAGGCCTATATTATATGTCACGCGTCTTTTTATTTGCAAATTCTATCACAAAAGAAAGCACTGATACCTTCGTTCTCGACGACAATTTGAAATTCTTCTGTTGGGTTAAAAAACGATAAATTATCGTTTAAAAAAGAACAAATATAAAGTCAACTTTGGAATGTATTTAATGTTTGAACGTTTTGGAATGCAATGTATATATACATGTAATTGTATCAGGATGTATGTATGAGGATTAATGTATGTTATTCCGTCTCTGTGCGCGAATCATCAATTCTTACCAACGACCATTTTGTCGACGTATTAAATGCCCATTACATTGCATTAAAAATGTATTCTTGGATCAACGTCACTGCCATAGGCCGCTGCATGCATAGACATGCAATGTTCCAGAAACGTCTTTAATTTTTGTGTTGATTGAATTTATAAAGGAGAATTATACCCAAGAAACAAAAGACCTTGTGCTCAACAAGTACAACTCGTTAATATTACCCACTGAAAAGCAGATATACAAACTTCACAAAGAATGGCAATTTTAGCGATGCGTCGCACTATGGGCGCCGCCATTTTGTTTCAGAAAGCTGCGTATACAACTGTTTCGTGTATTGCCATAGGAATGCACGAAGGACTTGTACGCAAAGACGTCATTCTTTGCCCAGTATCCGGACAAAATGGCGGCGCCCATGGTGCGACGCATCGCTAAAATTGCCATTCTTTGCGAAGTTCGTATATCTTGTTTGAGTTGTGCTTGTTAATTAAGTACGAGGTCTTTTGTTTCTTGGGTATAATTTCTCTTTAAGCCACCTTCGTTTGTTAATTTTGTTCGGTCCACGATGATCGATTGTATTGCACTAAGGCCTACCTTTCTTTTAAAAAAATAGTAACTTGGAAACTGAGCAATTTAAAACAAAAATAGATCAAAATGTCACACTTTGGCTGCCATTTTTTTTGGAAAGCCCAACAATCATAAATATTTACAGTCAAAATATATATTTCGTAATAAAATGCTATTTTGGAAAATAAGGTGTGTCGTTTGATGCTGTGTACAAATATTTACGCTGACAAAAATGGGTGTCATTCTGAGACAACCATAATCCATCCACGTTCTCCGTAGAACCCTTGTCTTGCTCTAGTCTAATCTCGATTGCTCCGTTCATGCGCCTTGTACAGCCTGATTGACAGACGTACGCTTCGGGTTAATGCCGAAACTTGGAAGCGGCTCGGTTTCTCAGTGAACTGAGCGAAGGAGAATTGGCAATTTACGCACGGGACCTGCGGTAAAGAACGCTATACATGTCTAGCGCCAGAACACGATAGGTGTTCTCTTGTTTTTGAGCCGCGAAAAGAGATTTTGAAATTGACACTTTTTAGCTGGAATGATCCGCTCTTAGTTATCCGGGATGTACTTTAACTCGTTTGGAATCCTTTTAGATGACCTTCAGGTATAAATGAGATATGTACACCGTGTGTGTTAATTTGAATAGGCCTATACCTTATTTTGTACAAATCTGTTAGAAGAAGCACCCATTGAATTCCATGTTTAGGCATGATTGGAAACATTTTAAAAACAGGAACAACGGCATAAAATAATTAAAGCATACTGTTTCAGCCACGTTGATGCAGTAATACTTCCAAAAAAAACCTGAAAAATCCATGCAGTTTTTTGGTGTGTTTAATAAATTTTACTTGGAATGAAAACAGTCATGTGGTCTTTTTTACGATTGCTGTGAACATTTTTAGTAAGATGTTTCTTGTCAACTCGTGAAGTAACATTTTGGGTATAAGCCCTGTTGCTGTATTGGGGCAGAGTTTTCGTGTTTTGCCATAGGAATCGGGGACACCTGTTTTCAACGTCGGCAACATTGCAACAAATCCGAGTGATGTGCTGCAGATAACCTTTCCGGCTCTTATGACGTCATCCGTGCAACAGTTGCGTGGATGACGTCAAGGTTGAACCAGCGGCGTAGCTAGGGGGAGGGGGGATGGGGGTGGGTGACGCCCCCAATATTTATTTTATTCGGCAAATTAATGGTCAAGCTACGCTCCTGGGTTGAAGCCTTGTTTCCCGACTCCAACACGTTGTGAAATATAAAATTTGTTGTGACATGACGAAATGAACTGTCAGTACTCCCAACTAAACAATTTTGTTTTCTCTTTTTGTAAATTGACCGAAGATGTTAACACATTGAGAGGTTTATGTTACAAAAAAATGGAAAAATGATTTCCGCGTCAAGGGTATACTAGGCCTACATGATTTCCTCTGTTTTTTACACGATTTCGTCACCATAATTCACGAAATAAACTGGCCCTCTGCAAGTTGAGATTTATAAATTGTTTTGTAACGGGGAAACGCGCCAATATCATCACGTTCAATGTTTCAATTTGTGAACGCACGTAGGCTATAATCGTTTAGAAAGATGTAAAAGCATTGGTCTACGCAGAGAAAACTGTGGGATCGAAATTAGGACAACACCGACGGCACACTAACCCAGAAAACAAAAATGGGAGATTTAAATAACTTCAATCGAGGAAACTGGCGATCGGTTGTCTCCGGGCAACGAGGCATGCTTTTAAGGGGCGAGTATCTTATATAGGCCTACGTATACCGCGGCGTGTGGCACGAAATGCAGAATGTTTCGCGCCGAAAGTTTCGAGGCATTGCGAGTAGCTGACGCCACTTGTTCCACATTTTCCGTATGCAAATTTGCGTGTGCCCATGTGCATTTTGTGTTTTAAAATTTGCAGACTACATTTTTTTAAGAAATTGGGCCATTTACGTGTCCCGCAAAAAGTGAAATAGTTAATCGCGTCCTTAGAACGCCAGGCGTTAATTTGATTGTTTTTGGTTGTTTAGTTTCAATTGTGATTAGGCAGCACACCGTATATTGCGTTTGTTTTTGTTATATTCAAATAAAAATAGGCCTATATCAAGACTTACGTCGAAATAAAATAAAGACAATCTGTTGCACTATCGAATATGGTAATCCTCCGCAGTGAAAAGATGCAATTTCTAACAGCCTTGACTTATCTAAATCTCTTCGTTTACACAACTCTGCAGTATCGAAAACAAAAATAGAATGTGAGTGGTATTATAGTCTACACCGCCACTTCAGATTCCTTCCCGGTTGCCCCACACCGTGTCCATTAAAATATCCACCTTTAGATAGCAGCAGAAATGTACGTAGACCCTAATGTATTGCATGTTGCTTTGTACAGGATAAGCACAATTGTGTTTTCTTTAGACGTGCAGTTGGGGGTATATTTAATGTATGGAAACTATACGCAGCTTATGTAGCAAAATGACCACAGACACGAGCTACATTTTATTGGCATATATTTATTCACTGTTAAAGTATAGAATACGTGATTGGTAAACTGTACAAAAACGGCGTGATTTCTACTGGTCATTAAAAGTCTATGTCGAGAAAACTACCTTGTAGAAATCTCAGCCATGCAGTAATACTCTAGAAACAAACAACCTGAACAATCCAAGTACGGTTTTTGTGCATGAATGAATGGCTCTAAAGATCGCCTATAGGCGATCTTTGCAGATTGAAATAGTTTTGTCATTTTCTCACTTCATACGAAATCATTTCACAGAATGATTACTACCATTACCATCTTGATATCAAGTAAGCTTTTACATAATAATTCAGACATGTCTTGGAGGGTAATTAGTAATTACCAAACATGTAGCCTATATCTAGTCTACTACCTTTAAAAGTCCTGCCATTTCTGGCACGAAGACGCCAAAAAGTGCATGTCACTGATAATTATACAATAGAGTGGTAAGCGACTCTTTGAATCAAGGAACCGTCCGCCATGTTACCGGTACTCGTCCGCTATAATTCTCGTGCACCCATCCGTTTGTGCACAGTCCAATGTGTAGAGGTCAGTGGTGCATCTTTGCTGAATACAGAGAGCCGAACGGTGACGTCAGATGTCGTGACAATGACGATGCATATCATGTTACATAAATAATTTACATGGGGCGTTTATATTTTTGCTCAGTGTAGGCCTATAGGCCTACATGTAGAATACTCTATAGCAACGCGAACCATCTGACATTAATTTATTTTTCCGAGGAAAATCCCAAATTGTAAGGGCGTATATTGGATGTTGGTAGAACGCGGAACGGAACGGAACGCGGAACCGTTCCATTCCACTGTACCATGTTCCGCATTCTGTTCCACCCTTCCGTTCCACCGTTCCGCGTTATACCAACGTCCGGGTAGATTAATGACATGTTACGCCCTCAATTCAATTTCGAGTGCTGGCAATAATTACATTAGCAGATGAAATGTAAATTTTACCGTTTTAATGTTTACCCGTTAGCGCTGCTTTTTAGTTTGTTTTTCACTGGATTTTCAAAGTCGAATATTTGCACAAATTCCCATGTGAAACCGCTAATATGGTTACTGCTAACAATTAGGGCGACAGTAAACCACTTTATTTTTTAGTCGAACCATATAGTGCACCCGATTATATCGTGTGATAATTACTTTCGACGGCTAGGCCTCCGCCCCGCTGTCAAATAAATACAAAATAATAAAAGGAAAAAGAAGAAAGTAAAGCGAAAGCACGCAATGTCCATCTTTAACGATCACACAAAGTTTGGGAGTCGCCATCTTTGATTTCTGAACAAGAATTTTTAAAATAGATTTGGATCTAAAGGTAAACCAGTGCCGTTTTGACAGCATGTGTGAAGTACAGAGTCAATACCGTGTTCACCGTAGGAGAGAATGGCATAAAGCAACTGTTGATTGCTGGACATAGGCGTGTACAACGTAGCAACAACAGCATATAGTATGTGTAACTTTCTATACTGCACCTCCGTCTGAATGTTAATTCGGGTTGCCAGCCATAGAGCAACTTGGTTTCATATACGCAAAAGATATATTTGTATAATCAGCTTCGGCATTTCAGCTGATGTGCAATGATGAAATAATACATACAGTTATTCAGGAATAACTGTTGGAAGAAATGAGTCAATTTTTTTACCAATAAGAAACATGCCGTCGAACATTGGTAAAATTGAAAAGGTATATGCATATAATGGCACAAATTCCTCCAAGTTTGTACACGATTTTCCATAGGACCAAGGTGTTAGGGTAAATAGACCTAAGTGTGAAATTATTTTGGGAGAAAATATTGTTCCTTGAAAATGACTTTTATAGGATGGGCATAGGCCTACTTATTTTTCTGTAAAGGGTGATGGGTCCTGCGGTTATGTCAACCCCCACAAACAATACCTGGGGAAACGGCTTTACTGATTGCATAGAAAAATAATGGAATTGCGGTTGAGATCGTTTAATCACACGCAAAATAGTCATATGTTTGCTTACTTGCTTTGTTTTTCGCATTTAGACGCCTTTCCTTTGGTCCGTACAGACGGACGAGCGCAGCGCAAACGCAACGCACGCAAAACGGATGAAAAACGGACCTAAGGAAAGGCCCCTTTTAGTCTTTTGACTTTTTGACCACACGCCATCCCAGCCTCTTGTTGGCACCCTGTCAAATAATCAGCCAATTCTAACTGTCAAAGCGAATAGTCCCAGAGTGACTTGCCCGGCTCACCCTTGTCAAACGGATAGTGGTAAAAATCCACATAACTTATCACCTTTTCTTCGAGGACAAGTGAAAGACACATGATGGACCCCGCCAAATGTCGGCCAGATAGTCTCTTATGGGTTGTTGCGCGTATTGGGTTCCCGTGCGCGCCAAAATCCCACGTGGCTAGTTTGCCGAGATATCGTTACCCGCGCCGTTTTACGCGTATACTTCGCCATGGGCAGTTGGTCGTATCGTGTGCAACATAGCTCGGAAAAGGCCTATAATGAAAAATGTAATTGTATATCCCCTTTGCAGCATTACAGATGAAAACTGCAAAAAAAATAAGTTAATTGAGTTAATTGTAATTTAGCCATATTTTAGAACTTGCTTATAATGAAAGTGGAACAACTACTGGATTGGACCAAAATCACGCAGGATATTAACCGGGTGTGCATGGTTGAGAAGAACCCTATATGCCTATAGCGCAGCTGGTAGAGCATCTGCCCGGTGAGTCAGGCGTCTTGGCGAAACTGAGAGAGTATACCACTGTGCCTTATAGCTCAACTGGTAGAGCATCTGCTTAGTGTGTCAAGGGTCTTGGGGAAACCTGAGAGAGTATACCACTGTGCTTTATAGCTCAGCTGGTAGAGCATTTTCCCAGTGTGTCAGAGGTCTTGGGGAAACCTGATGTAGTATACCACTGTGCCTTAGAGCTCAGCTGATAGAGCATCTGCCCAGTGTGTCAGGGGTCTTGGGGAATCATGAGAGAGTATACCACTGTGCCGTATAGCTCAGCTGGTAGAGCATCTGTCCGGTGTGTCAGAGGTCTTGGGGAAAACCTGATGGAGTTTACCACTGTGCCTCATAGCTCAGCTGGTAGAGCATCTGTCCGGTGTGTCAGAGGTCTTGGGGAAAACCTGATGGAGTATATACCACTGGGCCTCATAGCTCAGCTGATGGAGCATCTGCCCGGTATGTCAGCGGTCTCTTTTCGAATCACCGCGAGATTGTTTGGATTTTGTATATGCAAGTAAAAGAAAGCACGTAAGTGGAATTTTACCCATTAAGCAGTGTGTCCAGTTATTTTGTTCTGTTTATTAAAATGATCATATTCCAATGGACCGTGTAGTACGGCCTGATGGATCAATGTGCTGTGTAAGATATATCAAAATAACATGACAGTCTACTGGAGTTTGAAAATCTCAAGTGACCCGAAATATAGCTCTATACAGATTTTGAACAAGTGTACACAACACCTTTTGAGAAGTGGCACAGTTTTAAAGTATTTTTAAGCAGGATCATTAATTGTTTCAGTTAATATAGACATCAAAGTGACAAATCAGCAAAGTTGGTGTTACGAACGGGACACTCTGTTGCTGCAAAAGCATTAGGCGTGGGACACACAGGTACATGAAATACGGGATGATCAAAAAACAAATGCCTCCCATAGCATGAAAATGTCGATAAAATCCACAATCCTTTAGGTGACACAACCATATGGTGCCGTGCACGATTTGACCACCAAGTTTCAGGGCTGAGGTTCGAACATGCAGTGTTGGTTAATATTCCCATTCCAAAATGTGCTCCAGATGTGCCCCATGGCGTTACAAGCATGGCGTTACAAGCATCACGCTTGGAGCAGACAACGATTTGGAGATCGTCTCATCATCAGTATGAGGTGTGAAACAGAATTGACCGCACAGTCACTCACCAGACATGGTGAGTTTATCTGAAAGGTAATGTCGATGAGAATAATCCCCAGACAATTCCTGATCTGAAAAGGGCAATAACAGCCAAGATTATACGGCAATACCACTTGGGTAATGTGTTGGTGTTACTGATAATTTTGCGCCCTTGCAACACTATGAGGCACATCTGGAGCACATTTTTAAAAACGAATTTAACAACGACTGTTCGTCCCCAGCTCTGAAACTTGGTGCGGCAAGTTATACGGACTCAAGTTAATGTCCACCAAATAGTGGTGTTACCTAAAGGATTGTGCATTTTATTGACATCTTTATGGGTGGCGGTTTTTTTTGGGTCACTTTATACCCAAGTCACAATTAAAGCGGAGGCCGGGCGGCGTGTGCGATTTATAGGCATCGGCCGGCGTGTAGAGGTCGGCGAAAGATCGCGCGATTGGGCGGTCACAGTCACAATTAAAAGTGCCCCGCACGCTGCCATGACGGAATGGGGTCGATTTCTTGGCCCGTTTATCGGCCGGTGTCCGGAAGGCACTCGTCCGATGTCCTGCCGATGTCCTGCCTATGTCACTGCGATTTCCCATCCGATATCTGGCCGATTTCCGGCCGGGCGCCGTCAAGTCGGCCGGACGCCGGGCAGGGCCCGGCTGGCGTCTGAGCAGCGTCTGGGCGGCGCCTGGCCGGCGCCTGGCCGAAATATGGATTTTCTGGGTTGTCAAAAATTTGGCCCGGAGCCCGCCTGATGTGTGCGATGCCCTGCCGGACATCGGCCAGGCATCGACCGATTTATTGGCGATCAGTTTGCGATGCGAAACGCCGCACCAGGTTTTAAGTCCGAGTTCAAAGTAACTCGATGCCCGCCCGATGCCCAAAAATGACCCGGCAGCCGCAAGGAGTCCCGTGGGGCCCCGGCCGAAAATGCCTAGAAATCCGTCGCAAACTACTCGCAAACCCATCGCAAGCTAATTGTGACTGGGGTATTAATGTGCACCAAATATAGTGGTGTTACCTAAAGGATTGTGCATTTTATTGACATCTTTATTGGTGGCGGGTTTTTTTGGTCACCTTTGCTAATACCCTATCGTCACACTAGAGGCGGAATGAGCCGGAATGCCGTCGGAAAGACAATTCTTCGTATATTCCGGGATATTCGAAGTGCATTCTAAAAATTCTGGCTGCATTCCGAGTGCATTCCAAACATTTGGGCCCACTCTTGTGGCCGGCCCGAATGTTTTGCTCATGCTCAAAACATTCGAGGTGCATTTGAAGAGGAGAAATATCGAACGGCATTCGAAGTGTATTCTATAACTGCATTCTGACTGCATTATAAATATTCTTATGGCATTCCAACAGAATTCGAAACATTCTGATCGCGTTCGAGGAAAAAATCGAAACGGCAAGCCATGGCAATATACTGCCAGAATGTCCCGAATGCCTCGAATGAGCCGGAATGCACCTCGAGTGCATCTCGATTGCTGCCGGAATCTATTTCGATATTAAAACAGTTCAGCTGGAATGCACTTCGAATGCCTTCTGAATATTTCGATTGCCGCTCGAATACATCTCGAATTGGCCGGAATCCGGAATCTATTTCGATATTAAAATAGTTCAGCTGGAATGCACTTCGAATGCCTTCTGAATGTTTCGATTGCCGCTCGAATACATCTGGAATGCAGTCGGAACGTCCCGATTGGCCCTTGAATGAGTCCGAACGTAATTCAGAACACCACCGAATCGCATAAAAACGCAGCTAGCTGCCGCAAAGCAACATGGTCCAGGGGGACCATACTCTCTGGTGTCTGGGCTGCATGAGACTGATGAAAATGCTAGATTCGGCAGCGTTTTATACCCTATCGGGGACCATTCCGATGGCATTATTGGTACACTCGGGACATTCGTGTTACATTCTAAGCACATTCGAAGTACATTGTAAGTATTCGAGCTGCATTCTGTTTGAATTCTTAGACGTTCGAAACGTATTCGGCGGCTACTATTCCGGGAGCGTTCTGCATTTGAGGTGAAATCGTACAGCATTCGAGGCACCTTCCAACCAGACTCCATGAGGTATTCGGGCAGCAATCGAACCGCATGCACTCGTACGGCATTCGAAGTGCATTCTTAATATTCTTACTGCATTCTAACAGCATTATAGGTATGTTCCAACTACACATTTGAACTGCATTCGAAAGCTAATACACCCGGAATGTGCAAGAATCATTCGAGACGGGTTCGAAGTGCATTATAAGTATTCGAACGGCATTCTTACAAAGCTGTAAGAATGTTGGTCAGTTTCAAATTCCCGCCCGAATGTGGCACGAAATTTGAAAATTCCGGCTGGTTCTGCTTGATTCCTGCTAATTCCGAATAAGTGTCACGGGGGCTTAAAGCAACCATTCCATAATGAAATTTGTAGGTGCACATAGTTTGGTAATGATGCCAAAACACACAAGAAATGTCATGAAATATGTGAAATAACTGATAGTTCTTGCTGAACAGCCTATTACGGGGCATGAATTTGAAACTTCATGTTATTTTGAGAACCCCTGTTGCGCTTCTAGTCACGGAGACCTGGCTAAAGATTCAACTAAAACAAAACCTGCGGCGCTCAATTATACCGTTCCACGTCGTTCATCCATCACGCCAACTTGCAAAACAAAATTCGCGATTTATTCCCGTAGAATTTTGAGAGATATTCTTGTCAAGCATGCCCTTGCCAACAGCATAGTAATAAAAATGCCACCCGCGTCCTCGTTTGTCAAACAACCTTGTCCGATTATGACATTGTGTCGAAGCTTAAACGATTCTCCAGACGTTGTCAGGCTATTCGGAGAAGAAGAAAAATCGCAATACTAATTATGGAGATGTAGTAATATTGTTGTGGAAGTGTTCTGGGGAGGGTAATTTTAAATTAATGTGCAGTGATCTATTATGGCTTGGACGTCCCCAATCTTGCCACATTCCGGGAATGGAATGCGAATTTGATTGTCTGTAGTTAATTATTCCATTCCTAGCACTTCATCAATTTTCCACCAAGTGTGAAAACACCATTTACCTAAAAACGTATGAGGACGCCTATAGTTAGGCCTATATATGCTGACAGGTATTTCACTAGCCAATTAGGCATGGATTTTGAAGAATTTCCGAAGCATTGCTGCATCTATGCATCAATGTAGCTTAAATGTCTGCAGACTATACCAACATTACCCTCTAGCTATATTATGCTCTTATTCCAGGAATCCACACACAAAAATAATCTTGCAAATGATTATTGGTCTCTAATGTAGCCTATTTCACTCGACGCAGAGTTCTGCATATGTGAGCCACTTGTGGCATCATTTTGGATGATAACTGTTATCTTAGAGCTCAGCTGGTAGAGCTTGTGAAATTGTGTCAACGTTCGCGACGCGGTAGCTATAAGGGTGGCTTTAGTCCTCGTCTCCCGGCGGCTCAGATTGATCTTTTCTCGGTATAAGGGTATAAAACGGGTCGAGTCCCCACTTCTTCGTAACAAGAGCGTTTTATTGGCTTAAACCAACGGAGTCTCCTCAAGAGGCGAGGCGGCAGTTGAGATTTTCTCCTCCTTGAAGCGATTGGAACTTGAATAGACTAGCTGTCAAGAAATAATCTATAAGATATCGTCAAGGACCGACAAAAGGAGGAGTTGAACGAACCCCGTATGGAAAACTGTACCGGTTCATTGTCCGCTTTTGGGGGTTCGACTTGCAACGGTAGTAAGCCGTGCCGTCAGGGTGAAAAGTGGCCTTGTGGCTTTGTCGTTGGTTCGGGCATGGAAGAAGAAAACTTCCTCCATGGTTCGGGTGTCTTCAAAGAAGATTCTGCTAAAATATTATTTTGATTTTAGGGACCTCTTTTTTCAAAAATATGAAATTTACAACTTAAATTTAATTGCATACTGTGTTCAAAAACCGACCTGAGACAGTGTTGATATTCCTATTAGTCGAGAACATTTCTGGGGCGGTCGGGCTGGCGTAGTGTGGTTCTTTCCCCGCCTTGCTGGCCTCGGGTCTCGGGTTCGATTCCTGTGCGTGTATACGTGGATTTGGGTTTGCAGTCCATACTTGACCGCGTGCTTTTCCATCAGGAGATTTTTCTGGGGGTTTCCTCTCATCTCTAAAAATGCATCTCCTTCTTCGTCTCAAGTTGATTAAAGGTTAAAGCATACCGTTGATGGCATAAAGCGCATTAGTTGCCAAACATACCAATTAACAAAAACAACAAACACTTTCTAGTCCGGTTCGGGTTCTTCAAAGTTACATGGGCAAAAACAAACAAAATGGCAAAACAGAAATGTTTACTGTAAAAATAATCAGGGTTTTTTGTTTAGTTTTAGTTTTTGTTTGTTTGTTTGTTTCGTTTTTGTATTACTTTAAAAGGTATTTGTGAGTGGACTACCTGTAAACTAATGACCTTCGGCTTTGTCTCGGCCATTATTCACGTTCAAATCTGAAACGAGCAATTTAACACCACGCATTTATTCCTATTTACAGCTTGTCGTTTTTTTGATGTACGGGGACATCAGGCACCAAGTATGAATGCACAAATCCAATAGAAATTGCCAATTCTAGCTGACTCGACGATGGAAAAAGAAGAATGATGAATGGAAGTTTCCAAAGCCACCGCCCGGTCAAAGTGATTTAGCGGCCGGGTGTAAAGGGCGCTGGAACCCGCTGGTCGTATCTGTTGCCCGAGAGAAAAATTGATTGAAAGATGGGGAAGGGCATCGTGTTGTATCTGACACTTAATTGGACTTTAGACTTTGGCGAGTATCGTTGTCTGTTGCATGTATACACTGAAGCCAGAGGGGTTGTTGTATAGTCGTTGTAGAAGTGCACTGTTAAAAATGTCTCCGTTTTTTTACGGAACGTCCTGCAGCAAAATTACCGGAACATTTTGTTTTTCTCGGTAAATTTACGGAATTATTCCGTTTATTCCGTTCTTTTGTCCGTAAAAATACCGATTATTCGTCAATGTCCGTAACATTACGGAGCTCGGTCCTTCAATAAACAATGTGAATTTCGTAAAAATACGGAAATTTTTATTTTTAAATCCGTAAACAAATTTTACGGGTTTTTCGGAAAAATAATTTTTCTGCTCCGTAAATTTACGGAATTCATTTTACGGAAAAACGTAATTTTACGGAAATAATCCGTTTATCCAATATGTTTGTGCAATTAAAAATACGGATTGTACGTGTGCAGTCCGTAAAATTACGTAAGAGACCCTGACAATTCCGTAAAATTGTCCGTAAAAATACGGACATTTTTAACAGTGTGATTCCAACTGTCCAATGCAATGATTCCGCCCGAGATATATCTTTATAAGAAAACAATAATTGAAGATTAATTTATTACACACATTTTTACAAGGACGTCCTCATGTGAAAGAAAGTATGCCCATCGTGGTATTGACTCCGTTGTCTGTACAATATAACAACAGAGCCAGCCTAAATAGGACGTCGGTTTCGCACAATTTCTTGAAAGCAGGAACACCATTTTTTTAAATTGTTTTCTCGGAAGGCAGATGAGGTACTGAGCTGACTTATACAGAGATTGGTTTTTATCATACACATCCTCAATCACACGTGGAGATGAAGCCGTTTGTAACAGTTTTCCAATCATGTATAGGCAATCATGCATAATGTTCAGAACAGTTGCAGTACCGGCCTTAGTGGAGGGGGACTTCATTCTATATAAACATATATAGAAACTTTGAAAAAGCAATCTTATTGTACGTGTCTAATTTCCTTAATATAGACAGTTTCGGCACGTGTTCGCAGACGTATCCGTGTGACATAACACTAATTTGGTGTAAACAAGTCGAGATTAATTTTATACTTACCGCTCCCGTGTCAAACGGCTCCCATACGTTGTCCTACGTGTGGCTGATCCGCATCACGTACGAGGAGACCGCATAAAGTGATGACGTCAAAGCTGAAAATGGTACGGATATACGTATACGGGCGCGGATTTTGAGCTTGCCGAAACTGTCTATTTAATGTTGTTACGGACGTATCATTGGTACGGACGTATGGAAATGCGTGTTTGAAAGTGAAGGAATCGAAAAGGCATGCAGTTTCAGTAATTGTGTAAGCATAATCTCGAACAACTAAAGTATCAGGGTATCCCCTCCCCTACAAAGGGGGAAGAAATAATTGTAACTGGGAGACCAAATATTGTTGCTCGGGCCCCTAATTTTACAAATCGCTCACATATATATGCCCTATACGTAGGCCTACGTACAAGATAACTGGAATTATTGATAATAATTTCCTAAGAATTTCTTCTTGTTTTTAATCAATATTTTTACTCATTTTTAAATCAATTTGTACTCATTTTTTTGTACTTTTAACGCGAAAGCGCAATCTTTCCTTAATTTTGGTCCGAATTGGCCTGCAAATCTCTGACACTTTTATACAACTTTATCCGGGGAATTTCAAGATTAGCTCTTGGGATGCATTAGCCGATTACAAATCTGCCAGAGTGCAACGCTGTGGGAGGTTGTCATTCGTGGTAACGCGAGAATAGTTGACTGACCGTTCTTTCGAAAATGGGAATCGCTACCAAAAACCGACAGGGTATCAGTATCGATCGAGGGTATAGCTGAAAAACAGTCTTATGTTAGTTTGTAATGCTTTAATTTGTGTAATTGCGTACAGTATTAAAGTTACATAGAGCGCATTTGTGTTTAATTATATAGCCAGTACCGTGAATGTAGGCTATATGGTCGACGGTGTGGTTGGTAGATATGTGTCCAACCAATATATTGGTTATTTTAACCAATCATATTGGTTATTTTAACCAATCATATTGGTTAAAATGACCAATCTATATTGGTTATCCAATACGGATTGGTTATTTTAACCAATATGATTGGTTATTTTAACCAATCATATTGGTTAAAATGACCAATCCATATTAGTTAACCAATACGGATTGGTTATTTTAACCAATATGATTGGTTATTTTAACCAATATGATTGGTTATTTTAACCAATATGATTGGTTATTTTAACCAATATATTGGATATTTTAACCAATATATTGGTTGGACACATATCTACCAACCACATTGGTTGAATTCAACCCATCTGTTTTTAGAGTGTGGATTTGATATTAAAAATGATTCGCTATACTGTTCTCTTTCGGACAATGAACTTTCGTGCCAATTAACCGTTTAAGTCTCAACAAAGACCACCAGCGCGACGAACTCAATACACCCCGGGATACACCCATTGTTTAAACCACAAATTCACCCTTGCCTCCAAGTTATACAAAACAAAAGGGTTTCGAAATTCGAATACCGTATATAATAGTCCTTTGTATGGTGATTTTCCAAACCATGGGAACAAAAGCGAGTAAAATTAGAAAATGTATATTAGCAACGGGCACGAAACACTGAAACAGGTCAACTCTGTTCGAGTCCTTTCAATCGTAACTAATATGTAATTACAGAGAAACCGTTATTATTGCTAGGTTCTTTCAAGTGTTAAATCAAATTAAGTTATTCTGCTTATACAATTAGGATTGTGGTGTCTCATTCCCTTCAATAAATGCGAGGAATACCCAGGAGTGATATACGTGTAACTGCTAAATTGCGGCCAGAATGTATCACGCCTACAAAAGACCAAATGTGACACAGTCGTGAAATTAAAAATAATTAAAGATACAGTATGTCTGAAATTAAGCGATTTTTGGGTGATAAATGCGCTCCGGAGAAGCCGGCAAATATATGATAATTGTGTCATTTTCGTTTGCCAAAATCAGTATATATAGTTCATTCGCAAAGTATACACGATGATTGCTTCCAACGATAACAGTCGGGCAGTTGGTCACATTGAATCATAATTTGGGTAAATAAAACCGTACGTTGTGACATAATTGCAACAGACAGCTGAAGTGTGACGTGGTTGCCATGGTAATTGGCTCTAAACATCATGGCCGTCGGAAAAGAAGTACCATTGCAAAAGCACAGGGACACGGTTCAGTAATTTTTAGCGTGGTTCCAACTGTTCAATGAAATTATTCCGCCTGAGATGATATCCTATATAAGAAAACGGTAGTTGAACTTGAAGATAAATTTATATAAATGCGTGTGTACGTCAGGTATTTTTACGAGGGCGCTCCGTGATCGAAACAAGACCCCTGACTGTATACCGTGGTATTATGGCACCGTTTTCCGGAAACCATTTTATTAAAAATTAGGAAACCAGTCTATATAGAACAGTGACTTCAGACAAGTTCTTGAAAGCATGGAGACAGTTTTTGTATTGTTTTATAATTGGAATGTTAACGAGGTATTGAGTTGCCTTATGCACGTATCCCAAATCACACACCGAGATAACGCCGTCTGTGACAACTTTCCAATCCTGTAATCTATCTTTAAAAGAATGTATCTTCCACCCTCCCCCAGCGATCCCCCGCTCACCCACCCCAAAAATTTAAAAATCGCGCCCTCACCTTTTGTTCCGTCATTCCTCACAAAATGTCAACAGAGGCAATAGTTAGGGTACACCCAGGCCTTTTTCCAAATCTCGACTTGGGCTCATGCTCAGGCTCCGGCTCCATGTAAACCACATGGAGCCGGAGACGGAGACGGAGACGAAGTCGAGATTTGGAAAAGGGCCCCAGTTCCATGCCGTCCAGTAACTTCAACCATGCAGCAACTTAAACTACAGCCTACAGGTCCCCCAAAGCAAATGTAGAATTTCTGGTATGAAAAGTGCGATTTGGAGACAAAGTATAGATTCCACGATAACGATTTTGAAGACTGCTGCATGCATTCGATACCGTGATGATTTCCCTAATTAAATGAAACAGCGCATTTACCCCCCGAGCGGCGCCCAGTTTGTAAGTTAACCGTCGTTGAGATATTTGGCTGGGGGAGGGGAGGGGGAGGGGTGAAACACGCTCGATTGCCGCCTTAATTGATCCGTTCTGGGAAAATATGTGGACGCCGGAAAGACAAAATATATCGATGATTACGAAAACTGATACCCACGCAGCCCCGTGATTGGGGACTAGCTAAACTGGGCACGGGGCCGGGGCCGGGGATGCTTCAAAGTACGATAGGCTTCCAAGCAACATGGCTTGCAGTTTTACGAAATGACTGATTGTGTCTCTACGGCTGCGCCAAAATCGTATCACACGCAGTCGCAAATAGATATTCCGCATATACCATGAAGTCTCGTTTCGGGTTTTGCGATGCGTTCCGATGGCGATGTGGTCACGATTTTGTGTACGTGTCCGTCGCAACGTAATCGCATAATTTTGAGCATGCACGAAATTTGGCGTGTCTGTGCAATCGCAACGGAATCGGAACGCAATGTGTAAGGGCAGCTTTACACGCGCTATCGCGCGGCCGGTAACGCAGACGCACGGATCGTACCCGACATACTATAGGTGCGTTCAGACGATGATTGTTAACTTAAAGTTAAGTCGTTGTTAGTGGGCACTCGTGAGTAAGCTCGTAAGTAGTGACCGTGTGGACGCACTTACTTACAAGTTAACAACGACGACTTAACAACGAGAAATCTTATGAGTAGCGCGCTACTTACGAGCGCGCACCTTTGGTATATGGGCAGTGTGCGTGCTTGCGCGTCGTTGTTAAATCACCGTGTGGACACGCGTCGTTGTTAGTGGGACTGTCGTTGTTATAACTTTACTTGCGAAGGTAGTGCCCGTCTGAACATGCCTACTATGTGGAACAAGACAAAGACGCACGCACCGTCATAAAGGTCTATAGCCTATATAGGTCGTGTGATTCTTTTTTTCCCGCTACATTTCTGAAAGAGGCCCGTGTACGTATAGGTACGTGTGTAACCTCGTGTCGTTAAACCCATTGCATCGCCATGGGAATAAACGAGCCGCGGATTATTAGGGTACTCGGTTCGACAAACACTGACTACCTTACGTCTTAGCAAGATGAGTCGTGTCCCAGATTTGCTTTTGTTGGATGACAAATGACATCCTGTGCTCTTCGAAAAATAATGTACTTATGAGTCTACTACAATTGAAAAAAAGCCACTCTGCAGGCGCTCATCTCAGTCTATCGCAGAGACAAAATTAGGTAGGGAAATAGAGTATATCGAAAATACACTCGCCGAACAAAAGAGGGGACAAGTATAATACAACACGCGTGGGAAACAGAGTGGGAAATGTGAAGTCAGTAGTGGCCGATAAAAAAAATATTATACTTTGTGAAAGTGTGCGAGTGGGGATAAAGAATCTATAGCGCCCTGCGGCCGAGAGAATACAACTATTGAAATAATTATGAGTTGGGACTACATGTGTGTGTACAGCAAAGATAATTAAAATTGTAAAACGGGGAATTTAAATAAATGTACAAGTATCCGTTGATAGAAATTTGAGAGTTCCCAGTATAGTGTTAATGGCGATACATTTCATCTCATGATACATTTCATGATAGAGTGTATAAAGTGGAAGTCTTTCTTTGTGTGGTGCCGAGGTTACCGGGTCTACACAAAAGCCTATGATAACTGTTTCCCTGCGCTTTAGCAATGGCGCTTCAGATTACCAGTAAATGTTAAGACCCAGTAACTGAAGTCACACTTTAGTGGTCTTCTTTTATTGTAGGATGCCCATGTTTTCGCTGTTAGAACAGGAAACACGTGCGTGACGTCTTCAATGATTTTGGCCAATGGCCAGTGAAGATAAAATAGGGTTTGTTTTGTCCATACGTAATTTGATTAGTAAACTGTATACTTGGTGCTTCCACGAGACTCAGATACTGTGAGAAAAACTTGCTTGCGTGCTTGGGTGGGACTCGAATCCACGACCTCCTGCAGAGTAGACAGATCTCTTAACCACTCGACCACCGAGCTGGCCAATGTTGAGTAGCCGGTTCGAATCATTTAGCAGCGGGTACCACAATTGACGAGAGAATACCATTTTGGCTTACGTCGGGGTTGTTTTGCCATACCCGACGTACACTGCCGTATATACTATATAAGCAAATGGCAGCAATAGTTGGGCCAGCTCCAACTTCGTGTTAAAAAGTCCGTAAAATAAGTTGGAACCTTTAACGTGTAGCTGGGCCATAACAACACTATCCAGCCGTATTGAAGGCAACACAATGCTCCAGGCAATGTTTATGCTTCAGATATTAAACCCTGACTTCAATTAATTTATTGTAGAAATTCGTATACCAATGTCACATATCACCCTTTGTTTTCATTATTTTCGGATGCAACCACGCAAACCGATTTTACCGATCTACGCATTACCCGGACAAGTTGATCGTTCAATTATTGAAACGCGTATTTCCGTATATATACTCGCTTTACTCCTGATTAAACACGGTTCGACAAGTTGCGCATTTCGCCGGAGATGTTGTTCCAACTGACAGTCGCCAGGTTTATTAAAAATGTATGTGGAAAGGTTGCGGTGGGGATTAGGAGTTAAAGCTAGAAAAGTGACAAAGTCGTGGGGAAGTAGTTTTTCATCGTTGTTTCGTGGAAAGAGCGCGGGAACAAAACGTAACTCCCTGATGTTTTTGAGTATGTGAATTAGTCTTCGACTGCGGTTTCGCGGAGGCAGTGACGTTGTAGTACGTAAACGTTAAAGGCGAGGTGGTGTTCAGATCACATTTTTGAGCCCCCATTTTTCCCATTGTGTTGAGATTTTGGATATCATTTTCAAGCTCTCAATCCGTTTTTTCCCCAAGGATATTTATATATCGTCAAAAAAAAACTACCGATGTTTTTAAAAACTAATTTATCTGATTACATAAAGCAGTGCAGTGATTACACCAACCTTTTTGCTTCCGTATCCAATTTGGAGATTGCAAATTTCATCTTTTCTTCTTGTGGATAGTATTTTGGAGATGATCGTTATGTTAGAACAAAATCCATTTTCTGGGGAAAACAAATTGAGCAAGCCTTTAAGTCCATTAAGGACGCGGCATGAGATATAGACCATGCGCGGCAAACATGGCAAAGCATCTTGCTTATAGGGACACATCACAATCCACCATTGCCAAGAATCGAACCTGCATTCGTGATTTTTGTGTTGAATGAATGGTTGAATATCGTTTGGCAATTTCACCAACAAAGGTACCATTTTACACGGTATATATTAATCATGTGGTGTTTGTTTCCATTGCTATCAACACTTTCAGTCATGCAGGCTTTTCTTGTCAACTCTTGAAGTAAAATTGTGCGGGGCGGTCGGGTTGGCGTAGTGGTTCTTTCCCCGCCTTGCACCTCTGGCGTCCCGGATTCGATGCCGGGGAGTGTATGTGGATTGGATTTGCAGTCCCTATACTTGACCGCGTGGGTTTCCCCCAGGAGATTTCTCTGGGGGTTTTCCTCCCACTTTTAAACCGCATGTTTTTCTTCGTCATCTCAAGTTGGTAATAGTTAAAGCTAAAACCGTATACTTGATGGCATAAAGGCCGCCGAAGATGCCATAAAATTAACAACATCATCTGAAATTTTGCCTCACTGCAAATTTGGGGCTTTAATTACAATAAACAAAATCCAACGTCACAGCAACCGATATGGTAACGACGCTATTTTACCAATATGGCGGTCCCGCGCAAGTGGCGAATAGCCTCCGCTAAAACTTATAAAAGAGAGCGTTGTACTGTTCTTGCTAATTCAGACGCCTTCATCTTTGTTTACCTATCCCGTACGCCCGTGGCCATGATCTCAGATAGTACTATGGGGGTACACCGACTACAATTAAATTAGACCGAAGTCAGCCGGCTCGTGAAAATGTGCGAAGAGTGTTTGTGTGTTATCTCAACTGATCAAGGAATACGAGAAAATCGTAATTGTACAAGTTCATATGATTTTTGTGTTAAATTTTCACCACTTAACTCGGTTTTAGTGCGTCAAAACTCAGCTGTCGAACCACAGTGCCCGTTTCAACAGGGTCGTTTGTTAATTGGTTTTGATGAAAACACGATATCTGGCCGGAAAACTCCCCTCCCTTTTGTGATCTCAACCGCCGCTGGTGCCCGGAGGTCTTGTTGTTCCAGCTTCGGAACTGCGAATCTGAAAAATGTCCGGTTACAAAGTTTTCTTCAAAATCTGTAAACTCACGGGTCTTGCGCAACATGTCTGGGTTGACAAGAGTGAAATGTAACACAGAAAGATACAAAAAATCTATACCATTCCTCAGCTGGCTAAAATTTTGTAAATTTGGGGAGGGGAGGGGGGGGGGGGGGGGGATAGAAGGTGGTTGTTCTTGGAATGTTTCAAATATCTTATAATCTGTTCAATTAATTACTGTAGCTTGGATAGTTTATATTATCTCATTAGTAATTTGTTTTTAAACGTTTAATATTATTCTTTACTCTTTATAACACGTACCCAAGTTATTTATGTATATTCTTTTATATTCATCATTTACCCCATGTAAGGTGGCCACGGTCAGCAGCAGCTGTTGGTCATTGTAATTGAAATAAACCATTGAATTGAAAAAAATAAAATCTTAATGTAAATTGCAGTAAGCGACTTTGGAGTTTTCACTGGGCATGCCTTTTTTTGGAGGATGACTTCAGAGGTCAATCTGGAATGACCCGACTACAAAGTATATACGCGCTAACGAATTGGGTCACTAATAATCACAACAAAATAACTGTTATTACCCCCTTGTCATTGGGCTCTTAATAGAGTCTTTTAAGCACCTTTAAGAATTATCTGTCCCTTTAGGTACATGGCTCCACCATGGAACTATTGACAGATTTCGAATGAGCACTGACTGGCAGTTCGTTTCACATGCTGAGCCATATTGTATTACGTCACACGTCTTTTCAAATTTTATCACAAAAGAAAGCACCGAGACCCTTGTTTTCGATGACAATTTGAAATTCCCCAATTATTCTGTCGCAGGCTGTATGCACACTATCGTTGTCCGACCGTTAGGCCTACCACCGCTCTCCGAGTGACAAAGAAGAATCTGAGATTCAAAATTGAAACTATAAAAGCTCGATGCTTGTCAGATTTTCCCGCCCGGATCGATGACGTGAAACAAAATACCAGCATCTAATGGAGTCCATGCATGTCCGTCGCGGTAAATGGATATCGAATGTTGAATCGAACTCCATAATTGAATAGCCGACGCTTTCCGAAGAGAGCACAATATACACGACGCAGGTTGTCACAGAATGCACTGACAAAACGTATGTGTTTCTATACTCTATTTTTTCTGTCTTCTTTTTTTTTCTTCTAAAAGGAACTGTTTGGCTTCACTATATACACATACATTCGCTTCGAGTGCAAACAGATGCCTGAGACTGATTTAGACGTCAGTGATGCTACCACAACGGCGCCAATCCGTAATTTCGTTTGGCCGGCAAGCAAATTTACCTCCTGCATTTTCAAAAATTCTTTACTTTATTGGATGTAAACAGTATATCATATTTCGAGCATGCTTTCCTGGGGTGATAATGTGCCGCTTACACTCGTGCTGTTGAATTTTGTCGTCACTTGGGCATGTGCAGTTGAGGAAAAAGATATATCTGACCCAACCATAATCTGACCAACCAAGACAAAATCGCACAGACAATAATCTGAAGAACATAGTTTCTGTTGACGGAGTAAAACATTTGTGTCAAGTACGACAAAACAAAATATGACAAATTGCAGAATTGTATATGGACAAACCAAATAGAAGAGAGAGCCTATGGGGCTATAACAGCAAAAAAAAATTCGGTAAGCGCTGTGTGGAACAAGAAAATGTTTCACAGACTATACAAAAAGGTACTATATGCGGGCCGAAATATTTGTTTAATAAGTATACGAAACATCTTGCTATAAATACGTTGATCGACATTGAAAATACCTAATGAATTTATATGTTTTATGGAATAAAAATTGACGTTGAAGTCATTCATGAATACATGTATATCAAAATGATCTTTCTACCTAAAAATAAAAATGGCATAAACTCAATTTTTGTTTTTAACAGAGAAATGACCTTTATATCCATTCAAAAGTAGTGGTTCTTCCCCATGCCTTTCAACTCTGGCGTCCCAGGTTCGATTCCGGAATGTAGATTGGGTTTGCAGTCCCTGCTGGACTGCGTGGGTTTCCCCCGGAAAATTACCTCGGGGCTTTACTCACATGTTTACTGTATCTCATTTTAAATATACAAGTTGTACATAATGTTTACGTTCTTCGTGTGTAGTTGAAGGCATATATTGCCGTTAGTTGTCAAGAACAACAGCAATAGCAACAGCAGCTCACCGAGTCACTGCATGCTAATAAACCTCGAAAAAGTCACCAAGGTTTGCAAACTTGTCTACGGAGATTCCACTTCACGAACCAGAATCTTGTTACATGCTGTCAATGGACACAATTTGTATAGGGCGGCCATTTTGATTTTTTTAAAGCTCTCATCCAGTTACCATTTCTAATTACTACAAAGCGAATGAAACATGATTCTCGGCATCCTGTCGGGAACATACAAATCGATAATTCCCAACTTACAAAATAAATAAATCATTTCATGTTGCTGGCGTCATACGCCATACATCGCCCTAAGGTACAGTTTCTGACGTGTGGTGAGGTTTTTGCAAACAGAACATACATGTCACGTTGCTTATTGCTACTCTATCAAAAGCACTCCCATAACTCTTGCTGCAAATCACGTGATTTATGCTGTGTCATGTCGAACTCCAAAGCATTTATCATCGTTTTCGGTAATTTGCAAGTTCCTTCTGGCGAGCTCAAAGGGTGATATATTGTGCGCCGTTTCTGGTGACACAATATGCGATGATTTTGTGTATAGCTAGCTGCATGTGACAGGAATGTTCCGCAGCAAGCGCCCGTAGTATAATACAGTGCGAACGTGCGGCACGCGTTCGGCACGCGTGCGGCACGCGTGCGGAACGTGCGTAGGCCTACTCTGGACACGGTACCTTGCGGTTTCTCCTCGAGTATCGATCGCTGAGATAGTTTTTGGTTGTCAGAAATTATGGAGGATTTCGATGTGATGTAGTATTTGCCTATCGGAATCTTGTTCTCAGAATTCCGGAGGTTTCGCCTCGAGTAGGCTTATAGCATTATGTGTGGCAAGGACAACAAAGCATCGTCCCTGATTCTTCAAAATATTTTCTTGGAACCAAATGGGTATTTATCAGTAGGCGATGCAGCCAAAACCGCTTCTTGAAAACGTACAAATCAACATGACAACTGTAAACAACGCCGTTTCTAAAGCACACGGCTGTACATGCTTGACACGAAGATTTGACAATTTCATAACAAACTACATTCCAGGCTAAAGGACGGTCTTTGCGGAATCTTGTGGTATTTGCCCAGCCAATTGAACAAAAATATCTCAACGTGAAAATACCGTATGGCAAATAGGCCTACTGGAAAAATCAGATTTGTGTTACCATTAAAGGTAGAACACATGATTGGTAAACTGTTAAACGGAGCGTATTTTTAGAAGCCCATGTTGATAAAACTGCCCTGTATAGGCCTACTATAGAAATTTCAGCCACATAGGCCTTGGTGCAGTAATACTTCTGAAAACTGGAAAAATAAATGCATGTTTTTTGTGTTGAGTTGAATGGTAAAAAAGTGTTTTGCAAATTTAAGACTTTTTTTTAGAAAACCACCTTCAGTTGTTATTTCTCACACAAAATACCATTTTGGACTGAAATTAAATCAGGTGGTGTTTGGTACCATTGTTATTAACACTTTTAGTAAGGTCAACTCGTGAAAAAATGGGGTCACTGCAAGTGATGTGTTCTACCTTTAAGCTTGAAAAGGAATGGTGGACACAATAAGAGAACTAATTTTGGTGTGGGTATCCAAAATAAGTACGAAAGCATGTCTTTCTCATTACAAGTACAGTTGTAGTCAGTTTACATACAACTGTGTTAAAACTGGTGTGCTTATACTTGCGTTGTCACCATTTTTGTAACAGTCTTTACTAAAGTCGTTATTTTGTGGAATTCATCACGTGGTTGCAGTACTTAAAACATAGCTTGCACACCTTGCAATGGTTCGGATAGTCCTGTTTACCATTTTGGGTGATGATGGTAGTGGTGTACATATGTAAACTTCTGACTTTAACTGTAATTTTAAACTCTCGCCTGTCCACTTTATTTACAAAAAGGTAAATAAAACAAAATCACATTTTTAGAAGCCAAAATTATGTTGGCAAATGCATGGATTCGCACCCTCTCGTTGTGCCCGCCATATTGCAAAAAGGCTGATGAAAATGGTTGCCTCTACACGATACCTCTTAAATTTTGGCGGGAACATTTTTAAACAGTAGTTCGTTGTAGATTGTCCCATGGTTATGTGTTTATTTTCTGACTATATTATAAATATCTTATAACTGTGCCACGGTGTTATCGCGGCGAAGAAACTAGAACATTTCAGGACCGCCTTTACGGGGCAAATCTTTCGCCTGTTCGTCGAAATATCGATCCTGACCAGAGGGAAACCGCTTATCATCCTTCCAAGAACAAAAATTAAGGGAAACATTTAAACATGCGTCTCGTCTGATTTGACAAGGCCACGAGTGAGAGTAAATGTTTAATGAAATCTATAGAAAAGCCGGCTTCGGTCTTTTTTTTTTAAATAACGAGGCCGGGAAGACTTGGTCAGTCCAGGAAGAAAAAGCTGATGAAACGGAAGACGATATAACCTTGGACATTGGCGCTGAAAAGCCACAACGGGGAAACCTTATGTCAATAAAGAGCGGTCTTTTATTCCGATCAATCTATATCCGATTTGTCACACTTGGTTTGCTTCGTCAACAGACTACCACCATGTTACACACTTCAAAGAACTGGTTTATTTGATAACAACTCACAGGCCAGTTTTGCCCACTTATTTACCTCTCCCCTGTATAATTATTTTCTTCTTTCTTTATGACAAACGTTTGATTTTTTAGTTATCACCGGAAGTTACTTGGGCGAAAAGATTCCGTTTCGGGAAAATTGGAAAATACAAACTCCCCGCCTAGTATCTGATGTAGCCGGAAGGAAGCAGAGGGCGCCCTCTTTAGGTGAAATTGACTTTAAATTCCTTTTGCACGTTGCACGTGAATGCCGTCTGGTGTTCTGACGTACGTCCTTTCAGAGGCATATTTAGTATCCACTTGACCAGACTAAGTTTTGGTTGCTATGCGGTGAATGCTGCAGGTGAGAAGTACGGAATCAATACCGTGTTCACCACAAGAGCGAATAGCATAAAGCAACCAAATTGTTGGTTATTGGGCGTTGGCGTGCACCACGTAGCAACAACAGCGTAGTAACCGCACCTCCATTTGAATGTAAAGAATTTGGAGCGCCACCCACAGTGCAAATTAATGCTACACGCAAAAGGCTAAAAAATATTTTTTAAATTGTGTGCATTAGTGCTGCGTCTACGCTGCATAACGACACAGGTTTGGAGGGAAAGTTTTAATGAAGACTTACATTATGTATAAGTCCTCATAAAAATAATATTATAGGATCCGGTATTTGTCACTTAAAGGGCCCCTTATTTAGGATTTTTATCAATGAAATCTATGCTTTAAAACCACTTTACATAGTTAAAGTCATAAAAATCCTATTTGGAGCTTGCTTTGGGGGTTAAAACAAAGGTTTTTAGTTTTTATGCTAATGCAAATATGCATATTCATGACCAAGGTCACGATGTCACAAGAGGCAAACACCGGAAAATCACATTCAGCTGTGCACAAAAGATTCCACTTTTTTCTAAATTTTCCTGAAACTTTTGTAATCCATGGCTGTTTGAGTTTGTTTTACATGTTGCCTGCTGTAAGCCATGACAAAACTGGGGGTAGAAACTGCAGCAATTTGCCACAAGTCCAACTTGAAGTCTTATGTTTTTTCTTAACTTTTCCCTTCCGTCTTCCTTATGTGATGCACTCAAAACAGCGCCCTCTGTCTATGATTTATTGCAATGAAATCTTCAAAGTTGAAAAAGGCCACCTTTTATTGATTTTACATCCAAACGAACAATAGTATGTCTTGCTGAACAAGTAATCCGTCATTATGAAGCAAAGCTTAGGCACAAAGTTGTTTAGCATGTCACAGGCCCTTTAAATAAATAAATAAATAAACCTGCTCTCTTTGTACACCGAGTTCGCTTGTGCTATTCCATTATGAGGTAACTTTGTAACAGCTTAATTTCTTTACAATTTTGTATACGCTATCCTTCTTCTTTACAATTGTGTATACGCTATACTTGATATACATGATGTAACTGTACACATTTGTTTGTTTTCGAGAGAGTATAAACTTTGATTGCGAACTGTGATCCAGCAGAATAGTTCGCTCGTATCCAGGTCGGCTTTCCTCGCTATGCCGCTGATAGATTGATCGACATTTGGTTAATTTGGAGAAATTAAGGCACTAAGTGGCGATGCATGAACGCACTAAAAACAGCAATTCGTGCAACTACATGGCAGCGGAATTCCGCTTGTTGACCGTAACTGAGCAACTTACGTCATGCGCGTGCGCGTGCCAAAAGAGGCCGAACAGTCGGCACAGCACTGAATCCACACGAGCGTGCGTGCGCGGGCGGTGTTGTTTTATTTCCAAGTTGGCGGTATGTAAAAGTCCACGCATTTGGCACACAAACTCAGGACTCACCAAGTCGAAATGGAAAACGCAGGCCATTCTAGGAGATACAAAGCTTGGGATATGTTATGGTGTTAGTGGACACTGTTAAAACAATAATGGACTACGTCGGGACGATATTTTGGGGCGTGTTCGGAGCCACTTTGTGTCTTGTGGAAAAGTGACGTTGCATTTCGCGCGCAGGCACCATATCGCAATGGCGGTAAGTCAACATAATATGTATAGGCCTACTATAACTTGTAGGTATAATATCATATATTTTTTTTAATTTCTGGTATGATTTGGTATAGCATGCCAGATGTAGCATCCGTTGGTATGCCCAGTTACGCATGGTGTAACAACAATACAATTTGGTCCTTGGGTGAAATTTGAAGGGCCCATTGTGCCCGGGGTCTCCGGTTCGAATCCAGCGAGAACCATGTGTTTTTGGCGCTATATCAACATATTGTGTTCTTGTGCAGTAAAGGTTTACCCATACCTCAAATTAAAAAAAAAATAAAAAAAATATATAGTTCGGTACCCAAAATATTGTGCGAATTTTATTTTAGGGTGTTTTATACACTGTTTATGTTGAATAGTCTGAACCAAGATATAACCTAGAAGGTCCTTGGCCGGGTTCGAATCCCACGAAACCGAGGCGCACCGTTTTTAACCCATTATGACTGCCTGGAACGATAGATCTACCAGTCGTGACCAAAACAAACAAAGTAACAACACTGTGGCTCTCCAATATTTCTGCTCATTGCGATATTAAATTGCAAGGCGGATTTCAGCTCCCGTATCTTTCCTTTATTTTGCTTTGCATATACTGTTATAACAAGGGAATTTATAACATCCCGAGGACTTTCTTGTGAAAATCTTGACCGGAATGCGGACGTGCATCTAGGCCTACTAATTTTTTTTTTTTTAAATCTTCCTACATTTTCGATTTCCCAGTCGAGTACCAGCAAACATGAACTAGCCCATATGCGTGCATGTGCACACATCTTAATAGATTTGCAAGCCAATAACCAAGTGGCCTTTTTGGTCCGTTATAGTGGTTGCTGATACGCGTTTCGCACGTGTACGGTCATGCACTATAGGACACTTCTATATGCCTGCATGGAGTGGGTTACAGATTAATGTGGTGCTGCATTTGCGCCAAAACGTATTTCCCCCATCTTATTAAACTGAGCAATGCCTTTGCAGTTTTAGAAAAATTTCGTTGGATTTGTACAGACACGCGCTGTTATTATTAAAAGATGTGTTTGGTTGGCAAAACCAATATAAATATTGATTAATTATTGTGGACGACATTGCAGTGTTGCGTCGAAAGATATACCTGGTGTAACGAGCATTATTGGCTAAATTGACTCGGTGTTTATCTTGATTACAAAAACTGTCTGGTAAGGCCAATTTTAAAGCTCATGTTCATAATTTGCAACGCCATACGAATGCAGTTGATACGAATGTTGTTAACTTAAAATAATTCGTAAATATTGCTTGTGAGTATAACTCTTAAATAGTGATCTCGTAGACGCACTCGTTGATAAGTACTTATATGTGGTTACCAACAAGATTTCTTTATAATTTCATTTTTTTTAAAATCAAATGGATCAAGGAAATAATTACATTGTCACCTAAACCACTATGTACGCTGTTAAAGGTATATAAACTTGCATGTGACGCCAGCAAAGTCGGTGGTTGAATGATTAACGTATATTAAGCTAAAAATGCCAGGAGTCGCGGGTTCGACTCCTACCCAAGCAGTCTGGGAAGGACTTTTTTAAAGCTTGTTTCGTAGGAGCATTAAAGGTGGAGTGTTCAGTGTAATGAAATTTCTGTTAAAATAGACCCATACATAATTCTGAAAGTCTTTCCGAAATAGATTGAAGAGAACCTGAAAAGAAACCACAAAATTTGGCCGTTTTTTAGCATTTTTAAAAAAATCAAGGTCACGTGAAATTATCACAACCAGATTCTGGTTCCGATAAACACGTGGTCTTGGAGTTTTATGTATAAAGCCGTGGAAACCAGTGCAAAGTGCGAGTTGCTTTTGTCATTCGTGGTTGTTTTCTCATCTTGTTGGAAAATAATGTCCTACGAACACTATGTATAGGCCTACATTTGTACACAAATCTGCCAACAGATTCCATAAGAAGGGTTTCTTGGTGTCGATACGAACGAGAGAATCTCTCAGATTCGCTTCGCGGCGATAAATAATATCCGAAGAAAAAACAGCTAACTATATTGAGGGCGCTAAAGACACAAACAATTTGTAGTTATGTTAAAAAATGAAAATTTGTGCTTCCTTAAAGTGCTGTAGGCATTTTATGTTAAAAGTGGTTAAGCAAGTGTTTTAGGGTATTTCGAGGGTGCTGAATTCAAAAATAACTGTTAACAGGTGCGCCGTTGCCGTCTTCACCTTCAAAATTCAAAAAAAACAAAATGGCCGCCATTTCATCACAATTTGTGCTATAACTTGGGTTTAAGGCAACATAGAGGGTCAAACCTGATGGCAATACCCATGTTTATGATACTAATGATTTCATTTTGACCACTACTAAACTTGTACATAGCTTGAAATCCAAGATGGCGTCCATTTTGAATTTCAAAATGGCCGCCGTGTTCAAATTCCAAGCTTGTTGCCGTGTCTTTCATCTTTTAAAATCCTTTGGTCACACTGCAAGTGCAAATTAAGGTTGAAATGAACTTAATGGTATTATGAATTTAGCTTACACATGTACATACCCTTTTATAAGGTCATATCTACAAAGACAATCAAAATAAAGCCACCGAAACGACCAAAACCCCTCATATTCTCAGAAATTTAACGTACAAAGAACGTTTCGAGAACTTACAGAGGAAAGCATCACTCCGGTTGGCAGAATTAACACTCAGGGAATACCAAAAACAACTGGAGAATATCGACGACCAAGTCACCGCAGCACACCGAATAGCTCAAGAAACCATCGCCAAATTCCCAGACTCAGACCACCAAACGGCACAACAACTATACACTTACTTCACCAGTGGACCAACCAGAGGCACAAAAAGAAAACGCAGTGATCTATAACAACTAAAACAAAACCAACGGTACTTTTCAGGACCACCACAATTTCCAAAAAGAGATTTATGTATGCCTATACACCTAAATACATAAAACGTTATACTCGAGCTACCACCCGTAGATATAACGTCGCCCAATAAAACAAAGGTCATGGCAAAAAGGAAACTAGACAAAAAGGAAAACAAAAACAGAGATCACTAAACCATTCAAAATCAAAAAGATTTTCATATGGATGTAGAACCAAAGAAATAAACGCCCAAGGGGTACATAAACGATCCTTAGCAGAAAATTGCGAACGATTCATAACAAACCTGTCCAAAACCAAACTTTCAGAAACTGAAAAAATAGCATTGGGCAAAGGACTCAACTTCGTACCAACACCTGCTAAACCAACACGAAAATCCTTACTGAGCGATTTAAAAACCTTCACCCGAAGAATGAGAGTGTCATTCCTAATGCACAAAAAACAATCCCAACCACACCCATTCAAACCACCATCTAAATGGCAACCAACGACTACCCCCAGCACAACGCTGGAAACCTATCTGGAAGCCACAAAGTATGAAATTGCCCATACCCGACTACAAAATCGGTCAACAAACATGACCAAACCAGAACTAGCCGCAATACTGAACCAACCTCAAGAAAAACAAAGAAATCGTAATTAAACCCTATGACAAGGGAACAGGTATCTGCATTATGAATCGAACCGACTATCTAAAAGTGGGAAACAAACACCTTGAGTCCATACACTACTCTGAATTGGACCACGACATAACTCCCCAGACAATAACCCTGGTTCGAAACGTACTGACGGAAATGAGAAATAACAACTACATAGATGAACCTACGCTCGAATACCTAAAACCACTACCACAAAACTGCGAATGCCCAACCATGTACTTCCTCCTGAAAATACACAAAACCCCACCCCCGGGAGAACCTTTCGTTGGAAGACCAATAATCAGTGGTTGTAAAAGCCCAACCACCAGGATATCTGAATACATCGACTACTTCCTTCTCCCAATCGTAACCACGCAACCAACATATGTCCGCGACACGGCAGACATCTTGCGTAAATTGGAAGGTAAACAATTCTCAGAAAATATCCTCATAACCAGTATATCGACGTGGTATCTATGTACACAAACGTCAGACAAACAGAAGCAATAAACTGCGTCTGCGATACCTTGAACTTAACCAACCACAATTATTATGCCGTTACAAAACCACCAACCACATACATCCGGAGACTTCTGGAACTAATTCTTGGCCGAAACTGTTTCCATGCATGTGATCGAGGGGTTATAAAAACTCATCGAAACAATGAACCAAATGCACCCAACCCTCAAATTCACATACGAGGCATCTGAAACCTCAATCAATACCTGGACTTGACCATCTTCAAAGGAGAACGCTTCCGTAAATCAGGCATCTTAGACACAAAAGTCTATACAAAACCTACGGAAGCATTCCAATATCTCCACAAAACATCATCCCACCCACCCCACGTGTTCAAAGCATTCATATACAGAGAAACCCTTCGATACGCAAGGAACACAAACAACGAAAACGACTACTTAAACAAAGTCCAAAACTTCTCAGAAAAAACTTACTCCTAGAGGGTACACACCTGAAGAAATCCAAGCGGCAACATCAAAGGTAAAACATGCCGGAAGGGCTAACCTTATCAACAAAAAAAGGGATTACGCAACAAAGCAAACCCCACTCGTATTCTCCACAACTTATAATCCAGCAATAAACAACCACAACTTGAGAAAAGCGGTAAACAAACACTGGCACCTAATCGAAAGCTCTGAACCACTAAAGGAAATATTTTCTAAACCACCACTCATTGCTTTCAAAAAAGCCGAAAACCTGAAACAAAAAATGATCCGAGCCAAATTACCCAACCACGAAAAACGGCTCCCCCTACCACTATCAGATTCAGGTTACGCCGAAAACAGCCAAGAACCGGATGAAACCCTAAACATCCTTATCTCACTGCTTGAAGAACAAACAACCTCTTAAAAGCTGGACCCTTCCGCTCAAGGAACCCAAAGCGAGTCACCCGGATTCTCCCGAATTCAACCCACCCACACCCCATCCCATACCACCAATGAAAAAGAAAACCCAGTAAAACGGTACAAACTGGATACAAATAAAACTTTGGAATAAAATAATATAATTTATTTCAAACAATCAAAACAAGTCAACCAGAACGCATGTGTCTCTGAATGGGAGAACGCCACCACCCCCGCCCCACTTTTATTTATTTTATAAAAACTGACAATTTGTGATGACCAGCTCGGGATTCAATGGCGGTCATTTTGAAATTCAATATGGCAGCCATCTTGGAATTTAATATGGCGGCAAACCCAAGGTAGATACAACTTTTGTAATAGTCTATACTGAATCTTTAGTATCATAAACCTGGGTATTGCCACCACTTCAAACCTTCTATGTTGTTGAAACCTACGTTTTAGCACAAATTGTATGTAAATGGTGGCCATATTGGGTTTTTTATTTTGAAGGTGAAGATGGTGTCGGCGCACCTGTTAACAGTCATTTTTGAATTCAGCACCCTCAAATTATCCTAAAAAACTTGATTAACCACTTTTAACAAAAAATGCCTACAGTATTTAGATATTCTCAAATTTTAACCTGTCTACGTTTGAATTGCTTAGCGCTGACCTGAGGGGTCATGCTAGGTGTGATGAGTCAGGGAAACAAGGAAACGAGGTTAAACACGTGTCGACCCATATCGAACGCCACCTTTATTTACAAACACATGATACATCGCGACGGCTGGTAAAGCGTACAGCCCAACATTTGTCTCTTTTGTTAATTTTAAACATTTATAGTTAATTACGTGACATTTTGACAATTGTTTTTTACAACGACCATCGAAAAATTATTGTCAAGGATGCTAGATCGCTGTATTATGTAAATAGTAACCTATCAAGACAACCGTGCGGGGATACTGAAAGTAAAACATACACGAAAATGGCAGACACGTGTCAGATTATAAACACAATTTGCTGTTGGATATCGACCAGTCCCCATACCAGCTGTCACTCTAATTGGTCTAGAGTCCATAAACCAGCATATACATGATGAATGTTAATTGAAGCGACACACAGAAACAAAGTTAATACATGTCAAATTCGCCATGATGAAGTACACTAGACAGTTAAAGGTAGTATACTTGTTTGGTAAACTGTTGAAAACGGCATGATTTCCACTGGTAATCGAAAGCAGGTCGAGAAAACTACCTTGTCGAGAAAACCTGAAATATCCAAGTACGGTTTTTGTGCATTAATCGCTCCAAAGACTTTGGAGATTCAAATAAATTTGTAATTTTTTTCAAGAATGGGGGCAATTCAGACGAAACAATTTCATTGGATGATTACTACCATTACCATCTTGATAACAAGTGAGCTTAACGATAATAATTCAGAAAATTTGTCGTAGGGTAATTACCAAACAAGTTTAATTAGGCTTAATGGTTCGCTTATAGGATTGGGCGAGTCGAAGACGACGATAGGCGCTTTCAAGGCTTTGGCTGTGTGTCTTCTTCGCTTCTTTCCCGTGGGCCTAAAGCCTCATGTCATTTTTGCGCATTCCTTGAATAAGAGGCATTACATATCTAAATAGGAATGTTGGTAAACTATCTTGCAGAAATGTCAGCCTCCAAGGATGCACGGACATGTTTTTAGAAAACATTTAAAATCCATACAATATATAGTTTTTGTGTTATAGGTGAATGGTAAAATATATTTTGTTTTTTTCAAAGCCACACCCTAAAAACATATTGGATGAATTCAACCAATGTGGTTGGTAGATATGTGTCCAACCAATATATTGGTTAAAATAACCAACCTTACATGTATATGGTTTCTTTTTTAACCAATCCATATTGGTTTAACCAGATTGGTCATTTTAACCAATAGATTGGTTGGACACATATCTACCAACCACATTGGTTGAATTCAACCAATCTGTTTTTAGGATGCACCTTCAGTTGATAACTATTTGTTTTCCCTTATATACAGAAAGTATCATCTTGAATAGAAACATATTTACTTGCAGGGGTTTGTTACCATTGCAATCCACAATTTAAGCATTCTATGCCCTATCAACTCAGATTGGTTGAATTCAACCAATATGGTTGGTAGATATGTGTCCAACCAATATATTTGTTAAAATAACCAATCATACTGGTTAAAATAACCAATCCGTATTGGTTCAATATGGATTGGTCATTTTAACCAATATGTTTGGTTAAAATAACCAATAACATTGGTTATTTTTAACCAATATATTGGTTGGACACATATCTACCAACCACATTGGTTGAATTCAACCAATCTGTTTTTAGAGTGATGCATGAGGTAAAATTTTTGATCACTGCAAATGATGTGCCTTTAATCGATTTCAGAACTGCATGTAATTAATGTCGGCTGCAGTCAGACGTTTCGTATTTGTCTTCAACATTTCTAAAATCTAACACAGAGGCGATATCGCTCGTTTTGAAAATTCGCCTTGACACACAAAGCAACCTGCGGGTCATATACCTTATACGACTACCAGCACCCTTACAAATGAAAATGAATTAATATCTGACTAGATTTCCTGTTATACAACTTAAACAAGAGTACACAGGATAGCGGGTAGTAAACGCGAGTTTTATGCGCGGTTGGGTTCATATAGCAGCCGCATTTAATTACATAGACACGCTGCACCTTTTCAAGGACTGCTTTAGATATGATAACAATTGTCATTCGGATTCCCAACAATTGGATGTAATGATATGACTATTGTTTGTACTCTGAAATAGGGTGTTTAAAAAAAAACTTGAAATTTCAAATGCATGCCCTGTTAATAGCGATCTCGGCACTAATTGTTATTCCACATGCTTCATGAAGTATGTGTCGGGTATAACCAAGCTTATGTGCACCAAAGGATTTCATTCTGGAATGGTTAATTGTATAAGAAATATGTACGTACATTGTGTGCCCCACTTGTAATGCTTTTCTTGCGTCAACTGATGAGCGCCATATGCATAACACCAATTTTGCTGATTTGTCACTTTGAAATACACTCGGCAAAAGAAGTTCTTGGACACTTGTAAAAGTTCAAATAATTTTTAAAAATAATTCATAAAAAGCACATTATTGTATATCAATATGACCACACAATAGTTCTCTACCAGCATGATATGGAGTTAACGCGTGAGCAATCATGCATGGCTGGTTACACGCATTAAACAATAGCAAGTACAGTAACAGAAAATTGCAAGAAATGGAGCATTCAGTTATTCAATTGTGAAACAGTTTATGTGGCATAATCCGATAGTTGGTGCAGTGACAAATCGCCTTCTCAGTGCAAGCATCCTAATCCTCCTGTCTTCTGCAGGGGTGGTGACCCTAGGTCGACCAGTCCTAGGGCGGTCGCTAACATCATCAGTAGCCAAATAGCGCTGGTTCAAATTTGAAATTGTTGATGGTGCAACTTGAAAAAAACGAGCCACTTGTCTAAATGACTGTCCAGATTGCAACATTCCTATTGCTCTTGCCCGCTCTTGGTTGGAAAGCTTCATCTTGAAAGTGTATGTCCAAATGATGCATCTCATGATGCATCTGTAAGCATTTAATTCCAATCATAAACACCTGTTGCAATTGTGGAATGTATGCCTGCAGGATGGACATGATTATTAGCATTTGAATGCTCCATTTCTTGCAATTTTCTGTTACTGTACTTGCTATTGTTTAATGCGTGTAACCAGCCATGCATGATTGCTCACGCGTTAACTCCATATCATGCTGGTAGAGAACTATTGTGTGGTCATATTGATATACAATAATGTGCTTTTTATGAATTATTTTAAAAAATTATTTGAACTTTTACAAGTGTCCAAGAACTTCTTTTGCCGAGTGTATATTAACTGAAACAGTTAATGACTCGGCTGAAAAGTACTTCATAACATTGCGACTTTTCAAAGGGTATAGCGTGCTAGAAATTTCGAAATCCTGCAGGTTGACAGATATTGTAGGTTATTTGAAACACCCAAAATACCAAATCGTTGTTTGATTTGTATTTACCAGTTATAATGTACAACAAGAGCATGCATGATTTATTCCTTTATGGTGAAGTTTTGCAAGGGAATGCATTTATACGTATCGAAACCAATGATAGTGTCCTAGATATACAAGAGAAGACACAAGGTACATTAGTCGTAACAATTGACAAAGAAAAGGTTGGCCTAGTCGGGATTCGAACCAAGCATTTGGGTTTTTTTTCACACCTTTTCACGCAAAACGGGATTATTTGCCCAGTATTCGGACAAAAATGGTTGCAGCACATGTATATATACCGTGTCAAATGAATCGAACTATCATTTGCTTACATTTCCAAAACAGTCATATAGTTTGTGTTCATGTTTGCCGAACCTGTTTGACTTTAAACTTGAGTTTCACTTTCATGCTGTACCGAAAACGAAAGTAAATACAAAATCATCTATTGCATTAAAATACACTTTCCACTTTCCACTTTCCCCATCAATTACGGTTCCCGCTGCTAAATACCGTGACCGGCTAGCTCGGTGGTCGAGTGGTTAAAGGGACACACCGGCTTACTGTTTACATAATGTAGCAATCTAGCATCCTTGACAATAATTTTTCGATGGTCGTTGTGAAAACAAATTATCAAAATGTCACGTAATTAACTATGTTTAAAATTAACAAAAGAGACAAATGTTGAGATATACGCTTTACCAGCCGTCGCGATGTATTACCGGTATGTATCATGTGTTTGTAAATAAAGGTGGCGTTCGATATGGGTCGACACGTGTTTAACCTCGATTCCTTGTTTTCCCTGACTCATCACACCTTGCATGATCCCTGAGGTCAGCGCTGACTCAAGGAAACAACTCGAACGCAACGTTTTTGTGTCTTTAGCGCCCTCAATAGGCCTATGCTGTTTTTTCCTTCGGATGTTATTTATCGCCGCGAACGCGAAGCGAAGACACGAAAATCTGAGATATTCTCTTGTCTATATCAACACCCAGAAACCTTCCTTATGAAATCTGTTGGCAGATTTGTGTACAAATTGGAAAATACGGTATGTACATAGTGTTCGTAGGACATTATTTTCCAACAAGAAGAGAAACCAACCGCGAATGAAAGCAACTGGCACTTCGCGCTGGTTTCCACGGCTTGAAATACAACTAACTCACAAGACCACGTGACTTTTCGGATCTGGTTCCCAAAAGTCACGTGACCTTGAATTTTTGAGAAATGTTCAAAACCGGCCAAACTTGACGGCGTTTTTTTAGGATATATATAATTTACTATGGAAAGCGCTTCAGAATAATGTATGGGTCTATTTCAAGCCCAAAATAGCCCAACAAAGCCGGTGTATCCCTTTAAGACGTCTGCCTATATAGTAGGCCCTGTGCAGGAGGTCGCGGGTTCGAGTCCCACCAGAAGGCGCTATGAAGCTTGGCTCACAGCGTCTCTGGGAGGCATATTCCGTGCTAATCAAGTTACGCCGTGTAAGAACAAAACAAAATAGGCTATATCAGATTTCGTTTTACTTGTGCAAAAGGACTGATTGCAGTCGATTAAGAAAGATAATATGTATTTGTTTACCCTAAACGCGATGAAATGTCTTCAAGACTGATAGTCTTACGGCAGCGGCGCGCTCTGACGGATCAAACCGACCACGCGCTTTCTCGCGGGATTTCGTTGTTTGAACAGGTTGCGCCGCGTCACCACGGCCTGTATTCACAGCCAAAACCGACGTCTTGCTGAAAATGGAACACACCGTTAAGAAAACGTTTGAGTTTATCCTAAATCTGTCCATTCTATCCGTGGTTGTGTCAACATTGGTGTTAGGCCTACGCAACGTGTCATCAAGACCCAATTACCGCACGTTTAAAGGGTGCGTCATCGGAAGATGGGGTTTCTTCGAAAAGAAACCAAACGAATTCTTGAAGCTGACACTTTAAGCTTGTATAAGTTGATTTGTAAATTATTTTGGTGGATTTCCTTTGCAAAATAACCCAACACCAGAGGGCTTAAGATTTTGACATTTCGAAGGCAATTTTCAATTTGGAAAACCTTGAAGATATCGCATGTGCTCAGGGCTGATTGAGTGAAATTTTGAGACACGTGGTGGCAGCAAACAGTTTGAGGACTATAGAGTCCCTCGAACGACGGTAAATTCCGTCGTTCGAGGGACTCAATCGAACTTGTCAACCGTTGCGTCGTATTGCGCACGTCAACTACGGAAAATCATTGACATCTATACAATGTACAATAGAAGATGGCTACTTCCAGATTTGAAACAATGCATCGGCCACCTTACTATACAGAAATGAACAAATAAGAGCATGCAAGTAAGAGTCGATGGAAATCAATGTGCAAACGGTTTGCGGTTGTACCATGTGAAATATCTCTTTTGTTCTAGAAAATAAAATCCGATGAGTGTGAACTTTTTAACAGTGTATACTCTGTTCGTCTTCTGTTCGTCACTGTTAAAAACTTCGAGTTCACACTAACCGGTTCTTTTCAGAATCACACATCTTAAGAAGAGTCAGTTCACACGGTGCAACCGAAAACCGTTTACACAAGAATATGGGTCTGTCCACAGTAATGGGGTACATTTTTTTTTAAAGGCAATAATTCCTTTCAGATGTCTTTAGTTTATCTCAGAATTAAAGAAATGTCATTGTTTTGTTCTCAGGAGATAACTTTTGCCCAAAAAGGTAAGAAATTGCTGCCACAACATACATTTTTGAAAAGCTTGCACAAATTTTCCTATTATGTAACGTGGACGGACCATTTTGTGACATTTTTTTCCGTCTTTGTTACATGCGTAATAGGAAAATTTGTGCATTGGGGTTTTTACAAAGTATGTTGTAGGACTATTTTTCGTACTCCTTGGTGAAAAAGTTATTTCCTCAGTTTAGCTTGATAATTAAAAAATAAAATTAAGACATTTGAAGTGAACTGCGACCTAAGATCTTGAATGTTACAGAAATCTACCCCATTACTGTGGAAAGACCCTTATACTAGTTTTTTTAGTACGTATACATTACATACCTTAACCCTATGTACACTGGCGAACAAAGGAGGCCCACAATTGGCAGAAGAAACGAACGTTATGTGGACTAGCACAGGTCCACACTACAGTCACTTTGTCCAAGCTTTAAAAACAAGGTCAGGGTGGGGATGTGTGATTAGGGTTATGGTTCAGGTAACAGTTTATAGATGAGAACTGTTTTAACTTTGGTGAAAAAAGGTTGTTTTCATTTTTAAAAGGGGACATTTTGAAACAGTTTTGAGAACAAAGAAATGTCCACATAAGGTATTGGAATGTAGCCCAGGTTAGACGTCGTCTTCGTTGCATTACCAGTATGTAGTATGCGGTAAGGAGTCCAACCTGGGCTATAGTATGGAACGTAAAGCCGTGTGTGTGTGTGTGTAAAAGATATTAGCTTGCGAAACGATCGGCCAATATGAAGGGGGAAGCTAAGGGTCAAAAGGTGCAAACTGCCAAAATAAGATAAACATTTTTCTATAGATTTAACTTGGGGTATAGCTGGGTTCAATGATGTTGTGCCACAGGTAGTGAAATATTATTCGCTTTTCAAGAACGTTTATCCGACAAATTCAGTCTTTCTGTAATTAAATACCTCAATTTCTTGGCCAAGGATCTCCCAAAAGCAAGGCACAACACATCAGGTGTATAATATTACACCATTATACGGCCGCGCCATTGTAATTTTGAGCGCTGCTGAGCTACCCAAAGAATATTAGCAGTTATCTGCCGTCTCGGGTCGGAAAATTCAATTAGATGATATCATGATATAGGTTACTCGTATTAAAAACACACTCCAAGCAATAAATGCGAAATCCTGCATGGCGGCACTCCGTAATTCCGGTTCCCAACGCTTCCGGTTTCTGCCCGTAATTATCGGCGCGGCCACGTGAAGCTATATAACACTAAATGATATTGATGTGTATACTCGATCCAATGCACCGAGCCTGTTTGTTGTGTGTTTTGAGATCTTAGTTTTTTTGGAATGTTTCGTAGTATGTTTTTGTATGATCCGGAGAAGATTTGCTGATATTAGCCGACCAAAGCCGTTTTCAAAGACATTTCGCCCAGAATACTAGTTTCGCCCAGAATATTTGTTTTCCTCTCCGGATAACTAAATGCCTCTGAAATGGTTAATAAATTCAGATATATGTTTAACAATATATGCAATATTATTATGCTTAGCCTAATAAAAAATAAGACATGGTAAGTGTTAATTTTATTTTAAAATAAATTGACGATGTCATCCGTGATTTTATTCCTTCAGACAATTTTGTGAAAAAAAACACCACTTACACGATTGATTTATGACAACACCTTCGGATAAAAACAAACTTCGGATAAAACTTCGGATATGTTTCCCTGTTGCCCATTCAATCGTGGCAGCTGCAGTAAACAAATCTGCTTAATATCAAACTCGCGTACATCTATGGAACAAAATGACAGACTTATTACAGCAAACAAATATCTCAGTTTACGCCTTAAATTGCACACGGCGATGGTTTGGAATGGGCTACTGCAGTCGCCACTTCCTTATGTTGACCATTTGCATCGGACGTATATCTTTAGGTAATGCTTTGCTCCAAGAAGTGTCTGAACGATCTTTCTGGTTGTGTTTGGGAAAAAGTAGACTGGTCCCCTGTCCATGTGCGCTACGGTGCTCTCCGCTATACAAGGACATGGGCAATCGCCGAGCAATAACCACGCGTGATTGGTCGTTGTATCAATTATATGCATGATCTATTTTTTAGAGTGAATTTCGCAATCGTTAATTTGCATAAACCTCCAGGAATTCCTGGATATTTATGCCAAATATGGCGGCGTGTACCTGTCCTCATATACGAAGGGGAAGTAAATATGAGGACATGAAACCAGTCTAGGCAAAACGGTGTCTTGGCTATGTAATTCTTGGTGGCAGCAGACTCGCAAAAGCAACTCTTTGAGCAAGTTCGATTGACGACTAGAGCTGACCGCAGTACACATCGTCAATACCAGGGGGACGTTGCTTCCTATTGGTCTAACCCCATGCATTATGTTAGATGCGTATACGTTTTGTCGATAACTTTACCTTAACATAACCCCACACTCTCTTTTCTCAATTAATGAAAACAAATGACTCAAAAGCAGAATCGAACTCGCACAACTCTTGCTTGATAGTCCTACGTCTAACTCCATGAGGGCGATAAATATTCATGAAAATTTGCATAATCATGATGTGAAACGTGCAATATGATTGGTTAATTTTTCTTCCATTAACAATGTGTACTGCTGAAAAAAACCCGCGAGCTGACAACACACATGCGCAGTAAAGCCGCCTTTCCATAGGTCTGTTTTTTCATCCGTCTTGCGTTTTTCAACCGTTTGCGTCTAAATCGCTCCATAGACCGATACAGACGGACGAGCGCAGCGCAAACGCAACGCACATACGACGGATGATAAACGGACTTAAGGAAAGACGCCTTAACGCTCAAGTGCATGCAATAGCCTTTGGTTAGTCAACTGGTTCCGCGCAAAACGCTGCATCAAGTTCATGCCTGATATACAGCCGCGACCATGCCCTGTGGGCTGGTTCCAAATGGTCGACCAGACACAACTAACCATCATTGACTAGTCTGCGTTCGGTTGGAAATAGTCGAATTGTAGTTAACTACATAGTCGTGAATCGAACTTGCCTAGACACGCAGGAGTTGGTGGTAGCAACAGACATTATAAAAACCATGAATAGCAGCGTGCAGTTGCATTTTGATTTTTCTGTAACTGTTTGTTCTTTAAGTGTTTACCCACTGCCATGAAAAAAATGCATAAAAAGATGAAGTGAGTGAACAGTTGAGCCTACATCGTACTCTTTTTGTCGATAAATGCACCCAATGTATCGACTGATAATCCCAATCTCTCTGCACCTGAAGTCACTTTCAACTCGAAACGAGCGACTTTCAGCGGTAATGCTTGCTATCTCGACCCATCAATTTCCACTCTCGACCCCGCTGCGTTCTTCACCGCTTGTCACAACAAACCCCCTCCATCCTCGGTCTTTCATCTGCAGTCCATATTCATCTTCTGTCCTCAATCACCAAACTCTTCTCTCGACCTCATTTCAACCCGTCGCTCCCACAAAACTCCATCGTTCTCCCGTTGTGTTCTTTGTTGATTTTGAGACCCACTCACTGAAAGAAAATGTTGTCATTGCGCTACCTCTCTCAATGGTATGACCGTACTTTGGTTTTCAAATATCGCACTCGTCAAACAAACACGTGGACCTTTTTGTGTTAGTAATATTTTTGTCTCAAATTTCAATAACCCGTACATGAAGACACTTCTTGAGAAATGCGAAAATAATATTTTTTCAGTTGCTCCTTTTGGTACGTGTTTGTAGTGTCAGGGAAGCGATATATAGATGGTTACACTAGGGTTCATTCGCCGTTGAAATGAGATTCTGCCCAGAGGTGGGGGAAATTGGGTCGAAAAGGAGTGTTCGTGTCCGCGTAAAAGGGGAAGTGTAAGTTGGTTCCCGCGCTCCCAGGCACGATTTGTGTTTCGCGCCAATACACTTGGCGTTAAACAAAAAAAGGGGGAATTGTCCTATATTGTGCATTTACGGTTATATTTTTGTTATGTCGAGGTTGGAGTTGTCGAATAAATATTGGGTTTGAGCCGACAGAAATTTTGAGAAAAGCCCATTGTATCATTTAGCTAAAATATGTAGCTAACATTTCTTCTTTAGCATGTGGCGCAGCGGTAGAGCGTCGGAGGGTCGTTGGTTCGAACCTCGAAGCGGTCGCAGGCTTTTCCATTGGTAGTTGCAAAAGCTGTACATCGCCACCAGCGTCAGCTGGTGTATGTAGCGGGCCCCGGCCACCCAGTCGTTAATGGGTACCTGGTGCTTGCACTGGGGAAGGAAACTGCAGACCCGAGCAGTAGTCGGGTATGATCGCCGGGTTAAATGCAAGCTCAAAAGCCAAGGAGTCGGGAGTTGAGCGCCCGCAGCAAAGCGCGGATACCGCGCATGCCCCTTCCTTTCCTTCTTTAGATATGTGATGCCCATATCCCAAGACTCCGTAAAAAGCTTTATCTTGCAAAAGATACATTGGACCTTTATAATAATGGACCATCGGAACTCGCTTCTGACAACAGTCCTCCGACATACGCAAGAATATTGATATCCACCCGTTCGAAACTTTCCAAAACTGTCACTTCCCACAGCGTTTAAGTAAAAATATAAATGGAATTTCAATATAATAGCAGCTCCCAGACGCCCTCATCTGGAATTTTGTCCAGAATACACGAATGCTACTGCACTCCAAAATTATGGCTCCAAATTGGCTAAATATTACCTTGCTTTTTGTCAATTTGAAAAATGTCCCACCCCCGCGCCCGCGCACCCATCAGGATCAAACAAAATGTTCTGTGGAACATCTTCGTCCGGCCCAATGTGCTGTTACGCGAAACACGTAACACCAAAACACATACCATAGCATACGGACACTGAGCCAATAAAACGGGGGTTTATAAAGGGAGTTAATGCCTAATTGCAGTTGACAGACGCGAAAAGTGATGGATATGAAGAAAGACCGTTTGGTGGAACTGCCGAAGAAGATTTAAACGGTGGCAAAGCCAAGATCTAGAAAGCGGGAATTAAGGGGCAAGACGGTTTGGAAATTTCAGCCACCCGGAGACGAAGAAACTCCCCATCCGTTGAGTTTACTCCGCGATCGAGAAATTAGGCCTTGTCAGTTGGGTCCCAGACGGATTTCATGTAATTATCCCGCATTTGATTTGATTATTGAGATGATTGGTGTATCTAAGTGCTTGTGTTGTTGATAACGTTGGTCTTATCTATCAAGAGGGAACTGAGTTATATGCTATAGATTCGATTTAACCCACATATTAGCCGCAAAGCTTTACGCGTTTTTGTTTTTATCTTTTACGGGAGTGCAAAAAATTTGATTTTCAAGGCAGCGGTTATTCCCAGTTGAGTTAATTCAAACTCATGCGCCTGTAGTATCTATTTTACTACATGATAAAGAAAGGCATTCGTCGACAGCAATCGTATTTTCAAACAAATGGCTTTATTCTGCAAAGATATTTGCAATTAAATTTATGACATCGAAAATATTAGCACAAATCGCAAAGACATTTGCGAAAAAAATTGCAAAATTGGGACGCAAAAGTTTCAAAGATATTTTGCCAAAAAAGTAAGGCTTAGGCCAGGATCACACGAGAAACATTTCGAAAGAATGTGCCACATCGCAAATATTTGCAAAGTGTGATATGATAATAATATGCGATGTTCCTTTTAGATATAGATATACCATTGTAGCGTGTTAGGTATGCATTGATTTACTTTGTTGTGCTGCTCGTCAGCGGGCACAAATAAACTCGAAAAAAACTAGATGGCAACAAATTTTCCAAAGGTGATTGCGCGCCAAAATCCCCAACTTCACCAAAGATGTGAGAGTATAGACTCTCCCCCGGGCTTTACTAATCAAGGCGTCGCATTCAATTTATCAAAAACAAATCCACTTTTGCCGAGATTCGCCCGTTGTCGTCCATAGTAGTGAGTTAAGATTCCCGCGGTCACACGAAGTCATTTCTTCGGACGATAATCTGATACAGGTTACTAATATTTTTCCTTTGGCAAGTTAATCTCAATAAACGGACAGAAGAAAAACCCACATGCATATTCGTCAAACTAGAAGCACAGTTCCGTTCTGAATTGATCACCATCAATTCTTGGCAAGATTCGTAAAACTGGGGCAATAAATTTTCAATTTGTAACCGTATCCCTCCCCAGAGCAAAGATGGCCGCACTAAAAACGAAATATGCACATATATCAAAAATGAAAGACGCCAGGCTTTGAAATACATGAAGATGAAGCAGTCATCTTTGGTGTGAAGATGACTTGATCAGCAGAGGAATTTGGAATTGCGTCAGTCCACAGTAATTATTTGTCCGAATTCTTCCGTCGTGTTCATCATTTTGATGCGCACGCCGGAAACAAACACATCCGTAGTTTTTATGGACGGATTGTGTCCGGGTTTAATCGTTACGTACGCAGTGCGCGCGCAGTTCTGCCCACGCGTTAACAGGCGTGTGACGTTCGAACTTGTTGCGTTCACCACCGACCTATATAAAATAGACTGAGCGATTCCCTGAATGAAACAACCATCCGCCATCTTACTTAAAGGCAGAGGCTCGTCAATGCGCGCGTGAGGCCAAATTCGTGCCACGAAACACGCAGCTCCATAGAAAAGGCATGGAGCTGCGTATTTCGTGGCACGATTTTAGCTTCACGCGCGCATTGACGAGCCTGTGCCTTTAGAGGAAGGGACAACACTTGTTTAAAGTTACCGACGAATTTAATCAAAATATTACCGATGTATTGTCCGGTCTTGTTTTTAACGTCGGCAACCCAACTAATTTTAATGATAAACTCTGCAACTAGTGCAACTATGTGCTGCGCCATATTTGAAATTTTGCAAGGAATGATGACGTCAACCATTCAACGATTGCATGGATGACGTCAAGATTGATACCTTGTTTCCCGACTCCCATACGCCGTGAAGTATGTAAAAATCTGTTGTGTCCTGACTCACGCCCTCTCAAGTCCGAGCGCCGAAGATGGCGACTTACATGAAGCGTACAGAGTTAGGCAACCCTTTGCAAGTGTTGGCCCTTCCTTTAAATAAGGAAATGCAATGTCTTTCCGAGATTTGTTATGCAGATTTTTCCTAGGGTACATTAGTGGAATGCAAGCGATCGTATGGATGGGGAGCAGTCTATAGGCAAAGCATCGTCTTGCCTTCAATTCTCGCTTAGCTTTTAGCTGTTGTACACGCCGTCCATTGTATGAATATCAGTGGTTTTGCCGAAAGAACAGCCTAGAAACCGGTACTGTGTCAGAAAGGTTAAGACCGCCGCAGACGACGAATATTTTACGAACAAAAATTAATTCAGCCCAGGCAGCGAGCATTTTGTCGCAAACCTCTGGAACTAAAATGTCGGCAAAACAAAATGTCGGCGAAACAAAATGGCGGCGAAACAAAATGGCGGCGTCCTATGGGTTGGGGCCATCAAAATATATGTACACTGGATGAAGTATGCAATAGCAGTTGGCTATACGAGAATTGAAGCCATGCGCCGGCCGCCATTGTACCCCACGAACAATGCTTTGCCTAGACTGCTCCCCGGTCCATGCGATCGCTTGCATTCCACTTAACACACGTAGGCCATGATGTAGACTAGTGAAGACAGTATGACCAGTTTAGGCAAGGCATTGTATTTGGTGGGGTACAATGGCGGACGGTGGCTTCAATGTTAGACGTCGTTGCTTCATCCAGTGATTAAATATCGATGGTTGGGGCGGGATGACGTCAGCCGTGTAAAAACCCATTGTTCTTTACTGTGCGTATGTAGCAACCGATGACTTTTAATCTGCGCGCTGAGACTGTGCGCCGGACTAGTGACCTATTCACTTATAAGTGAATGAATTGGGAACAAGATAAGAGTTCCCGGATGTCCGTGCCGGCCTATTGCCTGAAGATTAACATGCACATGACCGTAAACGCTCAATCTCGACTGATGGCGCAAAAATGTTAGCGAATCACCGCACGTGGCGAACATTTTGATGAATGTCGGCGAACATAGGCCTACATGAACAAAATCTCGGCGGCTTTTGGACTGGCCATGACGGAGTTTTGTTCGCAAACAAACGTTGCCTTAAGAAGCCTTTATATTTATTAGTCACTTTTATTAATTTGTATCGCAGCGTTATGCACCTATCAGTAAATTGTTTTGTTTTGCTGTCATCGATATTTCCTAAAATATCAATACAGTGAATACTCCTCCAAGAAAAAAAGGCGCCAAGACAACGAATGAAAAACATTTATTGATTGTCCAGTTTGTTTGTACAGTATTCACGGTCCCTAGACAAAGTCCCTCGTCACGTGCTGACGTAGGGGCGGTTTCTGACGTCAATCATGTTATTGATCACTTTCTTTTACTAAGATTGACCACCATAGCCCAATTCGACACAGTTAATGTTCAAACAAGGACCATGCATGCTCCCAAGTTCTCCCATACGTCACCAAGAATACATACATCATAATCCTCGTAAATCAAAAGTCACAGCTGATTTGCAAGGTTCGGAAAGGTGGAAGACGAAAGACTGTAGCTGATGAAATTGCCAGAGATTTACACCCCCGTGGTCGGCGATTCATCAACCCTGTTTTTGCATAAATTTCTGTCTTTTTTTTCTTATATTGATTGCACTTCGAGGCACCTTTGGGGGACTGGGAAAGCCTTTTGGGGGCGTTGGTTTTCGAGGACGCGTCTTCGTCCAGGATAAATCTGACAGTGGGGAAAAAAAGAACCTGTCAGTGCCCGCCAACTACACTCGGCTTGAATTTCGTTCACTGGAGGGGTTCCCCCAGTGGACAGGCCAAATTGGAAAACAGAGATGAAAGTTCAAAGAAAGAATTTAATCAAGATATTTTGTTTTTCTGCGTAGGGCGGTTTTCTTTTGCCCTTCGCATATCATGTCAACGCATGCGCTCTTTAAATTACATCCGAACGCTCATTGCAAGTGTCTACACTCGTCATATTACGCTCATCCAAAGGCGAAGATTATTGCTTGTTGCTGTCGGTGCATTGTGGTCACTGGCTACGACACCTGATCTTATTGGTCCAGCGTGTTACCCTGAACATGTGTACAAAACGATGAGTTCAAACATACGATGGCGGCGGATGCAACAAGCTGTTTCAATATGGTTAGCGTCCGCGGACGCCAAGAAGATAATTTTGGTGTCTCGCTAAAATTTGGTCAACTCGAAAAACTTTTCCTTCTGTCTATCCTGGCGTCCGTCTTGCAGTAACGGATTTTCCAGGATTTGTTTTCAGATCTTATATCTTAACGTGGCACACACTAAAAATCTTACATTAGGCCAAAAACCCCGCTGCACTTTCGAAGATGAAAAATCATCATGAGAGAACCAACAACTCTCCGTCTATAGCGTCTTAACTCGATGTTAACATGATGTTTAGGACGTTTTAGCGTTACATCTTATTTTGGTTCTATGGCTCCCGTTACAGATCATGTTAGTGTAACAGATATGTTAACATATCTATTAACTAAATCAGAACGGAGTGGATGGCGGTAATTTTGTTTTTGTTTAGAAGTACTTTTGTGATTCTCACCAAATTGAAGTTCGGTTTCTAATACTACTGATAGACGTATTGAGACTCATTTTCGGCTCCGTGAAGATTTTGTAAATTTCAATCACTTAGTGGTTAGCTACGTGTAACACAGTCTGCAGGTCAGAATGTTAGTGTTGATACAAATAAGCTTTCCAACTACTTTGAGATATCCTAAGATGCCGAGTTAACGGACCTGTTATCCGGTCGTTAAATCCCGTTAACACCGTGTAAGAAAATATGTTCACACGGTGTTAATTTTAACATTCGGTTGGAAATCTAGATCAATACATAAATAACAGATCTGTTAACAGATTTGTTAACTGATCTGTTAACCGATTCGTCAACAAATCTGTTAACAGGTCCGTTAACAGATTCGTTGCAGATCTGTTAACAGATCCGTTACAGACCTATTAACAAATCCGTTACGGATCTGTCAACAGATCTGTTACACTATAACACTAACACGCACAAAACTGTAACCTCGTCCATCGTCCGACAATCATCGGCTAGACACCCAGTTTAGGTGCTTATCCGTCATTTTAGTTTCCCAATTGGCGTGAAAATTTCGGCTCCAGACAGCTTAATCTCCGCCGCTGGCCTCAGCCGATTATCCCGTTTAACCGGCTGCGTAGAGGCTTTTCTCGTTGCCGACTATCGTCACATTTATTCCCAGAGATTCCCGAAATGATCTGGTCCATGCGAGCAATCAAGGGGCCCGCCTAATCACGTTTCGTTTCCCGTCCAATTCACGGATTTTCAAACCTGACAAGAACGGTATTTTCAAAGGATTTCACCGGCGGAGACTTGAGCCACTTGCAGCTGCGATTAATGCAATTAGTTCTTATCCTTTCGACCTACTTTACGGAGCACGCTTTGCAGTACATAACGCACGGCTCGTGTCGATTTGGTTGCCGCGGAATTACCGCACGGAGGTTATATTTTACAAATTTTGCGCGGGAACAACTGTTGGCATGAGCTCTCTACATTTCAGTCAATAGTTGGTTGAAAAAGAAACAAAGCAGAACTCTCAGAAGAAAGTAATTATAAGCAAGACATTAATCAAACAATATTTTCTGTGCTGAAAATTGTGCCTTTTACCTCAAGGCACGAATTAGCCAAAGCCTGAGAAATTAATTTTATTTTGGAACATTAAACAACTGAGATGAACGGATGGCTTCAATAATTTCAGATCAAGAATCAAAGTTTGGAGTGCTGTGACGGAGCGGTCTATAATGAATCGCATTCAAAACCTAGGTTAGTTCCAAAGTTAGTGGGTTCGAATCCCGGTCCGGCCACCCCGGAGTAATAATGGGTACCGGAGAAGGTACCAAATGATGGTGTGTTTGAGTACCCAATGAGCAGCCGGGGTTGTATACTCTCCAGGGAGATAGAGTGATTTAATGGAGACCTATGATCAGGGATAATGATAATGTATAGGCGCCTTTATCAGGTTTTCCCTGGATGAGTGCGCAGTATAAGATCATATTGTGTAAACCCTTTTATTTAAAATCACTGTCATGTGTGATAAATCCTTGAAAACCAAGACCACATTTTTGAGTCCGTTCAACTCATCAACTGTACTCCTGGGAATGTTGGCAAAAGTAAAGCGAAAATCTCATTCACCCCAGCTTATTAATTTAATGCAGGCTCGTATATATATTTGCTAACCTAATAACATTTAACATTTCGAGCCCAACCAATTAAAAAAAACAAATTTTTAGCCGATAACAAATTATTTATAGGTTTGGTCAACAGGATGGCATTTTTGTTCGTTATCATGGCTAAAACAAATCCGTGATTCCTGGTTTAGCAAAATTAATTATGTCGCTCATTTAGTCATTTTAAAATTCACGTTTTTGTTTCTGTCTAGCCCAAACCCCTCACTGCCCGTAACGATGTAATGGTCAGATTGTGCATTAGTCAGCTATGCAGATTGCTATTTCGCCTTTAAATACACCCGTATCAAATATCTCATTCGTATATTATTGTTAGTACTATATATGTACTATTCAGCGCATGCAAAAAGCATTATAAGGCTCACAATAATTAGGCCTACTCGAGTCATGAACTAAACGAAAAGTGCAGATACAGCATATTAACTCGGTCCTTTTATGCCATATTAAATATTTTTTAATAAAGTATATGCTTGCAACCTACGCATTATTTTCATTATGTGTAGCTGTTTTCTAATCTGCATGAAATAACCCTGCCCATCCTAAATCCCGGATCAAACCCATAATAATTCCGAATGAGTTTGAAAACAAGAATACACGCTGGCGATTATAGATTTGGCGATTAAAAAAGCAATCGGCTTTTGGTACATCATATGCAGTGTAAACTTTTTTTTGTTCATTAATTTGACAGTTTTGACAGCAACGGTAACAAATACCACATATTTTTCCCTTGAAAAAATTGTACCTTTGTGGGAGAAATTGCCAACTGAAGGTGTTTTTTGGCAAACGATTTGTTTACCTTTCACTCAACACGAAGATCATGCATGTATATAAGGTTTTCCGAAGTGTTACTGCATATACACTGTACAAAATGACTACACCTCATGCAATAACCCATTTTTGTCCAAAAATCATGAACACATAAGGCTTATGGATGAGGTATACCTGATGTATTTTTGCCTAGCACCCCAAGCATCTCAAGTAGATTAAACCACTGTTCCTCATGTACATCAGGTGATGGTTTAATTTGTTAAACTCGCGCCTCATGCACATGCATGTGGGGGCAGTAAATAAAAACAGTTTAACTGAATGGTCACGTCAGGTGCGTGAAGTAGTGGACAGAGCATGCTGGGCCGTATTTGTTGCACTTGACGTGTAGGATGATTGTCAATAAAACGTTTTTACTGAAAAAGTAATTTTAATTCTCTCACATGAAGTGTTTCCATGTAAGCCTTGACTATCACACCAGGCACATGAAACACTTAAGGTGATATTCGCCTCAACATGAGATGACAGTCACCTAATCATGAGGCGTATGCATTGCACAGCGCAACACTTCAGATGCATGTGCTTGGTAGAATCACGTGCATGATGTATAAAATCACTTTTTAAAGTGTATGTGGCTGAAATGTCTACAATTTCATAAACGTTATTCTTTTTCCTGGAATTCGTAAAATAAGTTCATCTGCTAATGATATAATGGGCCTTTTAAAATGTTCATGGTAATAGACAATGTAAGAGTATAGACATTATTTCTACGACCACATTTTGATTTATGTTGGAGGCAGGGATGCATATTCACGGACTTGTCTATATAGCAACGGACTCTTCAGATTGTCACTTCCGAAATGAATGAGGTCAAATGATGATGTCAAATTTGCTTTTATCTAAACTCCTCAAAATAAGTTCGGAAGCTCATGTTTAACTGACAATTTCTCTCTTGAATTTGGTATCATTGGAAAGCCATGTTATTCCTCTTTACAATGATGTGTCATTTGTTACGATTAAGCAATGGGGGTGCATACAGCTGAATATGGGGGTGGTGTAAAGAGTGTATTCATTTGACACATTACCATCCCCCAAGAACCTTTTTTGAGGAGTTTAATTGATATTTTCGGCACTTTAACAATTTTGTTAATAATTGAGGTATGCAAAAGGTCGTGGGTTCGAGTCCAGACTAAGCACGCTTTGAGTTTTAGCGTGTCCTCGGGAAACGCACTTATAGTATATTGATTGAAGTTATCGACGAATTTAATCAAAAATCTTACCGATGTATTGCCCTGTACATAAACTTTCAGGAGAATCAGAGAATCTTGTTTTCAACGTCGGCAACCCAATACATTTTGATGATAAACTCTGCAACTTTGTGCTGCGTCATATTTGAAATTTCGAAAGGGATGAAGACGTCAACCATGCAACGATTGCATGATGACGTCAAGATTGATGCCTTGTTTCCCGACTGTTGTGTCCGAGCGCCGAACTGCAAAAGATGGCGACTAGCATGAAGCGTACACAGTTAGGCAACCCCTTGCAAGTGTTGTCCCTTCCTTTAATAATAATTTAGGTATTTCAAAAATTATGTGGTTTAACGACTCTGCCTGGGAAAACTTGATATTTTCGTTGTATATATATTTGAGGTTTTCCAAAGTACATATTCTATTCAAACTGTTGTTGAATTTTAATGATGCATGGTGCCCAGCACGTGACATGGACAGTCATAAGACGCGGTCGCGTGGAATGAGATTCTTATTATTTTAATAAAATCCTGCCAGTTTAGGCTCTTCATATATTTCTGATCAGTGAATTTCATGTCCATTCTGAATTTATATATTTCTTTCTGAGGGTTTGGTATTTTATATTTCAAGGCATCACAAATTTCCTCATTTATATTAAATTGTATCTTATAAACACTATTGATTTGCCAGAAGACTTTGGAACTTCACAAAAATGTTCACATGTGGACAATAAATCATAATTGCAGACACGCTTTAATCGACGCGTGGTCGTTAACGAATTATTGAAGATTTGGGTTGAGTGTGGTGTATGAGAAATGCACTTGGTCACGCTACGTCTGTGCGTCAGTGCATGTCCATTTCCGTGAGTAGTAAAAAAATTGTTTGAATGAGCGCATCTTCGGGAACATACGTGCCTGGCATTAGGGGCAGCAAGACCACTGATGCATTTGAAAAAGAGCCGCCAAAAAGAGATCTGCATGTATTAAAATTAAAGGTAAATTATGATTGTAAATGGAAATATTTCTATCCCATCATGCACTGCGCCATGTACCGCGCACAGTGAATTGTGGGGGAACCGCAAAGGCACGTATTCAAATGGAAGTGCAACTCAGAAAGTCACATACTATGCTGTGGTTGTTATGCACGCCAATGCCTTGCAACAAACAGTCTGGTTGCTTTATGCCATTTTCTCCTACAGTGAGCACGGTATTGATTCTGTACTTCACACTTGCTGCGTGCACCCCGGTAACATTACATAGCAACAAAAAAATAGTCTGGTCAATGGACTCTCAGTGTGCATGTGAAAAAGAGTAGGCCTACGGTCAGTACATCAGACGCTAATTAAGGCTGTGTAATTTTAGATGTACGCCCACATCCATGCAACTGGTGAGCCCCCACTCCTCCTCCGTGATCCGCGCCCCTGAAACTCGGACAACAAACATATCTATAGTAAATAGTATACGAGGTCCCTGGGCGGCCAATTGTTTGGGAAATGCCTGCATGAAATATTCATATCGGGTCTACTTTAAAACGTCGGATGTTGACACGCTACCCTGCGTGACCCGCCTAAAATTTCTCTTTTCAGAGACGCGAAGAGTGCGTATCTCCTGTGGGCATACTTGGCCAAAAGTGGCCCCCGTACTGCAGGTCATCGATATAATAGGCGTGTATACATTGCGTGCCTCGCGGCTTCTAAGTAAATTGTAAGGTGCACCTTTTAAGTTGCAATTTGTCCAAGACGAGTGTATATTTTGTCGGAGGGGGCTCTCGACTTTGTCAAGTGCAGACGGACACTTATTGGCGACATACTTGTGAACACTCGCGGACGAGTCACCTCATAACCGCTCCGTTCTCCCCGGAGAAAGAAATTCTTCCTTATCGCGCCTTTCTTTACATATCTCCACTCTTGCCCTTTCCCGTATGTGTCAAATTCTCACCAAAAAAAGAAAAGAAAATCAACTTTTTGTAGAGCGCCTATGGACTGTGCTTAACACCTTCCACATTTTATTCATCATGCAGATGGCATGCTTCACGCGACACCAGCAGCTCACCCGGGGGGAGTTCTATCAAATTTGAACAGGCTGTCTTCTCCCCTCGCTCTCGCTTTCTATTTGAATTATTTCCTCCCTTCTCCTCCGAACTCTATCCACGTCGACCCATCGCAGAACTGTACTAGCTGTCTCGGGCAGTATATACACACATACACACACACAGCCAAGGCGCTAACTTATCGATCGCCAGAGCGCGGGAAGTTGAGATCATCCGTGCGCGAATCAACTTGATCTTGTATAAAACCGTGGAACGGCGCGCCACGTCGCAGACGACATCGTTTGATAGGATTGGATTTCTGTGTACGAACCACGACGAGAACCAATTGCATTTGGCGCGTTTTTTTTTCTTTAACCCGCGAACTGAGTTTATAAAATGCGTGCTCCGTAAAAAGTGCGACAACTTTTCTTCGCCTGCTGTAGTCTGTGAACTTGTCTCTTTTTCCCATTCTCAAACATCTTTTTTAGAATCACTGTAGGCCTAAAGGGAGAAAAACTGTCGTTCCTTCGTTTTTAAACTTTTGTAAAATAGATTGTGCACGCAAAAGTGGAAGCTGGATTTCTTCAACATTTCTTCGTGGAGACATCATTAAATTTTTGTGGCTTTCAAAAAGCAATGAGTTTTACTCATCCCATTCTCCGTGTCAAACTCACAGGCCGTACCCCTACCGCCACACGATGTAACAACCGTTGGCTCTACCGTGTTCACGGAGTTGGCAACGGTCTACGGAACTGAAGAGGCCGGGACAGAGATCGCCGGAACTGTCTGGGAGGACCAGTGGGCCACGCCCGGGACTGACACGGCTCAGGGCTCGGGGTCTTTCCTGGACATCTTCAACATGGAAAATTTCAGTTGGGACCAGTACCTTTGTGACTTTACGTACAGGGAACGGACGGAGGAGCTCCGAGATACAGGTAACATATTCAAACTTTTTAAAGAAAGTACACTGCTCAACAAAATTGAAGGATCCGACTTTTTCCCCGCACAAGTGATCCCTGAAGCACTGTTGACAACTCGGTTACCAATAACGTGGTAACACGGTGAGTTCCGTTCATAATCTACTTTGGAAAAATAACTGTATAGAAAAACAGTTTTTCTACAGTTAGTTTTTCCAAAGTAGATTATGAACGGAACTCGGGGTCAGAGTTACTCTGACCCTTCAATTCTGTTGAATACTCTATCACCCTGAAAGAGCATCTGACCGGAGAGTCTGGGGTCTCGGGGTCGATTCTAGATACGATTTTTCTCCCATCCCATGTTTGGTTGTTGCATTTCAGTGGTGATTATATAGGCACCATAAAAATACCAATTATTGCGTTCGTTTCTTTGTATAAACTCAGAAGTCTAGAAAACTGCTCGAAACACAAACTTGCCCTACATTAGAAGACTGCAATATCTGCGAAAATGAGACAAATGGCAGTAAAGTTTCCAAACAACACACTACTTCCTTTTTATCTAAACAATGCTGGGCATATTTTGGCATTGAGGTTATATCTTAATTAAAATCGGGTTATAATAATTGGGCAGATATATACCGTATGCAAAGCTGCACTTTCACACTTCATCATTTCCCCCCGAAATCACGTTCACAAGGGCGGTCGGGTTGGCATGTATGTGGATTTGGTTTGCTGTCCCTACTTGATCGCGTGGGTTTTTCCCCGGGGCATTTCTCTTGGGGTTTCCTCCCACTTCTAAAGCTGCAGCTCTCTTCTTCGTCATCTCAAGCTGATAATAAAGAATAGTTAAAGCTAAAACCGTGTAGTTGATGGCATAAAGGGCCTTAGTTGCCGAAGATGCCATAAAATTAACAACAACATCACGTCGTTGCTTACTCATTCACGCAAAACAGACAACCAAAACCTCATGCCCTCATTGGCGAAAGAGTATTTTTTTTCCCAGATTTATTTTCTGTTTAACTTTTCCTAGTTTATTAAACTTGATTTTTTATCACCCAAACCCCAGCCCTTTAATAAAAACACGACAACGTGAAATAGCTTACGTCACATGTCTGCAATGAATAACGCAATTTGTACCCTGTTTTGGAAATCGTTATATTGGGGTGTTTATAACGTCTGTAAATGTTGTACTCGGGCTTTTAAACTGGAAAATATCGTCAAAATGTCAGACTGCATTGGGAGCCAAGACTTTTGTGTTTGCCGATTGTCAAAGCGACCAATACCCGGAAATGTGTAGATCTTTAGGATGATGCCCCCGCCGCATGAAAAGCTCGAAAGGTTTCAAGTTCTCGTCAATTGAATTTCGCCTCAAAGAAGATATAATGTACCACAGGCGAAGCCGATTTAATGCTCAAAGCAGGTTGTTTTCGAGCAGGCAAAATATACTATACTGAAGTGTTGCCAGATAACTAGGTCTAAACATTCGCTGGTAATCTAAAAGATCTATTGCTGAAGTGCAGGGAAACAGTTCACTGGTTTTAGTTTAGTGACCTTATGGCAACGCACAATGGGTGACGTATCCACTCTAGTACTCTGTTCACAATCTGCTATAAGCCAGGGGTGTATAGTCCAGCTAGACCTTTCCAAGACCTTCTTAGACATTTCTAAATGTCGCGATTTCTTCATGGCACTGAAAAGCTTGTCCAATATCCACACTGTTATAGTATAGTGATTCATGCGTTAATATTTTCATAGTTTGGACACTTTATTTTTACATTCCGAAATTGTAAGGCCATTCTATTAAAAGTCTGGAAAGGGTCTCGCTAAAATCTTTTTCACAACATTACTTAAAACAGTCCTAAAGTACTATACTGATGTGTCCATTTCAAGCCTTAGTAAAACGTTAACGCGATTGCAAATCTGACTTTATTTCTTCGTATAATCACTCTATTCATTGCTAGCTTTAAACGTAAACGATCGCTCATTCGTAAGGACATGCAATCAATGGCGGCCTTTCAGAACATCAATCATTTCCACGGTGGTTATTCATTGTACAGAAATAATCAATGTTCACCTTTTCTCATTGTGTAAATTGGAAACACAGTACATATATAACTGCATGACAATCTGCAAAGATTACATTATTGCAGTTGACGGCGAGAAAGCTTGTGTATGCAGTTTGACCAGAAATTGCTTCTTGATTCGTCAGTAATTAAATGATCTGTCAAGTCAGGCTGTGTGTTTAATAACTTTCGTAAGAACCCGAGACACAATTTATATTGGTCAAGAGCACGTCACGTGGGGGTCTTAAAGGGATGGTAAGGCTGGTCTCAAGCATTTTCCCTGCCTTGAATGACAAATGTCAAATTAGCACTGGCAGCTTCGTTTCAGATGCTGAGCCATTGTATTAGGTCATGCGTCTTTTCATTTGCACATTTTATCAAAAAAGAAAGCACCGAAGCCCTCGTTTTTGGTGACAATTCCTTTATTTGAAATTCCTCTATTACATGATTGGAAAACTGTTTGAAAACGGCGTGTAAACAACTGTTTGCCTAATCTTTGCTTCATATGATGGATTACTTGTTAAGCAAGACATGCTATTGTTCGTTTGGATGTAAAATCAATAAAAGGTATAACCTTTTTAAACTTTGAAGATGTCATTGCAATAAACCACAGACAGAGGGCGCTGTTTGGAGTGCATCACGTAAGGAAGACAGAAGGGAAAAGTTAAGAAAAAACATAAGACTTCAAGTTCGACTTGTGGCAAATTGCGGCAGTTTTCTCCCCCAGTTTCGTCATGGCTTACAACAGGAAACATGTAGAACAAACTCAAACAGCCATGGATTACACAAATTCCAGGACGTTTGAGAAAAAAAGGTGGAATCTTTTGTGCACAGTTGAATGTGATTTTCCTGTGTTTGCCTCTTGTGACATCATGACCTTGGTCATGAATATGCATATTTTCATTAGCATAAAAACTAAAAACCTTTGTTTTAACCTCCAAAACAAGCTCCAAATAGGATGTTTATGAATGTAACTGAGTATATGGGTTTTATAGCATAGATTGCATTGATAAAAATCCCAAAATAAGGGGCCCTTTAAGGTTGTGTGTGATATAAACGAACCTGTGGTTAGGTCAGCTCAGCACCTCATCTGCGTTCCATCCAAGAAAGCAATAAAAAACTGCGTCCAAGCTTGAAAGAAATTGTGCGCCGCCGTCCTATTAATTTTTAGGCTGGTCCCTGGTTATACTGCACAGACAACGAAGCCATAATACCGTAGTAGTCAGGGGCCTAGTTTCTTTCGCACGATAGCGCCATTGTATAAGAAAATGTGTGTGTGTGTGGGTTAGCATTGCGGTCGCACTGTGGACTCGAAACCCATTCAAGTCCACAATTTGCGGGGAAAAGTGACGGATTGTGGACTTGCACTCGTTCGCTCAAGTCCACAGTCAGGTTGACCAAACTTGGGAAAAGGGGTTAGGGTGGGGGTGGAGGGTTAAAAAAAAAGGTTAGGGTTCAGGAGTAAAGTTTAGAAACATGGATTAGGAAAAAATTTGGGTGGATGAGGGAAGAATTTGGAGAAAACAACGATTTTCCGACCAAATCTCTTAAGTGCACGAATACAAAGAAACGTCCACAGTGCGTACGTAATGTACACAAGCGTGTGTACACACATGTAAATATACACCCTAAAACAGATTGGTTGAATTCAACCATGGAGTTCTTCCTCCATGATTCAACCAATGTTGTTGGTAGATATGTGTCCAACCAATTTATTAGTTAAAATATCCAATCTTACGTGTATATGGTTTCTCTTTTGTAACCAATCCATATTGGTTAAACCAATATGGATTGGTTGAAAAAAGGGTTCCTGGACCAATATGGATTGGTTGAAAAAGGAAACCATATACATTTAAGTTAGGGTAATTTAACCAATAGATTGGTTGGACACATATCTACTATGCAACCACATGGTTGAACTCAACCAATCAGTTTTTAGGGTGTATCCAGTATTCATCTTTAATTGCTGTTTTCTGGCGGGCGGAATCATTGCATTGGACAAAATTATTGAAACCACTTCTTTCTTCCATTTGGGCTTTAAAAGTTACAATTTCAAGAACTAATTTAATCGGAGAAGCTGTTTCCCCCAAATTGGGGGATTTTCCTCTTCAAAGTGCACAAAATTCTCCATAAAATATCTTCTGCGCACATTTAAGGAAATTGGGCATAGATTGTGGGCCATTTTGCCCGTAAATAACCTTTCTGATAGTCGGATTCCCCGCACCTAATATTGTCACCGGCTTAATAATCGCACTAAGCACACAGGTTACCACCCCGCGGGCAGTTAATGTGCTACACAGTTGTACCGGTGGATTACCATTGGCGCCAAAACGCAAGCTTCGCGAGTTATTTATCCCAATAGTTCGCGTATACGGACGACATGAGGTTTCTTTTCGTATTCACGCCGCCGGCTTTTTGCGGTCGAGTTCGTGATAAGGTGGGGAAGGATTCTCATTTTCGAGACTGCTTCCAGGAAAGGGGCGACCGTGTAGGTTCGATTGGCACCACCTCCTATATTGACAAGCCAATGGCAACATAGGCATGCCCCTAAGGAGGGATCTTGTCAAGTTAGTCGGCTTATTATATGGAGAGAACTGCGACAACTTACGATCAGAGCCGCCATTTTGTGTCCAACATCCCATGCAACGTAAAGGCCTACACGTATATTAAACGCCCGCTCGATCATTTGCAATGACCAACAATTATATTACTTCATGAGTTGACAAGAAAATGCATCAGTTGACAAAAAAAGTGCTGACAGCAATAGTAACAAATACCACATGAACTTAAAATTAAAAAATTTAAGAAATTTTACCGAAGAAAATTCCTCTCTATGAAAAAAAAACACCCACACATTTAAGATGCATTGCATGTGTATGCCACAGTCACGTGGGTTGCCAAAAACCGTGCATAATTATCTACTTTTCCAAGTTTCGAAATCGGAAATCATTCAATGTACTTTTTACATTAGCGGTGGCCAAACTTACACGTTTCTCCCTGCTTTTGTTTTTCCTATAGGCCGCAACTTTCGCACAAGATGACGTCCATAGACCACGTGACCAGAACAAAAACTCTGTTATTTGCAGCTCATGGCAAGAGCACTCTCTGCTATACTTTCTCTGGGTTTAAGCGGGAAACGCACTTGATAAATTACACGCCAAAGAGTGCTCAAGATGATTCGTGTTTGTTACAAAGTGACACGAAAAACACTCTATATGCCATGCCGTTACACGTACACGTACATGTACAAAGCATATCGCCTTGTGCCTACACCAATTGCGTTGTGGCATGTCTGTCACTGAATATTAACCGTTTGCACAGCATTAATCATTAATTTGTTGTAAGGTGAAGTAAGTACCGGTAAGGAAGTTACCATGTACGTCAGTAAATGCTTGGGGAACTTTAAAAATATGGTTTTATGTGAGATGTATATATTTGGATCTTCGGAACCAGTGCGGCAGATATGGTTGTGGGGTACCGTGACCGAGGGGTTTGGGTCGTTGACTCGTAGCATTTTGGGTGGAAACTCGGTGTTGCAGGTTCGAAACCCGGCCGTGGTACCTGTGTCCTTGAGCAAGGCGCTCAACTACAATTGCTTCATCCTTCGGAAAGGATGTCAAGCTGTTGGTCTAGGGTAACGCACTTAAAAGATCCCAGGGCATTCTTTCGTGATGAGTAAGGGGATTCCCTGGTGTCTCTGGCTGTCAGCTGCCAATGGCGCCACCCACCTATGTATCTCGATGGCCTTTTGCCCAACAAAATTAATGGATTGTGAAAGGTAGTTGCTTGAACCAATACCACGATACATGTACATATTCTATTAATGTCCTTCCAAAATTCGATAAAAGTATGAAATAGGAAATGCGACTGAATTTTTCTTTCTCACCACTTAAACATTTGTGCTTAATTAAAAAAGTTTTGAAAAGGTCTCGGCAACACCGAACGAGAACAGTGAGTTTTTTTAGTCTCTTTAAAACTGCCCCTCCCCAATTGAGCAGGCGTCCCCTAATTCTATTGATTAACTCTAAACTCGTGGGTTTCTCAATCCACCATAGCTTAAAATTCTCCCTTGTGACACTTTCACCGAGACTGTCAACAAAATCTGACGTCATTCTTGCGTCATTGCGTGTTTCTGGGTGAGACAAATAACTACACACTTTGGCGTGAAGTGTCAGTGGAGTAGGATCGAGTGTTCCCGTGTTGATGAAAAATTACTGTTTTACACAGATTTATCGTCGAAATTTAATCAACTCCCAACTCTTGAGAACCAGTGCCCGAGCGCGTTCTAATTTAGGGGTACACGAATGGACTAGAAATCATTTACTACCCAATAATAAAGAAGAATTGGGACCACAGAGTTTGGTGCAATCTCATTTAAAAAAAAGAAAACATACATATATTTGTTTCAATTTGCGGAAAATATATTACATGGAATCTGAAGGAAAATTTCCACGCATAGACATATGCGATGAAGTTTCATGTCACTTAGCGACCATTTTTATTACCCTGTATTCCTTATTTATTGTTAATAAAAAATCATATTATTTAGCAACCAAACAAACCGATATAAATTTTATATCGGTTTGAATATAATGTTACCCGAGCCATAGTTCAGTTTTACATTTTTAGTTGTTGCGAGTATGTATTGGTCACGGTTTGAAAATAAATTTACACTGTAAAACAAAACTGTACAAATTGTATTACATGTAACTTATAGCAACTAAGTTGCTGGTTAAAGTTGCCGTAGTTTGACATTTACTGTATGATAAATGGCAAATTGTTGTATGGACAGAGAAGCAGAGGAACAACAGATCATCCAGAGACTGGGCTGCATCAATGCTGGACTCATATAGGGATCGTGGTTTCATGTCACACTATGTACAGCTATGACTCAGAGACCAACATTTTATTTGGACATGCTTGACTGCACCAACTCAAGTTTATATACTGATGTTGATGATATTTAGCTTAATTGCATCTGATGAAGTAGTTGCTGCTACGAAAGCTTATGCAGGTATTACTTAAGTTAGTCTTCAAGTACTACCTTAAATTCCACCATTTGTATTTATATAGGAAGACTCGCGCTACTATGTACGTTACAATAGCACTGCTCTTTAGGTAAACAAATATGGGGTTCGATTCCCTGGGCGTGTGTGTGGATTGAGTTTGCAGTCTCTATACTTGACCGCATAGGAGGATATTTCCCTGGGGGTTTTCCTCCCACTTCTAAAACTGAATCTCCTTCTTTGTTATCTTGAGTTGATAATAAACTAAAGTTAAAGCTATAGTGGCTCTTTCTCAGTTCTATATAGAGCCCCTTTTGGTAATCCGAGATCATAATAATTTCCAACAAACGCTTTTATCTTCTCTCAAGATACAAGAAATAACTTATTTTAAGAAGATAACTCAAGACCCAAAAGGGAAACATAGTCCGACAACATCAACGCTCCCCCCAACCCCCACCCAACGCAAATTTTCCATGCAACGTACGTAACAGGACGGACTAAAACTGTCCCACAAAGGTCTGTCGTGTTATGCAAATCCTATGGGAAATTTGTACAAGGGAATTTTATAAGGAAGATATGATACCAGACTAACCTTTGGGGATAAAGTTATCTTCTTATAGAACAAGTTGAAGTTATTTCTTCTAAGATAAATATATTAAAAACATTTGCGCTAGCGCAGGAAAATATTATCATGATCACCAAAAGGGGCTGGAGACACTATGAGCAAAAACATGTACATGTTCATTGTGACCCCATTGTTAGTAACAATGGTGTGTGCCCAATTTCCATTGTTAGATGTTCATAGTGAGACCTGACAAAGTCCCTAATACCGTTGATGAAAAAAGGCCTTTGCCGAAGATGTCATGAAATTAACATTACCCTTTACCACGAATAAATATAATACCAACGACTGTGTAAACCTTTCTGAAATACGCAGCTGCCAGTAAACTACTGTAATGTATACAGTAAATTGAGTGTACATGTACTTTGTTGTTGAATGGATTCTCCTTCGCGTTAATTAATTAAAGTGAGTATATTTCGCAGTAATTTTTTTTATTTTTTCCTCCAGGTTCGCCTGTTTGTAATGCCTCCCACGACAAGATCCTATGCTGGCCGCCCACGTTAGCGGAAAACAACGCAAGTCTTCTGTGTCCGATGTTCAACTCGACGCGTAGGTGACACGCCATTCTTTTTCTTTCGGGCTTTTCAATTTCAGTAATAGATTCTGCAGGCAAAATCACACGTGTTTATTTGATTGTGAGCGTACCACCTAATGGCATGCGTTGAGGAAAAAATAAAATTAAGGGTCCTTATATCATTTGCAGATAAAACCTTTTTTTTTACGAAATCGAGTAACAACATAACTAAAGAATAATGTTGTAGAAATTTCAGCCAGATCCTATAGATGCAGGAATACACAGTTTTACGAAAACCCTAAAATCCATGCATGGTTTTTTGTGTTGAATGAATCGTAAAAAAAATTGTCTGCAGACAATCTTTAAAAAAAACACCTTTAATTTACAATTTCTCCCACAAAGCTACCACATGGAAAAAAATCATGGTATTTGTTACCATTGCTATCAACACTTTTATAGACAGCCGAAGTGTGACGTGTTGCCATGGTAATTGGCTCTAAACATCATGGCCGTCGGGGAAAAAAGGACCATTGTAAAAGCACAGGGACACGGTTCAGTGATTTTTAGTGTACAGCCATTGCCTACTAGGCAACTAACAAAAGAAAACGTATTCACTTCGGCAGTCTATTCGGGTTTTTCTTGTCAACTTATTAAGTTAAATGATGTACTGGGGCTTTAAATATGAGAACCTGGCCCCTGTCATGGCCGCCGGTGCAAAGGGCCTACATACGATGGATTGGATAAGCGACTCATTGAGTGAAACTACAAGCGTCGGCCATCTTGCACACGAAAAAAACAATGTCTTGCCCAGACTGGTTATTATATAAGTGGAATACAAGTGACCTTCTAGACCGGGGACCAGTCCGGGCAAAAGATTGTGAGTTAGTTGCTGTTGTACAACATCCATTTTAATGCATGTATGAGATTCTGGCCTACAATAATGGTCCTGGAGCATTATTCGTTGTTATTACAGACCATATGAGAACGTTTTGAGAAGAGACTAGGGTAGGGGTAAAGGGTTAGGTGTCAGGAGTTAGGTTCAGGGTTAGGGTTGAATTCAATAAAAAGTGATGAGCTTGCAGCGAGTTCGTTTGGTGTAGTGGTTAGAGTGATAGACTTCTGTTATTAATGTCCCTGGTTCGATTCCCATTTGTGACAAATTTTGTGCAATACTCGTTACTTTGTTTTAAAAGATAAAGTATAGTTAGAAGCTTGAAAGAGCCAGAAAAAAATGGTAGTCTTTGTTCAGAGTGTTAAATGTGTTAAAGAAAAATGAGAAAATTGGGCTTATGGTCCAGGACATGTATTGTAGGCCCAAAACTCACTCGTTCCCATTGTAACTAAGGCTGCGTTCGGGCGTGTACTCGTGTTAACACGAGCATACTCCTGCGCGCGCGAACGGCAAGATTAACGACACTCGGGTCAGTGAGAGTATGCTCTCGGTACTCCCCAACAAATGGGGAGTGTGCTCTTACTCCTGACGAATGCCATGTGGTTAGTACGAAGATGGCGGGATATAGGTTGGATTTTTGGTGAATTTGCTAAACGTGTCAACTGGATAACTGAAACAACTCACTAAGGCTTAGTTTTGTTTTACACGGTATCAAAGGTTCTCACGACTTACGGTCTGTATTTTCTTCAATTTCTTGTGAGCAGTGGAACGGCGTTTTTTGTGTTGTCATGGCAAGAGACGGCCATCTTGACTGATGGCCATTCGCGCATGCGGACTGTGAACTTGCCGTTCGCGTAATGTGACCCGAGTGCAATGCGCACGCATTACTCCGGAGTAGCGAGAACTGCACGCCTGAACGCAGCCTATGTGTCTGTAGATTTTAGCAAAAATAATGCTCTGTTTGGTTGATGTCTGGTACCATTTCTTCTTTCAGTTCTAAGGGCGCACAGAGCGTGCGAGGAATCCGGGACCTGGGCGAGGTGGACAGACTATGGGGAGTGTCTCAGGACGTTCACTCCACCGGTAAGTCGTAACTGGATCTAAAACATGATGACGTCACGATTTGTTTTCGTCTGCACATTTTAATTGGCCTTGCAGATGGTGTGTAGAGATAGGAAAGCAAGCATGTAAAGAAACTGTGACGCCATTATGCCTTCATCCTGAGATCTCAGGGAATTTCTACTCTGCTAAGCGACGATACAATACCCTGAGGAAATCCACGCAAATCTGTGGAGTAAGCCGGCTGTTGTGTTCGGACAACACACGCCCGAGTCATTTTGATGTAATTTAATAATTTCGGTCATGTTATGCCGAAAAGAAACGATTTCTATACTTTCCAGAAATTGTATTGGGTTCTGTTCCTTATGACTGTCCCATTCCTACCAACATTTCCGGCGACGATCTTAATTTACTCCGCAGTTTTTCAAATTAATAACAGGGATGCATGCTCACGTATGCTTTAAATAACAACCAATTGCCGACGCGGACAACGGCCAGCCTTACCGAGTACATGTATCACATTCATGCACGGTGTTTACAATCTGCGCGCGTGACATTTGAATGCCTGCAACGCACTGCCAAGCGTCCAGGGCCTAATTTCATGAAACCTGTTAGCACAAAAATTTGTTTAGCACAGAATTTATTTGTTCTGTGAAATGAGTTACCAGCCAAAATTGTATGTCAAATTGTACTTTTAGGAACAGGTGCAAAATATTTTTGCTGGCAACCCAGTTTTGTAAAATAAAGCAAAGAAATTCCGTGCTAAACAAATGTTTGTGCTAACGGGTTCCATGAAATTGGGTCCTGATTGGTCTAGCAGAGGCGACAAGATTTCTGTCGCTTGTTCCCCCGCGAAATGGGGCCGGTTTCAACAGGGCCTCGGTACGCAGGAGTTGGGGAGTGCGTTAAAGGGGCACTGTTGCAAGAGGATGTTATGCCTTAGGTGTATTAGTATGTATGTAATAAGATAATCCCATTGTACTGTGTACAATTAAACAGACTGAAGTGGAATATCCAAAATATGCCCTATTACCCTTTCCACGGCGGCCATCGTAGGGGCCAATCACATTGTCACCATGCGTCATGTGTGAATAAGCATATATCGTTTAAAATTTACAAAAATCTGCCCTCAAGATGGCCACCGGTGCCAAGCTCTTACCTAAATGTTAAGTTACTCACCGGTATTCGAACCGATCCAGAGGAAACGGTCGGTTGACTCGATGTATTCAACCATGAAATATAATAGGCCCAATCGGATGTGCTGTATCTGTCGTATTGGTAACTATTTACATGACTGGAATTCCATTGGGCGAAATGCAAATCTATGTAAATCTATTGTCTGAAATTTGTTGTGCAAAAATACCTTACCACTTTCCTTGTTTGTTTTTCGGATTCAAATCGTTACGTTACTCCATTGTCTTTAATATTCGATTACAAATCGTGAATCGATTGTCCTTTATTTGTTTGTTCGATTACAAATCGGATGTGCAAATTTATTCGATTATCAATTGGATGTGCTGTACAGTTGTGTCTGAGATACAATTTACATAGCTGCGTTTTCAATTGGGCGAAATAAAAATCTATAATTTCTTTAATTCTTGAAAATCTGTTGTATAGAAGTCTTTTTATTATTTTATTGCTTCTGGAGCTAAAATCCCTGGCCAAAATACTTGACGTCTAATTCCCTTGATTTTTATTCTGTTTCAAATCGTTGCAGGGTTGTCCTTAATTTTTGATTAAAATCGTTAATCGAATGTCCTTTATTCAAATATCGAATGGCTTCCTTTCAGACAATACCGGAGACTACGTTCACCCAACAGACCATGCAGTACGTCTGGCTCTTTGGATGTATCCTGTCACTCATATTTCTCCTTATTACGCTCTTCATCTTCTGCTATTTCAAGTAAGTCAAGTTGACGTCACGCTTTGTTTACATACTCAATCCGTATCAAAGATATATCGTCAAAAAACCACCGATGTTCTGTAAACTAATTTTCCAAGCAGTGCAGTAATAGACCGATCCAGTAAGCTCCGGCCATTTAAAAATTGCCTAGCAACATGAAACACATGTGAGGCACGTGCCGTGCCGTGCGTCAGCGTCCGCTCCCTGGTCAGCGCGTATTGAAACACGCACACCCACACAGAAACTGCACGCTCGAAAGCAAAATGTGCACTTAAGTATCCGGTCGTGTGCGTGCACATACAACATGCCTGCATTACGCGTAACGCGCGCGATCGAACAAAAACATCTCGACACAGATCTAGAACGCAAAACGACAAGCTAATTTTGGTGAGTTTTTCCTGTTTACACAAAAAACACATTTATGAAGGGATTAAAAGTAGGTTAGGATAGTCTCGTACAATCCGTTTTAAACCGGCTAGGGTCCTCTGCGATGTTTATGGTGTTTTTGCGTCACTCGTGCTGCATTTCGCCGTAGCTATGTGCACACAAAACAAAACTAAAGCATCACAAAACTAAAGAATAATGTTGAATAATGGATCCCGTGCTGGGTATATGCCAATGGCAATTTAATACATTTAGGAATAGCCGTATATTAATTAGCGGTTTTTACCGGCGAAGGAATGCAACTTTTTCAGGTTCAGCTTTTTACCATGATACAATTATAGTTTGAATTTAATTTTTGAAAGACAGATTACATGTTGGGAAACTTTTAAAAACAGGAACAACAGCATCACAAAACTAAAGAATAATGTTGACAAACTGCCTTGTAGAAATTTCAGCCACAGAGATGCAGTAATAAATAAGAATACCGTAAAAAAAACCTGCATGGTTTTTGTGTTGAATGAATGGTAAAAACCATTGTCTGCAGACAATCTATTTAAAAAGTTGGCAATTTCACCCATAAAGGTACCATTCATTTGGTGTTTGTTACCATTGCTATCGACACTAGATGGCACACCGTCTATACATTTTGCGATTGACAAAAATAACGCAACCCCTCATCCCAAACCAAATTAATATGTGCATCCATGTGCACCGTAGCGCTCGCCGCCCTCTCAAACGTAATAGTTTACAGATTTACTCCGTACTGTCGATCGCAAATGTATTTCTAAATGCATTTTTTAAATTAATTGGCGACAGTAATGGCCTTGTCTTCATCCTGAAACAATCGGGCTGGAAAGCAATATTTCTCAAGGTTATTCAGGGTGTCGTTTTCAATTAATTTGAGACAGCAGTGTGACTTCTGCTGAAGGCTGTTTTTTATTATTTCTCCCCTTCAAGAGGATTGTGTATAGTGTATACTTGAACTGACCATTTCACTGATTATTTTGAGAGCATGGAAATTGAGTTATTTCCTTCAATGTAAAATAGCTAATTCCAAATGTTCTCTTTTTTTTAAAATCAATTAAAATATGACAACACATCAGAAAATAATTATGGTAAACTATAAAATTAAAGATAGGGTACATGATTGGTAATCGTTAAAATGGCGTTATTTACACCCGTGACTAAAAGCGTATATAATTGAAAGTACTGCCTTGTTGAAATTTCAGCCACAGGCATACTGCAGAAAAACCTGAAAAATCCATGTATGGTTTTTGTGCATTACACAAGAAAAAATGTGTGGTTTGTTACCATTGCTATCAACACTTAGTCAGGTTTTGCTTGTCAACTAGTGAAGTAAAGTTTTGGGCAACTGCAAATGATGTATTGGGGTTTTAAGCTATGATAAATATTTGCATTCTATCTCCGACATGTTACGTGACATTTACATCAATGCGTGGTTTTAGCTTTTAAACAACATTCGATCGAGCCCATATAGCGATTTTGCAATACTGTTCCGTCTAAATCTCTTTTACATATGCCTTAAGGAGGTCCCGCGAATCAGACAAAAATTAAAGCCAGTCGCGTTGCTATAGAAACTTATTGGTTTGCTTTCTCGAGAGCACCATTACGGAACGCAAATGCTTGACCGCAAAGGCACGGCGAGCTGCATCAAAAGCTGCCGGTCTGTCTCGGAGCGTGTGCGCTGGAGAAACAAATCGTTCGCGCTAAAATAACTTGGGACAAAATGGACCGAGGCCAAATTGGCGCGAAATGCAGAAGAGTGATCACTTGCTGCAGATAGAAGACACTTCTATCCGAGTAAAATAGAGAATCATAATTTACCATAGTTTCGGACATCCGTGTGTACCTTTGTTGCCGTTCCTTGGCGTGTATTAGAGGTATAAATTGCGCCTAATTAGCTTGGTTTCCTTGTTTTGGGGATATCCTTCGTTTGAAGGTAATTTTATTCAGCCACATTCACAGTACAAGTGAATTGAAAACGAGAGCGTTCAGTCAAGACATCAGCTGATCATGCAACTGCATGGAATGTGATGGTTATAAATCACATTGGTGATGTATCTCTTATACAAGGTGCCCCCACAAATATTTCCAGGTCAAACATGGCAACCGCAGAATCTATGTTTCCTCGGATCCTGATAGAGAATCTTCTTACATAAAACAAATAGTTGCTGTAAAATCAGTCCAGCGAATCAAAAGTTATGTCATTTTCGGTACAGCAGAGTCACAACCTAGTTCATGAACCAGATCTGATTATTTGACAACAAGAACTGGCCACCCAGTGCAGTTTATGGGTTAGTCAAGAGGCAGTCAAGTGGAAGTGGAATATCCAAAATATACCCTATTACCCTTTCCACGGCGGCCATCGTAGGGGCCAATCACATTGTCACCATGCGTCATGTGTGAATAAGCATATATCGTTTACAATTTTAAAAATCTGCCCTCAAGATGGCCACCGGCGCCAAGGGTATAAAGCTCTTACCTGACCTTATTTGCTACACCAAAAATGACATAACTTTTGATTCGCTTGACTGATTTTGATGCGATAACCTTGATCTGCGGTTTCCAGGTTTGACCTGGACATTTGTTAGGGTCACTCTGTACACCTTTTTGATCACACATATCTTTCACGATTTCCAGTCCCATCTTTACCGGTTCCCGGCAGATAAATATAATAAATTGCAATGGTCTAGCATTTATCAGATCGGTTAGGCCTACGTCACATTGTCCCCAGTGGTCTCATTATGTTAACATGCATGTACATTATGTACATTTAATATGTTCACATTTTGAACACTTTCACGTTCAGGTATATACACTGTATTAAATTATGACGCCATTTTCTGTCAAAGATCTCGATGGAAATCATATGCAGCACGATATGTGGCAAAGGGTATCCCCCTATACCATTGTTCCCCCATTATGTCTCAAACATCAAAGGAATTCTAAAGGAATCCCTTTCAGTTTTTAGAGGGTTGGGGGCGGGGTGCGTTAACAAAGGGAATGGTGTGTTGGGAAATGGGGGAGTCCCTCTGCCACATATCGTGCTGGGTATAATGGAAATTGTCGAGACTTTTCCTCAAATGGAATTAGTTGTAAAGGTTGCTCAAAACAAGTTAATGGTGTTGCAGTTTTTTTCGAGGAATTAGTAAAAGCCTGAAATACACAATTAGACAAATCCGACCTCATTTCTTTATCATTGGTTATTTGATTTATTTAGGTCTCGGCACTGATTTAGGTCTCGCACAGATGTGTGCATCGGAATTTACTTTTGAATTTCAAGCAACTCGCTTAAGAAAACCCTTTTTATAGCTACAGCCTAGGAAAAAATTATTGGACCACCTAAAACCTGACAACAAAAATAAGTACATTGTTAAAGTAATTTGTTAAATAATGTCTTATATAACAATGATTGATGCCAGGTAAGCCTCCCGAGCGGATGACTATTGTCTAAGACCAAACATCATAAACATGTTGTTTGTTTAAACTACATGTAGGCCTATATGCATCATTCTCACCCTATCCCGCCAATGATACAAACAGCGCAGTGTGCTGTATTTAGCGCGCTTATGCCCGCAAAAGAAAATGAAAAAAGCTCGTTGCCTCGCGGCTATTTTCAGGTTGTTCCGCTAATAGTCTGGCCTCGGGCAAGAGGAAACAAAGCACCACATGCACCGAGAAAATCACCGACCCCATATGATCCCGTTCACGTCTGAAATTTGATTAGTGGTAACTTGCGAGGGAGTTGTTGTAGCCGAGCTTCCTGTCGCAACGTAATTGGTGTGCCTTCTGGCGGGAAAGAGAAAAAAAAAATCAGAATTTGGCTTCTTTACAAAACATTTTCATAGTATGAATTTTTTTAGAAGCATTACCAATATGATTTTAGGATCTTTTGGGTAACAGATCTTTTGAATAAAAACGAATTCATGTCATGATGTCAGTGATAATTTTTTTCTTTTTTTTTTCTTGGACTTTGTGCGAATAGAATTAAGTGGCGCCAATTCGTGTGAAGAAATACCAAATCAAGCTCGTGAAATTGTGCTATTCGTGCGCACCGATTTGAAGTCGGGCGTTACAGATTGCCAGTCGTACGTACGAATTGCGCAAATTTGCAATCATCATACGCTTTGGTTTCAGCTGAGTTAAAGTACATTTACTATACAACTAACGCCAATTGATCCGGAAAAAGTTTAAGATCACTCTGTGTTGTTTTAGTCCAAGCCAATTCGACTTAAAGTCAGGTTATCTGTGGTCGAATTCTTAACTTTGGTCGAATTCTCGACTATTAAAATTCATAATGGCTCTATGACTTTAGAAAATTAAGTTTTCTCATAATGCCATATAGCCTATCTGCAAGCTAATTTTTTAAAACCGCCTTCAGTGGTAAATGTTCTACAAAAAGGTACCATGTGTGACAGAAAAATACGTTGTGTTTGTTATGCCGCTGCCATCGACACTTTAAAAAAGGCTTCTCTTAATTTTCCCAATCATGAAGTAAAATTTTGGTCATTCAGGGATAAACAAAATCGAAAACAACCTTGCAAATAAAATTTTCAATTTGAGGAACCGTTCCGACCACGGAAGTTTAATAAATTTCCCTTTTTTAATTCCAGTTCATCCATTTTTTTCTAAGTGGAGGTTCATGGGACTGTAAAAACTGAGACAAATTATATGCACCTAAAAAATGCTCAAATATTTAACACATTTTTGTTCAAGATGATATTTTCCCTGAGCACGGAAAATGTTCAGTCGTGGAAATGCAATCGGTGAACACATCGCTATATACTCGTCCATAAACACATCCGAAATGTCTGCCGTCGCTGACAAAATTTCATTTGGTGAATAGGCTATAGCCTAAGCAAGTAAAGTGTGTTTTTGTTGAGATTCGTTGCGCGCTCCGCGTGATTCTTTTGGCTTGTAGCCGTGCGTAATGTAATCCTACACCGACTCCTCTCTTGTTATGAGAATCTGATGATATCTTTGTGGTTCATCAGGCGCCGAAACCCCGCGCAAGATGGGATTTCATTGCTGTCCGACCTCATAGGTGAACTTTTTCCTCTCTATATTGTAACAGACTTTACGGTGCGCATCTTCAAGCAGTATAAAGGGGAGTTCACACTATCGCGGAAAAATCACACTGCCACGCTGCACTCACCGCTTTGAATGAGGTCCCAATCGCCGATCTTTCCAAAATAGAAAATTCAACTCCGGTAACTTGGGGCTTCTCTGATACCTCATTGGCTGCGCGTTGGAAAGGTCAGCGCACATACGGTCAAAGTTCAACAATTTTGAACTTTTACCCAGCTCAAAATATTTTGCCGCGCACAAGCGGAAAACCAGTTTCTGTACCAACATATGGCACAGCCGCGCGCAAAGCTATTTTTCCGCGATAGTGTGAACGCCCTGTCCTTTAGGCTTGCTGGATTCACAAGGAGCCTTTTCGCGCGTAAAGTTGACCCGCGTCCCTTTGAGAAAAAGTGGCGTGGAATGCATAACTTTGGAGTGAAACGACGCACTGAAAACCACAGAACCAATTCTGTAATTTACAGTGCGCCGTTTCACTTCAAGTTCCCTCCACACCACTTTTTCTCAAAGCGAGGCGCGACAAATTTACGCGCGATAAAAAGCTGATAATATTGGTTCTTTTAAATCGGCGAAGTTTCAGACAATCCAAACAATCAAAAACTACACTCGGCTTGGGCCAGCGAGCAAATCCCTAGCTAGTCCTAAACCTACAGTTTATGAAATATTTTTCACACTTTTTCCTTCGCTTTTTTGTTCCCCATACACATTCCAATTATAAACTTCTTTATTAAAGCTATATCTAAATTGAATGAGCGTACCAAAGGCCGTTTAAAGCCCCATTACATCATTTGCAATGACCCGGAATTTTACCTCATGAGTTGACAAGAAAATAAATTGCTCAAAGTGTTCATAGCAATGATATAACGAATACCACATTAATTTATTTCAGTCAAAGATGGTACATTTTGTAAGAAATTATAAACTGAAGGTATTTTTAAAAGCGTGTACACACATATTTTTTTTTACAATTAACTCAACACAGTTTCTTTGAGTATCGAATCCTCTATGTAGCTGAAATATCTGCAAGCTAGTTTACCAAAATTCGTATTTTGATATGTTAGGCTCTTTTTTCTTCTTCAGGAATCCGAAAAAAAGGTTTTATCTTGCAAATGTTTGACCTTTAAAATAATTATGCTCGATTGTTTTCAGTCACTGACCTACTGACGGTGTGCAACATTAGATGACTGTGCACATTAGTCCAGGCAAGACGGTGCTTTGCCTAGTCTGGTCCATAGTCCATACGATCGCTTGCATTCAACTGACACATGTATTCCAGTAAATGTTGCATAACCAGTCTAGGCAACGTATTGTCTTGCCTGTGGTAAGATGGCGGACAATTGTTTCATTCAGAGAGTCGCTTATACGAGTCCATGTATATAGGTTAGTGCCTGCCGTATACCGTAAGCTATATTGGCAAATCGTGGCGACCTCGAAAAAAGTCCAAGGGCGCTCTATGTTTCGCTTAACAGCAGCCAATCGCATGGCCTTATAAACCCGCGAATTCAATCACTTTTTAGCGCTGTGTGCAAATGAAAAACGGCGCCTTTCACGTGTGTATACGATTCTTCCCAACGTGACCACGCAGACAAACTAGAACAAACCCCTTGAGGAGCCGGTGTATTCGCGCGCCATCTCGGGGACATCAGACGCCTTATTACGCCTCTCTCTGTCTGACTTTAAGAGGCGACCGTGTTTCCACACGCACGCTTCGGCATACCGAACGCTTTGGCTTGATCTAGATGCGCGACGTTGCAATCGATTTGCCCCATTTTCACGTCCCTTGTCTGCTTCTTATTTCATCATGGTGTCTAAATTGATAGAGTATTTTGCCACCAGCATGTTCGTCAATAGGAGATGAATGGTCCGGAATGTTCGTGGAAAATAAAGTGGTAAATCATAATGATGCCAATATTGACTAGCCTCATTGAACGACATGTGACAGACAATAATGTTATCTAGCGTTCTTAGTTGAAAAGGGCGATGTTTTACCAAATTTCTACCTTTAATTTGGAGTGTGGTGTGGGAGAAGGGTTCTCGTTACGACGAAGTGTGACGTGTTGCCATGGTAATTGGCTCTAAACATCATGGCCGTCGGAAAAAGTATCATTGCAAAAGCGTAGGGACACGGTTCAGTGATTTTATGGTAGTCCATTACAAAATATTCACTTTGGCATCTATTGGCCAACCGTGTGCGGCCGAAATCTCACCATTATTTTTTCATATGCAGCACAATATGACATGGGGTACCCCACCTTCCATTGTTCTCACATTGTGTCCCAAACATCCAAGGAATTTTAAAGGAAATTTATTCCGGGATTCCGTGGTGTGGGTGCGTTAATAAAAAGGGAACAGCGTGTTGAGCAATGGAGAAGTACGGTGAGTCCCTCTGACACATGTCATGGGACCACAAATATTTCAAAAATTTTCTTTATTCATATCAACAGTTCCTTACAGTGCACAAGAATCCACATCCACAAGAACCTGGCGGTGTCTTTTATCTTCAAGTACATCTGCATGATCATCAGGCTACAGCCTTTGCTTTTCGGAAACGGCACAGCGGATGAATTCTACGGACCAAACTGGAATTCAGACGTGCCTTACACCAGGCCGGAGGACACTGGTCAGGAAACGGTGAGGGTAATAAATAGTAATACATCCAAGATATAATGGCGTCAGATTTTATTTGCATGTACGTTTTCTGGAGCCAAAATATTGTCTTGGTTTTCTGAGAACCATATAAATGCGCATGTGTAAACAAAGCGTTAAGTCATGTCCTTGGTTTAGTGTGTATTTCGTACCCATACGAAGGTCATTAAAAAAGTTTCAAGTCTCGCCCAGAAAGATGAGTATTTAGGATCGTGAGGGTGTTATCATGATATCATATTTGGAAAGGGGTCAAATCAGAGTAGAAAGAAGCAATCAACAGGAAATGCAGGGGAAAGCTGTGAGCAGGCATGTTGTTACTCCAGCCCCCTGTCCTCACAGCGCAGGTGGCAGTGGCTGAAGCAGCCAACTGTGGCTTTGAATGGTTGCCTCGTGCCCTTACTCACCTGACCTGGTGAGCGGGCGTGCTGTTGCTCCAGGACAATGCACCTGTCCACACAGCGCAGGTGGCAGTGGCTGGAGCAGCCAACTGTGGCTTTGAATTGTTGCCTCGTGCCCCTTACTCATCTGACCTGGTGAGCGGGCGTGCTGTTGCTCCAGGACAATGCCCAGGTCTTCACAGCGCAGGTGGCAGTGGCTGAAGCGGTCAACTGTGGCTTTGAATTGTTGCCTCATGCCCCTTACTCACCTGACCTGGTGAGCGAGCGGGCTGTTGCTCCAGGACAATGCCCCTGTCCTCACAGCGCAGGTGGCAGTGGCTGAAGCTGCCAACTGTGGCTCTGAATTGTTGCCTCATGCCCCTTACTCACCTTACCTGGTGAGAGGGCGTGCTGTTGCTCCAGGACAATGCCCCTGTCCACACAGCGCAGGCGGCAGTGGCTGAAGCAGCCAACTGTGGCTTTGATTTGTTGCCTCATGCCCTTACTCACCTGACCCGGCACCGTCTGACTTCAACCTGTTTTCTAAACTGAAGTTCCATCTGGGATTACCATTTTGGCAGTATTTGGAGGACTAGGATACACCCTTCTTCCGCGACGGGATAGCAATGCTTTAACATCGGTGGACAAAGTGCATTGAAGAAAGCGGTGAATGTGTACACAACGCATATGGCAGACGTACACAGCCAAATCGCTAAATCATCGATGCCACTACACTATGTGCAATAGACTGCCGAAGTGAATACGTCACCTTTTGTTGGTTGCCTAGGCGATTGGCTCTAAACTAAAAATCACTGAACCGTGTCCCTGTGCTTTTGCAATGGTACTTTAGCCGACGGCCATGTTAGTTTAGAGCCAATTGCCATGGCAACCCACGTCACACTTCGGCTGTCTATTAAATATAGTTTTACTTTAGTCTTCTTTTCTTCTTTTTGCAGGTGGTTCTGTGTCGCATGCTCAAGGTCCTACTGGAGTATTTCTCGATGGCAAACATATTCTGGATGTTTGTGGAAGGATTATTTCTGACAACTCGCATCGCCTTTTCTGTCTTCAGCAATGAGTCAAATATGAAGCGGTATTTCCTCATAGGATGGGGTAAGTGGTTACCACCCTTAAGATTCTAAACAACTACACGCTGTTCAATCAGCAATGTTTATCTTCATGCTTTTAAGCCCCACTGCCCTGGATCATTTGCAGATAAAGTTTTTTGACGAAATCCTGGAATAGGAACATTACAATTCTGGAGATGAAGTTCGGTGAACTAACCTGTTGAATTTGTATAGTCACAGAACAAGTGCATGGTTGTGAAATAAAATTGTAAATGAAGACACTGTTGAACTAGAATGTTCAGTCCATTTCCGAATACAAAAAGGCAAACAAACGGGGTTTTTAAAAGTTATTTGTGATTTTTTTTAAATTTCCAAATGATATAGCATCTGATTGACATGCTTTCTGATTGATGGATTACTTGCATGTTAATACTTGCTCTCCAAACCCAAATTATAACAGTTTAAGCGGGCCTCCCACTGTGCGATTTTTGCCACGACTTTTCAACGATAAGCTACGATTTGGTACGATTGTGTATAGAGTCTATAGACAGTTTCTGGTAATCTCAACAAATCGTACCTAATCGTTGGAAATTCGTGGCAAAAATCGCACAGTGGGAGGCCCGCTTTAGACATTTTTCGAAGTTCCTCCTCATAAGCTAATTGGTATACCTATTGCACCCAGGACCTTCTGCTTGGTAGGCCAGTGCTTTACCACTATAGACCGTATCGAATAGCCGCCAATTCGTGGGGCACTTTTTGTTACTTAAACAATGGAAGCACAATATGTGCAACCATGCATTTCCTCAAGGAACAAAGAAACTGCCTCACGAAATGGCGGCTACTCGATACGGTCTATACTACCCAGCTACTTGCCAAAGTCTGTGATTTTCGTTCTTTATTCCCTGATTTAAACAACTCCTTTAGAACTCATAGAGACTATGATAATTCATCTCCAATGCACCAATCGGAAGACGCAAAGTCCTTGCCCTTGCTTTGTCGTTTGGAAATAAAAGTCGACGGCTGTTTTGTAAATTAATTCACATCCGAACACCATCTCACGGGTTCGTGCCCACCTAACGCGGATGCACTCGGTGACCTGTCCCGCAGAGTGAATACATCTGTTAACAAGGTATCTGGGGATATATAATAGCCTCAGAGTTAATCAGTAAAATGAAATTTGAAAGGAAAGAATAGAGATAACCGACGGTCACTGAATGCCGATAGTACACACACGTGTCGTGCTGCTGACGGCGGAATAAGTGTACTTTGGATGAGGTGGTTGAATTGACGGAGCGGCCATTAAAGTTGCGGTATACGAAGATTTACAATGTCTAAAAGATTTAACCAACTATTTATCCAATTTTACAACCAAACTTTGGATGAAAGAAAAATCGTACGGGCCTTATCGGGTTTCGAACCCGAGACCTCTGTCTCACCAGGCAAACGCTTTACCAGCTGAGCTATGCTGGCACAGTTGGTATACTCCCTCAGGTTTTCATTTCAATAGTGATCAGGCACCATACCCGATGTTGCGTTCGTTACCAATTTTCCACAAATGGAAGATATAAATGGTTTCAATTGACCAATGGAATGATTCCACCCGAGATGATTTATATTATACATGTAAGAAAACGATAATTGAAGATAAATTTATATTTAAGTGCGTGTGCGCACGCATTACTTTACAACGGCGCCCTTATGTGACCGAAACTAGGAACCCATGACTACCGTGTTATTATACCTCCGTTTTCATGCAGTTAGTCAGGGAGTCAGCTTAAAATGGCGGTGGCTTTGCACAATGGAACGTAGATGAGGTGCTAAGCTGACCTATGTAGAGTTTGGTTTTATTATAAGCGTCTATACCACATGCATGGAGATAACGCCGTTTGTAAACGTTTTCCAATCCCGTAAGCTATCTTTAACAGTGTGTTTTGGAACCTAATAAATCCAGGACGCAATGCTGATCTTTATCTTGTTTTATTTTTCTCGTTTTAATTCACTTGATTTATTTATGACTATACCATAATTATGATTATGATAACAGCAGGAAACCACACCTGCACAAACATGTATACATGTATAATATTTCAAAAATAATAAAAAGCAATTGCAAAAACAGAAGGATACTTTTCTGTCATCACCCACAAATAAATGGGCGCGATTTTTTTCCCATCGTAAGGTCATAAACCTTTTTTTCATATCACTCAGTATAATAATGATTACCGAAATGCCGCGCTAAAAAGAGACGATTTACACACGTATCTGCGATTCCACAATAGTCAATGCAATCGCTTTAATTAAGATTATTTTATTGGCCTATCGCGTGCGTGGATGTTTAATTAAGTTCGCAAAATTTAATATTGCTATATAACTTTGCATTGTAATTTCTATTCAGAACGTGCGTGGAGATTGTTTATCTATTAAACGGCGGCCCTGTATGTTGTTGATAGCATTGCACTTGTCCCCAGCCTTTTTAAAGTATGTCGAAAACAATCGGAGGGCGCACCTTGATTTGCGTATGAATTCGAAATAAATGTTAAATGACTGCATTTTTTTTATAAATAAGTTTATTTTATTTATTTATAATGCACCTATCAATTGATTCTCACACCCCTCCCCCCGCGCCTCCCCCGCGCTGCCCCACCCACTAGGTGTGGGTTTGGTTACGTTTTTTCATGCTCCAAGGTTGGGATTTTGACCCAATTAAATAGAAATGTCTGTGCATCTATATACAAGACGCGCATAATTTGCACCCGTGGGTGGGTTTTTTTGTCACCTAAATTTTGCCGAAGGGGTGGGGATTTTGTCACGCGAGAAATTTCGATCCCCACCTCTTAGGTAGGAGAACCCGGGGAGGGGTAGGGGAAATAATTTATAGGTGCATTATTATGTCGCTGTAACATAATTATTACCAGCTAAATCAGGCTTTTGGTAAGAAATAAAATTGCGCCCTCTTTTTTTGTTCTGCCATACTTCAAGAAGACCAATAGATTACTAAAGTGTGACGTCAGTTGCCATGGTAATTGGGTCTAAACATTCGCTGGTAATCTGAATCGTCCATCAGTATAGCGCAGGAAAACAGTTCACTGGTTTTAGTGTAGACCCAATAACCATGGCAACACTTAAAGAGTGACGTTTGCACTTGAGTACTCTATATTTGATGCCCTTACTCCTTGCGGAGTTAATGAAGTAACCAAATACTGATTTAGGGGAAAATCACATGGTTGTCATTAGGATTTGAACGCGAGACCTCTAGCACATCGGCCATATACTTTACTAGCCGGACTATGACACCCACCGGTATTATTGCTATAGGTATACACCAATCCGGTAACTAAGATCTCCTCCCTGCATATCCGCCATAGCTGGGGGCGTCCAGTGCATGGGCTGTGCGTTTTGTGTTGCTGTTAGAACGAAAAGCGCTCATCCATTACATGCACGAACGAGCCTCCTTCGCGTATATACGCGACGCGCCCGCCTTTGCGTACACGCGACGCGCCCGCCTTCGCGCGCACACACCCTACAAAGACGCGCAACTTGTAAGTAAACAAATGCAGCTTCAGCAACAACAAAAACATACAGTTCATTCAGTGGAAGTCCCCCAGCTATGGCGGATGTACAGTGAAGAAAACCTTATTACCGGATTGGTGTATACGTATCTCTAAGAACGGCAGTATTCTCTTGGTGTTGCCTAGTTATGTTGGGAAACTCGAGGGAGTAATACTATACTAGGCGTCACAGCTCACCGAGTAAAGCCTCCATTTGGTGTGTCAGAGGTCTCGCTTTCAAATCATGATGAGGACCATATGATTTGTTTTCTTTCAATTCGTATTTTGGTAATGTATTAGAAAAACCAAAATCCAGCCTATATCTTGACGAGGGTTGCCAGAACCAAAATCCTGCCGAAAGTTCAAAATCACTCGAAAATTCTCCGCAAACTCCTTTAGTTTATCACATTAAGGGCAAATAATTGATTTGCTTTGTTTAATAGAACTTGAAAATGCTTTAAGTTCCTACTGAGCCTGTAGGCCGTAAATTGAGTTTCGATTCTAAAGTTACAAAGCAAACGTACGTTCTAAAGTCTGAAGTATACTCCTAAACTGTCTGCTGCCACCAAGAGTCCACGAAGGGGGTTGGTCTGTGTAGACTGGTTCCCGGTCTCAATATCGCTCGACTAATCTGGACGAACTCTAAGTGTTCAACCGATCAATTACACGCGTTTTGTAGTTTCTTCTTGTTTGTATCTGTACATTTACTTTCGATTGAGTACTGTAAGCCGTCTAAAATAGGACCAAATCTATCTATCTACCAAGAGTCCACAGAGGGTGTTAGTCTGCGTAGACTAGCTCCCAGTCTCAAAACCGCTGTAGCGTGCTTTAACTAATGTGGACGACCCCACTGCTCAGTATGGATCCCATTCTCAAGTTTCTACACACGTATTTGGTAGTCTACCTATTTGTGTGTATGTGTATCGTTTCGTTTGTGAAATCACATAGAATTCTGTGCGTCGTGTAAAATAGAAACCCCAATCCGTCTGCTGCCACCAAGAGTCCACGAAGGGGGTTAGTCTGCGTAGACTTGCCACTAGTCTCCAAATCGCTATAACTAATCTGGTCGACCGCCGCTGCTCTGTATTGAAGGTCCAATAGGCCAGTAAATCTGGCATTTTCTAAGGAACAAATTGCAACAGAAACCATTCTAACATGAATCTAGGCCGCAATATTCAATAAACAACATATTAAAAATCCCATTGTTTCTTTTGAGGGGAAAGGTGTTTTTGAAGCAGTTTTTGAAGACAAAAATTAAGAATTAAGAATTAGTCTGGTAACGTTCCTCAGTCTGTATGTTTCGTAATAGTGGGTGCGTAGTAATACGACCACTTGCGAGCAGACGACGACGTCTCAGAAACTAATCTGGTAACGTACTCCAACCTACATGTTTCGCTATGGTAGGTGCATGGTAATCACGACCACTTGCGAGCAGACGGCGGTGTCCAAATCAGGTGTTCGCTTAAGATAAACGCTCTTACTTCTATGAGAATGGTCGAATTTTGGGATTTCTTTTTGTAATAAGCACATTTATGATACAAGAAGTACATGTGTTTTAACAAATAAATTAAAGTGAAAACATCTAAGATATATTTTACTTTGTTGTTTTTGGCATGAACCTTATCACCATCTCCATGATATAATTTGTCTACACAACACTGTGCTATTTTATCTACACAAGCAAAAATTAACAATTATTACAAACCAATTTACAAGAAGAAATAACAAGTAGGGCAGTTGTTCGACCACTAACTACGAACAAAATTCCCGAAATGTGGAAATAAAATGTCTGTTTCGTTTATAATGCCTCATTTTTAGCAGACGACGGGAAATATTTCGTCTGTACGAGTAGTCGTGTTTCCTGAAGCTTGTTACATAATGTGCACGGATTCCTAATATGTAACCGACGAATTAGCGCCCTCAATGTAATGATAAAAAAAACTTACAAAATTTACCGCGAATTGGTGTAGAAAAATCACATTTCCACTCATTAGAAAATTTGGGATTTTTAGTATGTCAATGAGTGATTTTTTATACACCAGCGAGTGTTGGAATACATTCTATTGCAATTAGTTCCGTAGATTGACCAATTTTCCCGTAGATTTACTGGCCTACAATCACCACAAACTAATTATATTCGAATCTCTTCGTCTCTTTTTTCCCTGTAGGCGCACCGCTGCTCTTCGCCAACACGTGGGCAATTTTAATGGCGGTATACGCCAGCGAACCTTGCTGGGAAAATTACCACAATCTCCCATATATCTGGCTGCTCAGAGTGCCCATGATCGTCGCCATCTTGGTAGGTATATTGTGGTCCTAGCTTTTAATTAATTTTACATAATGCTGTTAAATTGTCGCGTATACCATATCCTATAGCTGCTGCCTGGATATCAGCTAGTTAAAACTATATTGCATTTTTGTTTTGCATAAAACTCGGCTAACAAAACAAATAAGACTCAAACGAAATGTTCCCAACATTTAAATTTGTTTCTCTCTTTTCTAGCAGTGTATTATGGCTGTTAATTCGACACATTGGAGCCTAGTAACAGAGTTTTTTACAAAGTTTTACCACGCCTGGCAAGCAAGCAATTTTGCCATGCAGAAAGAAAGCATTCGACAAAATGCAATGCAATGTTCAACAATTTTTGCAGCCTTATTTTTAATTTATGTTTTAATCATTCATTGAAAATCTCTTTCAACCATAATTCCCTTTAAAGGTGACAGGAATGTCATTTGATACTGAAAGACAGTAGACATAAGACACGGTGACGTCATGGTTTCATTGCATAGTGTGTGTTTTTCTTTGGCCCTACAAACCGTCCGGTTCCCTGACACTGCTATTGAACTACCACATGTCAATTGAATCACGCAATTTTCGTGCTTGAGGTAGAAGTATTTTTCGTGCACCAAGAAAAGTTAACAAAATACTTTATGTCTCTGTTATATATTGAGGGTTTTACAAAAGCCTGCAAACCCCATCTGTTCTTTAGTCTGTTTTCACCCCACCCTTTTGAAATGTCAAGATTGCCCGTCTCCATAAACCGACACAATTACGCGCCAATTGAAGCAGTCACGGAAAATCTGTCCATCTCTCTTGCCGAGCTAAAATTGGCGCTTGGAATAGATTTGGCACATAGCCAGCCCATATTTCCCCTTCCCAGCCCAGAAATCCGCATGCTTGTCGCTATGAGTTGGAGAACCCAGGCTAGTCAAGTCTTGAACCCACTTAAGTCTGAAGCAACCCTTTTCCCTATTATTCAATTACTAAACCCAATATCTCGTGTCCTGTAGTCAATCTACCATTTTCCAGCCATACTTCACACTTCTTTTTTCCCTTTTTCGCTTTCTCCCATCGCAGGTGAATTCCCTTTTCTTGATCAATATCATCAGGATTCTAGTCACCAAACTCCGGGCAAGCAACACGGTCGAGACGTGCCAGATGAGGTAACCTGACACGCACCATCGATTTCCCACCCACATGTCCCGCCAAACTCGCTCACATTTCTCCCGCTTTTTCACCGCATTCTCTTTCGCGGGCGCTTCCATTTTTTTTCCCGCACTTCTGCGGAGAAAAGTCCGATGCAATAGTGTCTCGCGGGAAATTATTAATGACGAAACGTCCAATTCCCCCCTGTCGGCACGGACGAAAATAAGGTCTTCGCGTGACAGATACATTTAAGCGCGCCAAATGTTTCTTGTTCAGTCAGTCACAATTTGTGGTGATTACATTTCGGATGGTTTTGCCGCCAAATGTATCTAAATACAATACAACAAAGGCTCGGGTTGCTGTCTATTGATTGAGATGAAGTTGGTTGAGTTCACGTTGATCGAATTCCCAAATTTTGTTTCACGGCTCCTCCGTAACGTTTTACTCGAATTCCATATTTATTGAGAACATGATCACCTCATTTTGCCCGCCAGAGGGCGTCATTGATCTAATGTCTGGGATGTCTGACACACTCAATTACAACCGGAAAACATATAGTGCTCCTTTTTAAAGGGGAAGCACCAAAATTGCGAGATTTATTTTTACTTTCACATTCGCACAAAACCATTCACATTCACACAAAAAAAAACCATACATGGATTCTAAAGGTTTTCTGAAAAATGAATTCCTCTATGTTGCTGAAATTTCTGAATGCTAGTTTACCAACATTCTTCTTTAGAAATATCAATTTAGAAACACGAGAAAAATGCTATTTCCTTATTCCAGGAATCCGAAAACGTTCCAAAAATAAAACAGCTAAATGTGGAATTTTCAATTTTCACAATTTACCTCCAAGTATGTTCCAAGTACTTGAAAGTGCACGGCGCTATACCCGCGTCTTTCCTAAAGGATTTAGTTAATTCCAGAGTTTCCATTTTGGGAATTAATTTCTTGCTACACAGGAAATCCGTGAAAGCCGTTGCCGTGCTCTTCCCGCTACTCGGGCTGACGTATCTAATTTACATATGGGAGGTGCCGAGTGAGGGTGGTATTTCGGAGGACATGTACCACGTCGTGAATGCTGTGCTGCAGTCCGGACAGGTGAGAGCGCTTTTCGGTTTTGTTATAGGTTTTGTTTTCAGCAGAGGTTACACGATTGGAATTTTTTTTACAAACGGCGTTATCTCAATGTGTGGTTGAGTATGTACATGATAAAAACCAACCTGGGTATAAATCAGCTCAGTATACCTCCCCTACGTTCTGAGAAAACAATTACATGCAAGTCCACTGGCTATACTGCACGGAAAACGGGGCCATAATACCATGGTAGTTACTAGGGTCCTAGTCTCGTTCACAAGAACTATGCATGTGCACACACATCTAGATCAATTTATCTTCGATCATTGTTTTCGTATAAAAAATATATCATCTCGGGCGGAATCATTCCATTGGGCAGTTGAAACTGCTTATATCTTCACCTTGATAAATAGGCCACCTACTTACAGTGGCCACCCGTTTTTGGTACCAAATGCCATGTGTCTAATGCTAATGCAACCTGTGTATATAGTGGCCAGTTTTGTTGCGGTCCCGAGAGTGGCAAATATAGATGTGATCCACTGTAGGTACATTACTTCAAATAATTACCCCCTGTGTTGAACAACGCAACAAAACGAAAAAACAAGCGTTCCCGTCCCATTCTGAACCGACTATTTCTGGCACTAAAACCCATTTCTCTCTGGTTTGTATTTCAGGGCGTGTTTGTTGCGGTTATTTATTGCTTTATGAACGCAGAGGTAAGTTTTAACTCTACAAACATTAATGAACGAAACGGCTAGATATGGACATCTATAGCGTGACGTCAATTTCCATAGTGATGGCTGTAAACATTGATCCGTCAGTTAAAAGATCTAATGAAAAAAGCATGGGGAAATGGTTTAGTGATTTTGGTGTAGAGCAGACAACTATATAGATTGCAAACTCCGAACCCATGTCAGCTTTGCTGATGTGAGCGCCGCCATTTTAACTTAACGCCAAGGGTGCAAAAGGGCATGGTATAGTCCCCATTCAGGCTAAAGGATCATGGTTCAATCGTGTCACCAATTGCTGATTGGAAAGTGTCAACTACGTGTGCGTTCCAAATCTCATTGTGAAGACGAGAAATATTGATGCATGGCTCCTGTCCAACTACAGCAGTTTGCACTCTGCGGACTGAGTCAGTGGACACGATTGTCCTGCGTGAATAGGGTGTATTTCATCCTGAGATCTCAGGGAATTTCCACTATGCGAAGCGACTGTACGCTAGGAGTGAGGGAGTGCGTTAAAGGGGCACTGTTGCAAGAGGATGGGTGTGTTTATGTTTCCGTCTTTGCACCCACTATATTGGTTCCCGATCCCTATAGATTGGTTCGCTTATTGCGAAAATATAGGGATCGGTAAAGGGCAGCCATGACGGGCAGAATTCTGCCTGTCACGTGGTTATTATTATTTTTATTGTTTTAGTAAGTGCGCAAATTTTGCATTGACATTTGTAACTTGGCCGTGCGTGTCGAACATATCCAATTATGTAAATAAAGTACATTGCCTAAAGCAAACGGCTTGGCCAATTTTTAAATATAAAAAAACACAATGCGCACGCGCAAAGACGACCAATTACAGATCAAGATTAAGCGCCCTTTACCTGTCCTTATATTCTCCTGTGTGGAATATGTGGACGGGAACCAGTCTATGCACCCACAAGCATTAAGCCAGAATGGCGGCGCCCATATCGTCATGTGACTGGCGTTAGGGCGCCATCAAGAGGTCGATAGAGAAGGAAGAAATTAACAGATATTGTTCGATTTAAATAGCTATTATTTATTAATCCATGCACCCAGGTTCGGATGGCCATCAGACGACGAATAGCAAAGAGTCGATACAAGTTCGGAAGTGCGAGTCGCCGGCGAACGCACACGAACGGGTCCTGCGTGATGGCCACATCGTCCGAGGTAGGTCTGGCCGTAACATTCCGCAAGAACGTTCAAGGTTCCACGTCCATCGATCAGCTGTCACAGGAAATGAAACCCTTCACGGATAACGTAGATCACTGATGTGGCTTTAAGGTCTGACGAGGTGTTCCGTTTGTACGGAGCGTTTTGAATGCCAAGAACGTTTCATGACGAACGAGAACGATTCTCACGATTCTGTAAAATGGCTTTCCAAGAAAGGCTTTACCCACGACTTTGCAGAACTGAAGCGTTTCAAATCGTTCCTGAATACGTTTAAAACTGGATGTAACATACATTTCTCGAAACGAGCTGAACCTCCTGGATGGAATATAGTAACGCTCTATAGAACGTTCCAGAATTTTGTCAAGCGGGGACGCTTGTCTCAGCAGTAGAATAGGCAAACAGTGCGTTATAAACGTGGGAGTGCTTGCACATCGATCTTCGTGCCAAATGCTGCATCGTCCATTTGACAGACTGTGCCCTGAATGGCTTCGACGAATATCAAGTCGTGAAACCGTAAGAGCCAGGGCGTTTTAGATCAACAGTGGCTTGTTTGTTGAAACACTGACAATGTGCTTTCTAAACACCAATATTTGGAGGAGGAGAATTAAAATTTTTAGCTATTGTCAATAATTTTATCAACATGCATCTTGAAGTTCATTCAAATGTAAAGTTTATGCAAATTTAAATGAATTGAAGATTGAGTTTCAGTAAGTTTAAAAATTTGAAAGATTGAAAGTTTAACTTTTGCGATTTGCGCAAATCTTTTAATTTTGCACGACTTGCGCGAGCTTTAACTTTGCGCGGCTAGCGCGAACTTTAAATTTCCAAAAGAAGTACATGTACAAACATTGAAACCTACCGTGAAAAAATCATCTCTCAAAGCGAAAATGAAAAACTTTTTTCATGCTAAAATTTGGATGGCAGTCACCCAAGTTGACTATGTACGGTATTTCGTAGTATAATGTTTGTAATCATCGAAGATGATATACCGCCGCGCCGTAGGCGCAAGATAGATTAACAGGTACGTCAAGAGCGCCATTTTAGTAAGCAAACTAGACGCGCCTCGTGTCTGTTTGACATGCCTCTCGCGGATGCTGCTTTTACTATTTGCCACAACACAGATTGCACCACGAGAGGCATGTCAAACAGACGTGAGACGCGTCTATAGTTTGCTATAACTAACATGGCGCCTTGGGCGTGCTGCACTGTATATATTGAATTGATTTCCGAGTGGTCTGTCTGCACTTACGGCGCTATATATCCCTGGTAATCATTACACAGCTGGCAGAAGGAAAGTATTATAATTGTTTTTTAATTGACATTACTTAAGCAGTTTTCAACTTTGAATAAAATCCCAGTATTTTTCGTGGTTCACTTGATCAAAATTTTAGTAATAAATTCGCAAGGTTCAAGTGTTTTCGATCCTGGGATTAACTTATTTTACAATGTATAATCTATGTCACTGGGTAAATTTATATTTATATAATGTAAATCAATCTGTACATATGTTTGTCTTCAGAGCTGTAATTAAAAATGTAAATAAAAAATAATTAAACAGTGCCAATTTTCCATTCCAACGTCGTGTATAAAAGAATTAACAAAGGTATTATAGATCTGTGTAATAAGGAAGGGAGCGTGTATTTTGAGGATATGTGAGACGATAATCTCAAGAATTTTACAAAGTATTTGGCGTGCATGCCATAAAGAAATGCGTGCACCAAAATATATAGATGACTAAAGTGCGACGTCAGTTGCCAGGGTAACTGGGTCTAAATTTTCGCTGGTAATCTGGAACGCCCATTGTTAAAGCACATGGACCAGTTCATGGTTTTAGTGTACATCCACCTTGGTGACACACAAAGGCTTACTTTTCATTTTAGTACTCTATGGATTTTGGCCCAGTAGTCAGTGGTTTGATTAGCGTAGCCCTTTTGAAGTATGGCGGGAACAAAAAGTGAGGGCGCAATTTGTTTGGGGTATGATTTTTTTTTGTAAAGATGTATATCTTTCCTAAAATCTGATTTACCTCTTGTGATTATATTACAGAGACGAAATTATATACACGTTATAAATAAGTGCAAAATGAGAAAAGCATTTATTTTGTATTTACATGGAATTTATACCAAAATCAAAGCATGCCCTCCCACCATGCACACTGACCTAATCGGAGGCGACATGCGTATCTTTATTAGGTTTACTGATACAGCAACATACCAACCAATACGGTAATGCATAGTTCCGACCTGTCAATCAACCGAACCCGCCGACCAATCACAACAGAGCTAGCAGACATCACCCACATAGGTCAAAGTGCACTGTCTCTCAACAGCATCACGCGATGTTCTGCCCCATACAGTTTGTACAGTGTTGTATGCAATGATCCGGGTGAATTTTTGGTTTCAAGGCCGGTCGTTTCGTTGTTCAAAGGTACGAAAGCACGTATGTCATGATATGACATCCCTGTATTACTGGCCCTTTACTCGGTGTGTTCTAAGATAACTGTCGACCCTGAAACATATGAATACCTTTGAGTTTTCTCCAATGAATCTGTGCTTTCCGTTGAAAGTCCCATTGCTTTGTGCATTGCGTGTCGCCATTTTGACGATAGCGTGTGAGCCATAGCAACAATATCCAAGGGGGCGGGGCTAACTAGGCAAACTCGGAACTATGCATTGGTATTTATTTAACCAGTTAACGCCGGGATTATTTCAAACATTGCTGTACGTAGGCGCGGGTTTATTTTTAGTTGAAGCATGGAGGAAGGAAAACAACTGAACTCATTAATCATGTGCAGTGCGGTATTGTTGTTATGTCGATGCACCGTCATTGTACGCCACAGTGTTTGGTCATTACACTCTCCTTACAACAAAAGGATTATGTAAATATACTACATTCTTATGAAAATAAATGCAAATTTTATGTTAAAACATGTATCACATTGCGTTTTATTTACTCGATTTGCGTACAGCCACCCATCGTCACCAAATCCCTCTACCAAGCATGCGATTTGTGGACAAAAGATTAAGCAACATTTCCTGCAAATCTAAATCATGAATTTTTGGCCAAAGATTTTTTTAAAAAATATGAGCAATTATTCTCACAAATGTCATTTTGGCAGTTTTCCAAGCTAATTTTTTAGAAAAAATTAACAGATTTGTCCTCAATCTTAAATTTTCCAAATTCATATTTCATTTCCTGGATGAGCAGTCAAGGTCAAATTCAAAGAATATCATGTATGGGTTCTAAGCGACATTTCCAGTAATTGTTCTCAAAATTTGCCAAAAATGTACTTTTTAGAAAATGTCACACTAATGACTCCTAACGAAATTTTAGCCCGTTTGGAACCAATTTCGACAGTTTTCCAAGCTAATTTCTAAGAAAATGGATTTATTTTGCCAAAAGGTTTTTATTTTCAAAATGTCATATTTCATTGCCTTCGGTGAGCAGTCAAGGTCAAATTCAAAGAATGTCATCTATGGGTTCTAAGCAACACTTCCTGCAAATTTGAACAAAATCTGAATCGTAACATTTTTTGCCAAAAATTATAAATTTCATAAGGGGTTAGTCCAGTATATTTTCTCAAAATTGGCCATAAATTGACTTTTTTGAAAATGTCACACAAATGACTCATAACGAAATTTTAGCCCGTTTGGAACTGATTTCGACAGTTTTCCAAGCAAATTCCTAAGAAAATAAAAACTTTTTGCCCAAAAGTTGGAATTTTTCCTCAAAATCTGACATTTTCAAAATTTCATATTTTATTGCCTTGGTGAGCATTCAAGGTCAAATTCAAGGAATATCATCTATGGGTTCTAAGCAACACTTAAAGCAATTTTGAACAAAATCTGAATCGTAACATTTTTTGCCAAAAATTATAAATTTCATAGTCCAGTAATTTTTCTCAAAATTGGCCATAAATTGACATTTTTGAAAATGTCACACAAATGACTCATAACGAAATTTTAGTCCGTTTGGAACCGATTTCGACAGTTTTCCAAGCTAATTTCTAAGAAAATAGAAATTTCTTGCCAAAAAGTTTTCATTTTTCCTCAAAATCTGAAATTTTCAAAATGTCATATTTCATTGCCTTTGGTGAGCAGTCAAGGTCAAATTCAAGGAATATCATCTATGGGTTCTAAGCAACACTTCCTGCAATTTTGAACAAAATCTGAATCGTAACATTTTTAGCCAAAAATTAAAGTACTTTTTCTCAAAATTGGCCAAAAATATTCTTTTTTTGAAAATGCCTCACAAATGACTCCTAACAAAAATTTAGCCCGTTTGGAACCCATTTCGGCAGTTTTCCAAGCTCCGAGATTCGGAACCTCAAAACCTCCGAAACTCTGGGACTCCGGGACTCTGAACCTCTGGGACCCGACCTCCGAATTAAGGACAACATATTTCTATACAAATAAACAAGACACGGGAGCTAAATATTAAAACTTTCGGTTTATTCTGATCTAATTCCAGATGAAATGGATTCAAATCCAGCAGGGTAGAGTGATCAAAACGATTTATTAGTGAAAAAAAGTAGTTCCTTATTCCCAATTTCTTATTCAAAATGGAAGTTCGAGGATTCAATCGACCCATACAAGTCGACTGCTCTAGAAGTGGTAGGGTCGTGATGGGTTCGTGTCGCATAAAACGCATCGTCAAAGGGACAATAAAATTCAATTGAAAGATATCTTGTGGACCGATGCAATAATTTATATTGATAACTATGATCATAGATAATTTCCTGTGGGGCTTTTAAGCAAAGTGTACCGGCGTAATTATTACGCTGCTGCAAAAACGTGCCAAATACGATTCTTAGCAAAATAAAGAATTGCACGTTGATTGATTCCAGTTCAACAGGAGAAATAATTTACATTTTATAAAAAAGAACGTTAACTGTCGAACAAATTTTCAATTTGAAACGCATCTGTAACCCAGATTGCTTATCAAACCAACACTGTGATGCATTCCACCAAGTGATGTCATTTATCAGTAAACAAAAGTGTGATGTGTGTTATCTTTTAACTAATACTGCTTTTCACGTAAAGAAATCATAACTAAAGTTGTTTTCTCTAAATAATAATTGTTTAGTGTTAGTCCCATACACTACCCAAAAGCACCTTTGAGAAAAGCATGAGAATTACGTCCCGCTGGCAAAGTCAAACATTCGAAGACCAGAGAACCAGTCTTTCACATATACAAAATATAAAATACAGGCATTTCTTACACACAAAATATATACAACACATAAATATCCAAGACGAAATTAATCAACGTTTTGCACAATTATATGTGATCGATAAGTCTGCAGCATGCAATATGAAATATTCACAATGTTGAGGTTGAGCTGAATTGTGTCACGATAGCATTTCTGGTGTATGTTCAGTGAGGTGAAAGTCGAGCTGGCCTGGGGCCAATTTCATAAAGCTGTTTGGCAGAAAAATTTGCTTAATCCAAAATTGGTTTGCTTTAAAAAAAAAATGGGTTAATAGTCAAAATCTTATGTGATGTGTATTAAAATTGAATGGTGTTCTGCTATTCTTCCTAAAAACACAGGTTCACATACAATTTTGACTATTAACCCATTTTTATAAAGCAAACAAATTTTGGATTAAGCAAATATTTCTGCTAAACAGCTTTATGAAATTGGCCCTTGTGATGTGGTGTTAAAGTCCGATATATAAGATTTGCAGTTCCCTAAACGTTGACCTCACGAGTTTACAAATAATTCCAACTAAAAGTGTTGATAGCAATATTCAATAGTCAATATTTTGTTTTCTGATTCCTGAAAAATATTCAAAACAAAAGACCATAAAGGCTTATAATTTGTTCCATGGTATTGGATAGGAGTTTGGTGTCCCGGGTTACTTACGCCAATGAAAATTGGCTGTAGAATGAGTTTGCATTAATCTTGGTGCCATATCTACACACAAACATTAAATTTGAGTGGCATTTGTTCAAATAAAAATAATTATTTTCTACTGGGAAACCACTTTCAATCATTAAAAACACTTGGAAATCTTAAAAAGCATGTCACACTTTTGGACCCCTAATTTTGGGAATTACCCATATATACACTGGATGAAGTATGCAATAGTAGTTGGCTATACGAGAATTGAAGTCATGCGCCGGCCGCCATTGTACCCCACGAACAATGCTTGGCCTAGACTGCTCCCCGGTCCATGCGATCGCTTGCATTCCACTTAACACATGCATGTACACCATGATGTAGACTAGTGAAGACAGTATAACCAGTCTAGGCAAGGCATTGTATATGGTGGGGTACAGTGGCGGACGGTGGCTTCAATTTTAGACGTCGTTGCTTCATCCAGTGTAAATATCTCGATGGTCAGCCATCTTACCACGGGAAGACAAGGCTTTGCCCAGACTGCTACCCGGTCCATACAATCGCTTGAATCCCATTTAACACACGTACTCCGGTGAAAGGAGTAATATAACCAGTCCAGGCATGGCGATGTCTTTCTGGAGTTAGATGGCCGACGCGTTGCTTCATTTAAAGGAGTCGCTACAGTCCATTGTCTATATAGCAGTGGACGTGAAACCATAGAGTTATATATACTAAACCAGAGTGTACACTGGCTATTCAAGCCACGTGTGTGGACCGTGCCGATGTGGGTGGCGCCATGTTCGCTTAACGCTATGAGTGCAAAGTGGGCAACACAGCTTTGCCCACCGAGCACCCATATAGCGTTAAGCCAAAATGGCGGCGTCCATATCGGCACATCATGTATTGGGAGGGCGCACTCTAGTTTACTATATATATAACTATGACGTGACGCAGAGCTCAATCCAAACTTCAAAATATAACCGAGATTAACTGGTGCCCTTTCGTATACGGTAATGAATTGCAAACAAACACTGGTGTACATTTACTTCTTCATTTCAACGCATGAATAGAAGCTAATATCACCCTCGTTCATCAGTGTTTATACAGTCAATTCCAATAGATTATTAAATTGTGACGTCAGTTACCAATATAACGAGCAGCCAGCGCCTAAACATTCGCTGGTAATCTCAAACGCCCATTGCTAAAGCGCAGGTAAACAGTTCACTGGTAGTTTTAGTAACACCAATGGATGTTTTCACTATAATTTTGCCCTCCATGGTTTTGCAAAACAGAACTTCAGAAAGTAATCTGAAGAAAACGATTCTATGAGTTTGTTTCTGCGACAGCAGAATATGTGAATGGTAGAACTGTTTAGGTAACTTTTCACAAGAACTTTGCTTGTATAGTTAGAAATGGATGCAAGTTACAATTACGTGGCAGAAACCATTAACCTACAAAACATTTCTTGAAAATAACTTAATTTGAAAAAGCTAGTATAAGCTAGCTCGGATTCCTCAGCCTATAAGGTTTCCTAGAATTACTCCACAATAAATTAAAATTGGATTTGTTTTGTAATTAAAACGTTTCAAGGATAATTGTCCCCTATTATCAAATGTCAAATCTTGTTCGTTTCACGAACTATCAGACAAAAATATGGCCCTCTAAACATCCATTCATGCAATTAGAAAAATTACTTTGCACGGACACGCGAAACATAGATACAATGTACATGTATAAACTATCACTGTTAATATACCAGTTGCGTGATAGATTTGCATAAATCATGGAGTCACGCCCTCGTGCTATGGCGCTCGCGTACGAGTGAGTCAAGCACCAGACTATCTGGCAAATCGGGCCGTTTCCAGGTGGTGCAAGATGGTACATAGTAACCGGCGCGAAAGTCTGTGCGGTACCTGGAATACCTCGCACATTACTCTATGCATTTTTAAGCTGGACCATTCGAAATTACATGTTGAAATGAACATGTTAAAACATGTACTCATCGTGAATTTTCGTCAAAATATCAAAATAGAATGTGTGTTTGTGTTTTACTTGAAATCGATGTCAACTTTGAAAGCTGGAACGTTTCCAAACTGCAATGATACATTCAAGAAAGTGGAGAAACGATTTTGGGTTATGTGACTGGTTGGAAGTTGCCGATCAACATGTTCAATCAACACTGTCCAGCTTTAAAATACATAGAGTAATGTTCGAGGTATTCCAGGTACCGCACGGTTACCATGCACCAGCGTGCAACACCTGGAAATAGCCCGATTTGCCAGGTATAGCATGGTGCTTGACTCAGTTGTACGCGAGCGCCATATAGCGCGAAGGCGGGACCTTAGCATTTATGCAAATATAAGGCGTGACTCTAGGATATTATGCAAATATATCACGCAACTGGCCTATTCGCCCTTAGATACCATTATTTGGGAACACTGATCATATAAGGCCATACGTAAAAACAGTATATCCATTCGTGTATCAAGTGAACTCTACAGACTAGAATGCACTTAATAATGAAATTTAATTCCACAAAGTAGCCTCTTGTCCAGGCAAAATAAACCCAGTCTATATATGTACATGTACAGCAGTGTACGAGCCATAGCCGTCGGTCGAGAAAGAACAGTAATAAACGGCAGGAAATGAGTCCACAGTCTGCTCCATCTGCCGTGCGATGCACTTTCTTTAGCATGTGCATATTGTTAAATTCTCAACGTGACAAAGTTATTTAGAGTACACTGCTTGGAGTAGTCGCAAGGCGATTGCCAGTGCGCCCTCTATCGATTTGCGTGTTTTAACACCTTGAGTAAACATGGCGCCTGTGTTCTTGCAATGTTATTTTCCACATTGTGGCGGTGCATTGCAAACAACCAATGCTGCAGTCGTTAGGTTCTGTCAGACAGCAAATGTGGCGGTAGTATCCACGTTCTCGCGTTATTTTGCGTATGTGCACACTTTCTCGCATTTCCTCGCACTTTCTCGTCAGACCTCGGTTGTCTTCGACGCCTGCTCGTCGTGATCCTCAATTAAGATGCTGGGGCACACGTCTTGCCGCTCCGTGTTCGCGTTACAATCCCAGCTACTATTGTTGTTCTCGAGGCTATAAACGTCACTGGCCCCGGGACTCAAACACGAACTTTCCTCGGCGGCCTCTCGCGTCGTTTCGTCCACGTCCGCAGCGACCTCGCGTTGCAGGGTCTTGCCATTGCCTAGGCTGTTCTGGACGGCAGAGGGCGCTTTGTTAAGCAGCGGGCTGTTCTGGCCTTTGTCGATGCTGCGTCGGTCATTGGGCGTCACGGTCGACACCGTTTCGGTAACTGTCGTATTCATGTTGCCATAGCGACCACCAAACGCGCTGCCCCTGCGGCCCCAGCGATATGAGTACCACTTGCGGCGTATTTGCATTTTGACCTTGAAAATGAACAAAATCACGACATTTTTACATGACAAAACAGACATTAAAATATAGTCACGTTAGCACTGGTCCGTTGATATTGATATTGATAAACTCCATGTTATTATATTACTATACTAAAAAATTACTAAGCAATACCTGCTAATTTGATTGATATTGTTTTGGAATGCTGGAAATTGTGCAAGATGTTAATGTTTTGAAACTTGTTTTCTTACATATTGAGCGACCAATAACTTATTGATGTGCGTTAAAGATAGTTAATTATTACTTTAATTAAATAAATGTAAACTATATATAATAAATTATATCAGTGTTCTTAGTAAATTTTAAGACAACAATTTTAACAGAATGAATCAACCAGTCACTATATCACTTGAATGCGACTAAACAAACCAATGTAAATATTTTATGCCAACATTTTGTACGAAAAGCATCCCGCGTTTTTTGGTCTTTTTTTCCTTTTCGACCTAAAGAAAAGACTCATTATCCAGTATCCACATGTGTATTCCACACGGCTTAAAGCAATTAAAGTTGCATTGCCCGTGTTTCGGTGAAAGGATTAAAAAAATTTACACAAGCGAACGAATTTAGAAAGCTTACGTGTCTCTGTAACGAAAAATATCAAAAACTTAAATTTCCGACGTCGGGAATTGGAGATACAATCCTTTTTCTTGAAACGTGCTTCAGATGTTGTACATGTGCGCGTACGCTCATATGTACATAGTGTGTGTACAATGTACACATGTACGCGCACATGTACATTTACGTCATAACCCTGTCGATTAATTGACCTGCCAGCCTTTTAATCATTTCTTGTTTTTAATCGACTGGCATTAATCCTTGACGGATTTTTACGTTCTTGGTACCAAATGAAAGCTGATAACTTTTTCTATTCTAAACAAATACCTATTTAACTTTAAAAAACAAATTTGACGCCCAAATCGGCCCAAACACGGGCAGTGCAACTTTAAGGTATAATAAATTATATTTTTTCAAAAATAAAAAAACCTAAAACATTTTTACAACTGTAATTATCTATAAGGATGAGGATGGAAGTGGTATACAAATTAAAACGAAAATTAAAAAGGAAACACGCATACTTTGTGCGCACAAGTGCCACGAGACTGTGAATTTTGACAGGATTGTTTTGCCTGTGGTAATGCGATATACATTCCCAATTCGTAAAACAAAAATATAGCCTAAAATATTTTGGCAAAGACAAGATAAAATTTGCATTATGTCAGATGAAAATACGTGTGGTGTATCTTCCCAAAAGCATGTTCTATGTATTCATTTTGAAAAATGGGAGAATGTCATGAAATGAATTTTGTCCTGCAAAATTATGGATTGGATAAATTTAATAAACACCAAACAGCAAATAAAAAGAATACGTAAGTAAAAACATTTTTTTTTAATTCTGCCTTTAGACATCAAAATACTTCGAGCTCGTGCCAATGACGTCATTTTGGGAGTAAAACAATGCCGCGTCGTTGTGGAAGCAATGTGCGTGCGCGTTGTGTGTGTCCATAGCGCGCGTAACGCGCTATGCTGAGGCTCCCATTGGTGAATTAAACCGCGTTACGCCCAACAGAGACACACACAACGCGCACGCACATTGCTTCCACAATGACTCAGCATTATTTGACTCCCAAAATGGCATATTCGCACGTGTTCGAAAGGGGTCAATAGATATTGGAAGTCCCTATTTGCAAATTACATGCGCTACTTTGTGTTCTTAAATTTGTGAGAAATCTATTAGTGAATAAAACGCACTCCGGAGGGTTAATCTGGAACGGCACCACGGCATTAAACGTTTCGCACCACTGGCTGCAAAGGGCGCCCTCATACGGAATCACGTGCCAGTCGTTTGGCGCATTATACCAACAAAATTCAGACAACAGGAAGAAGACAAGTGACGGGTTAGATAAGACCAAAGACATAATGACGTCACGGTTTGTTTACATGCGCACAATTAGCCTTTTTCGGGTCTCACATGAATAGCGTCTAGTTTACTGACGTACTTCCTTTGCACACTTAGTATCCATTTGACCAGACTATTTATTCTTGCTATGTGGTGCACGCCGTAGGCGTGAAGTACAGAATCAACACCGTGTTCACTGCAGGAGAGAATGGCATAAAGCAACCAGACTGTTGATTGCTAAGCAATGGCGTGCACCACGTAGCAACATCAGCGTAGTATGGGACTTTCAAAACTGCACCTCCATGTCAGGGTTGTGGTCGAGTCTATCACAAGTCTATCAAAAGTCTATCACATGTCCAAAGCCGATAAAATCACACAAGTCCGTGACAAGTCCCGCACAAGTCCTTTACAAGTCCAGTAACAAAAAGCAAAGAATGAACACGCACAAAGGAATGCCTTTGTTGGATTTCATTTGAACAGCTTGTGACTTGAATTAAGACCCAAAGATTTGTGGTAGACTTGTGAAGGCTTGTGAGGACTTATGATGAACTTGTGATGGACTCGACTACAATCCTGTTCCACGTGAATGTGAAGATTTCGCGGCGCCAGCCAAGGTTACATACAATTGTATGTTGTAGTCTCAGGGTACCAGACGCTTTAGAGGCATATGAAAGCACACATGTAAACAAACCGTGACGTCATTATGTTTCAGGTCTATTGTTGAGCATTCAGTCCTCATGCGACAGTGATGTATTTGAGACCTTCCGATAATTGCTCTTATAATAATCAGCCAACAGTCTTCAATTTCCCCAACTTCCCCTTTCAGACGGAGCCAAAATATCATGGTCAGTGGTGCACCTTTAAGTCCCGGTGAACCCTTGACCCAGATTTTCCCAGGGCAAACCTAGACTGTCCGGCAGGCTACTATATGTTAGCGTACAAAATACCTCTGACAGACACTTTCATAAAGGATTGTGCTCACCCAACATGATTATTACCTCCAATCCCAAATGTACTGTTAAACATTGTGCCATGTGCAATGTATGAATTTTTGCTCGATACAGCGAAGAGCTAACCATCACTTTTGTATTATTTAAAGGTACGGAATGGTCTCGATACAACATTGTCATGCAGCAGGCTTTGGGGAAATATCGACCGGGCAGTCTTTGAACATGTATAGACGAAACAGTTGGCATTCCGTTTCGGGGCAAACATCGGCTAATGAGGAGTGTGAAAACCGGGCTTTGAACGAGCAACATGCAGTTTGGTGGACTATAGTTGATGTCTTTACTTCGTTATTTCACATATACAAATTTTGTTTTGTTTGTCTCTTTTCAAAAATGTTGATTTCATTACTGAAAGAGCGTTTATAATCTGAAAATAATCAGATTATAGGCCTATGTTATTTTATGTGTTGGAGAAAATTTACTTCCAAGTACACCGCGCGTCTAGTTTGTGTTTTTAATGAACTTTTTCCTTATAAAACTTTTTCCTTATAAATGGTGCGTGGAATAGCATGCAAAAGATGAGATTTGTTTTGATAAAAATCGCTCAAGTGACACAAAAACCTTTCTTTTCGAAAAGTGTTATAATAAGAAATGTGCTAGATAGCATGCTTGCATGCAAGAGGACTTTTGCCAAAGCAATGAATTAAAAGAACACAAAAAGGCAAGAACTGAAATAACTGAAAGGTAAGGTTGGATGGACACCGAGCTTTTTCGCGCGCAAATTTGAGGCGCGTCGCTTTGAGAAAAAAAAAACAGCTCGGATGGAATTTGGAGTAAAACGACGTACTCAAAACCACAGAATCAACTTGGGCGGAAAATGTTTTTGTGATTCAGAATTTTCAGTGCGTCGTTTCGCTCCAAATTCCCTCCACATCGCTTTTTCTGAAAGCGACGCGCGTCTTATTTACGCGCGAAAAGGTTCAGTGAGAATCCGCCCTGAGAACAGAAATTATTCAAAGCTGTCGGGGTTAGTCACAATGTGATGTGCGAGTGAAGTGTTTGGATCATGCAGACAAAACAATGCTGTGACGTCAAACGACTGACACCGACCACGTGACGAGTATAGTTTACCAAATCAGCGACTAACTTTGGTCTGACGCGGACGGCTGGCCGTGGAGTATGAGGTTTGCGTCAGGTTTAAATTATGCAAGCGTCTACGAATCTTTGTCATTACCTCACCGTTGAAGAAACAGAAGATGCAGGCCACGAAGAAGCCCTGAATTTAGGGGAAATGTAATAAATAAAAAAACATTTTGGCTGAATTCATAATAATTATAAGTTTTGCTGCATATTAGAAAAAGAAGATATTTCGGGATTGAGTCTATTTCGGGATGAATTGTTAACTTGGCACGTCCATGAATAGAGATATCTCTGAAAGCCTGGTCACACATACGCGTCAAACGTCAAGCGTCGCGTGTCAAGTATGACGAAAAAGTTGGCATTTTCTGGACTAAAATTTTATCTCAAAATAAAAATAGAGAGGGACATATCTATTTCGGTATTAAATGTTCACTTGGCACTTCCAGAAATAGAGATATCTCTAAATGTTAACTTTGCACGGCATAAGGGACGCTGTGACGTTGGCTGCTAAAATCGGGATCACGTCAAAGTTGACCTTATTCTATGTTTTGGAGCACCATGTGATGCCGATTGTCTTAACGTCGTCGGAGCTACACACAGGTCTCAAAACAATCGCCGACTAAATTGAAGCTGTAAAGGGTGCACACAAGTAAATAGGCAAGATCTGTGCGCCGAGCTCATGAATATTTTGTATGCCCTCAAATTATTTTATATTAGAGAGAATTGCGAGCTGAACGAGTGTGGTCTTGTGTAGAATATGACTATCGCCGCGATGTGGGGTATTTTGTCTTCCAACTACAAACATTTTAGACACTGTAGCTCCTAAAAGTGGCCCTATTTTGCCCAGTAGCGTATGTGCCTTTGTTCCAAAATGGACGCTGTTTAGCAATTTTCACTGTTGCAGGGATAGTTTTTGTTTCAAGTGCAAATTAGGGAATAAAAGTGAAGGATTACCCTCATAAAATTGAACAGAATTGAAAAGATGAGACTTCAATGAGTATTTTGGTTGTTGTCCTGAGAAGCTGAGAGAGTTGTGAGTATTTTTAAATGGGGCATTTAGCATTGGTTCTTATGGGAGCCCTATTTACTTGTGTGCAACCCTAAAGCGCAGCTTGATCCTTAAATACCAGCCGCCGACTGTTCTGTGTCGTCGCATGGTCGACCAAGACTCTCTAAATATATCTTAGTCTGCGCTTTTCGGTATAGTCACATTACCTGGAAGGATAACAGGATAGCCATGAAATAGTTGTAGAGCAGCTCGGCTATGGTGTTTCTGCTAGGCCTGACGGGAAGGATGATGTAATGCAAACCAAGCAGGGGAAGAAGAATCAGCGTCGCTCGGACTGCTCGCCTGAAGTAAAAAGAAGTCAAATATTTTTAAGTGGGTTTGTCCATGAAGTTAGGCTACACGATCATATTTCAAAAACTATGTCTCATTCCAGCCCAGCTACTTATTTCAGAAAGAAAAGCATACCCACTACAGTAATTACATTATTGTGTAAACTCGACAAACAGTAAAATGTCTTGACAGTGTTAAAACGCAGGGGGGGGGGGGGGGGGGGGGGGAGTCAACACCCCCCCCCCCCCCCCCCCCCCCCCCCCCCCCCCCCCCCCCCCTGCTCTTAACACACACAAAAACAAATTAATAAATACATTTTGACAAATAAATTTTGGTCCAGATGTTCATCAAGAGAAATCCAAGGAGGTTTTTTCCCCGATATACAAGTCTTCCCCATCATAAGGTAAGTGCATCACTCAGCAATGTACAAGTGATAGATTGCATATACTTTATATATATGTATATATATATATATTATATAACAAAATCTGACGGGCCAAAACCCACCCCTGGAATAATTCCTGGATCCGCCCCTGAAACGTAATGTGCTGAAACGCTGGTAATCTGAATACACCATTGGCATGTCGCCCAATCAACACACCAATGCAGTATGAATGTGCACTGTTTTAATTATGTATTTGCATGGTGTTTCGTTGTGGCGCCCTCATCCATAGGTGATGTTAACTTAAAGATAACTTACGTGTAGTTTCTACCGGATCCTGAGTTGGGCGTGGCCCGCCAGCTTGGTAAGCAGCACTCGTACAATATTTAGAAGTAAACCCAGATTGACCTGAGAGAATAAGAGGGGAATTATCAGAACTGTCAGACTACATTTTCACCTTTCTGTTTCGGGACATGTTGGTCAATATATTCTTGATTATGTTTTTTTAAAAATGCTGAAAGATAGTGACCTATCATAGTTGATATTTGTTTATGATATTTTCAGTTCAAATGCTAACAGACAATCGGTATACACTTACAACAAGGACGAGAAGGATAAAACTTGCGAAACACCACTCGTAAGAATTCTCTTCCAGCCAGCACCTGCAAAACAAATTAATTATTTTTTTTTTTAGATCTTATTTTAAATGAGAACCACCATTACTAGCTTACTAAATTTGATCACATGAAGGCAATCTTTTTGTAAAACAAATTTGTAAAAAAGAAAAAGAAAGGAATTATGATTTTTAAAATCATCTTTTGAAAAGATACAATTTCAGGACAACGGCCATTCTAAGTTATAGCTGCTATTATCTTACAAACGATCACTATATATCGACATCAATTCTACTCACAGGCCGGGGTCGTGATGCACCAAGAATCCAGTGTATATTCCTACAGGTATCGCTGGAAGAACTGTCAAGGGAAAGGTATAACATTTGTTGAAAAAGAAGGCAATTTACTTATCAAATGTATTTAATTTTGTTAATAAAAAAGAGGAAAACAAATTGTTGGTGTCATTTGTTGCCGTCTACGATTCTATCAAAGTGCACCCAATAAACAAGAGGACATTGTGTTAAACAAAATGCAGCTCGTGCATTATTGTTGCACAAAGAACAGGAAATATGGCCAACTGAATAGCGGATATGCATGTGGGTCTTTCCACAGTAATAGGGTACATTTCTGTGACATGCAAGATCTTAGGTCCCAGTTCAGTTCAAATGTCTTAATTTTATCTTTAAATTATCCAGCTAAACTGAGGAAATAACTTTTGCACGAAGGAGTATAAGAAAAATAGTCCTACAACATACATTTCTGAAACCCGGTGCACAAATTTTCCTATTACGTATGTAACAAAGACAGAACAAAATGTCACAAAATGGTCTGTCCCACGTTACAAACGTAATAGGAACATTTGTACACAAGGTTTTCAAAAATGTATGTTGTGGCAGCAATTTCTTACCTTTTGGGCAAAAGTTATCTCCTGAGAACAAAACAAGGACATTTCTTTAATTCTGAGATAACTAAAGACATCTGAAAGGAATTATTGACTTATTTTTCAAATGTACCCCATTACTGTGGACAGACCCATGTATAGGCATCATTTCACAAAGATAGAGACCACTCAATTATGATTTACTATTATGATTCTTTATTTCGCGTTTTTTTGGCCACCAACAGCAGGGTGTACTGCGACAAAACCGAAAAAGAACTTAGACGTTGACGAATCACTTCTGGAGGGAGTCGAGTAGAATCGATTCCAAGTTAAGAATCGGAATTGCGATTCCGTCTTTTGCAGAAAACGATTCTCATTATCTTGGCGATTCCAGACAAACTTTCTGAATGTTAATAGATTTAAAGTTCACAAAAATCCAGGAATTTAGTGTTTTGTATCAAATTTGCGAGAAATTTACGTTATGTAACATTCTGGAGCCAACTTTTGATTAAAAAATGGAATTAAAACCAAATGGAATCGCGATTCAAAGCCTGGAATCGATTCTAAAGCCTGTAACTCACCCCATCCTATGATGTAGTACCAATGTAACCGATGGTTTTCGGAAAACACAGCCACCACGATGACCGTATGCAGATATAACCCCTCGCTGAGCATCCAGAAATAGTTACAGGTGTTTAAATATTGCCCTAGCACCAGAAGAACTTTACAGATGGGCTGTCACAAAAGACAATAAAATAATACTAATTGATTAAGAAATGTTCAACATTAAAAGAGAAGAACTTATGTTCACCAACCGATAAAAATATTTACCGAAATGTTACTACACTATCAATTAATTTCTGTTAAAATTGACAGATAGTGTGACAACATTCTACAACATATCAACCAAATTGTGTTACATTATTAGTTTGTGATGCAGTATGAGTACATTTTTCGGTTGGCGATACGTTATCCATTGGTTAACTTATTTACAAAGAGCGCTTGCAATTTAGGTTTGGTGTAGCTATTCTATTAAAATTGAGCACGTTTGCAAAAAAGTGGGGCGCTCTCGGGGAGCCACCCATCGAATCCAGTCTGGATGAAGTATGCAATAGCAGTTGGCTATACGAGAAGTAAAGCCGTGCGCCGGCCGCCATTGTACACCACGAACTTCTTCTTCTTCTTCAAGCTACTGCAAACAAACTCCGCTATATGGGATATCATGTTGCAGGCGCATGGTGGCTAGTGGATGATTAATAATGGGCCCCCCGAATAAAAGCAGACATTTCCATGTCATTAAGTCTTGCCTTGAGAATATCTACAGAAGAAGCCTGGCGTACAGTAGCCGGTAGAAGGTTCCATTCTGCAATTGTTCTTGGCAGAAATGAATATTTATAGCAATCCTTCTTTGTTGCTTGGTGAAGAAAGGATGTAGCAGTTGACTTTCTTGTTTGAGTTCCATCTGTGGTTGGTATCGTTTGGTAAGAATCAGTGTCTATAGCAACATAATGATGGATAGATTTATACAGTAGTGTCAACCTTGAAGAAGCCCGTCGGGTCTCAAGAGGTTTCCATCCCAGTTCTGAAGTCATGGATGACACACTGCTGGTTCTCCTATAATCCCCACAAACAAACCTAGCGGCTCTGCGCTGCACTGCCTCAAGTTTGGATTTGTGGTCTTGTCTATAAGGGTCCCACACAGAAGCGCAGTAATCTAGCTTCGGACGAACTAGGGTTTTGTAGGCCGTTTCCTTTACTTTCCGGGAGCAGCTGTAAAGGTTTCTCCGCAGGAGACCAAGTACCTTGTTTGCATTTGATGCAGTGATGTTTACATGGTCTGCCCAACTCAGCTTGTTGGTTAATTGAATGCCCAGATAGGAATGACTTGTAACAGAGTGTAGTGGTTTGCCATTCATGTTGTAATAAGTTTCTAATGGTTTCCGTTTATGAGTGATATGCATGACATGACATTTGTCAATGTTAAATTTCATTTGCCATTGGGCTTCCCAATTACACAAAGTGTTGACGTCATTCTGTAGTGCCTTACTGTCGTCACTCGACTTTATCTCACGATAAAGTATACAGTCGTCTGCCAAAAGCCGCACTTGGGAGCTGATACCTTGAGGTAGATCATTGACGTACAGAACAAATAGCAAGGGTCCCAAGACTGTGCCTTGTGGGACACCAGACTCGACAGCTATAGAGGAGGACGAGACGCCCTCAAGTACAACACGCTGTGATCTCTTGGTGAGAAAGTTGGTGAACCAGTTGTGTAATAAGCCTGTAATACCATAGTGTTGCAGTTTCAGTAGAAGTCTCTGATGAGGCACAGTATCAAATGCCTTACTAAAATCTGTTATTATGACATCAGCTTGGCCTTGAAGATCTAAAGTTTTTGCGAGGTCGTTAACTGTCAGTGCGAGTTGTGTCTCGCAGGACCGTCCCTTCCGGAAACCATGTTGTTCATCGTTAAGGATGCCATATTTCTATAGATGACTCATGGTATTTGAATGAATAATGTGTTCTAGTAATTTGCAAGGTATGGATGTCAAGGAAACCGGTCTATAGTTACTTGGTTCCGATCGATTACCTTTCTTGAATATCGGAGAAATGTTGGCCGTCAACCAGTCATCAGGTATCTCTCCTGAATCAATGGACTTCTGGAAGATTTGTTTTAACAATGGTGCTACGCTGTCAGCACACTCCTTTAACACCAATGATAAGATCCCATCAGGGCCCGGTGCTTTATGTGGTTTCAGCTCTTTTAACAATTTAGCTACCCCATATGCTGTAATTACTATAGGGTCCATGGCAGGGGGTGTATCATGACTACATGTAGGTAAGTTGCGACAGTCTTCCTTTGTAAATACCGACTGGAACTGGTGGCTTAGAGCATTTGCTTTATCCAGAGGAGAAACCGCGATGCCGCTTGCAGTATTGAGTGAAGCAATGCCAGTAGAACTTTGTCTCAAGCTCTTTACAAATTTCCAAAACGGTTTAGTGTTGTTTGATGATAGACTCTCACCAACCTCTCGAATATAATCTCCACGCGATTTCCTGAGACTACGGTCCATTGCTCGGCGAAGGGTTCGAAAAATCCTCCAGTCCAGCTGAGATTTAGTATGCTTTGCTTTATCATATGCTCTTATTTTGTGTCTGTTCATTTTTTTGTGACTATGCTTAAACCAAGGCAAGTTGTTTCTATAGATGTAATACGCTTCGAAGGTATGTGTCTATTCATAGAAGATGTAAGAGCATTTTTAAAGTCCCCCCACAAGTCATTCACAGACAAGTCCTTTACTGCGTGATCATTAATGGAATCCGCATACTGATTTAAGTCCATGTTTATGTTTCCAAAATTTCCTTTTCTAAACAGGTAAATTTTTCTACGTTGTTGCTTAATTTTCGTTGAAGAACACAACAACTCAACTGAGACGATTTCATGGTCAGAAATGCCAGGAAGTATATTGATGTTCTGTACAAGTAATGGAATATTCGTGAGGACCAAGTCCAGGGTTGGTAATCACCTGTTGGAGATTATACTCTTCAGCAATGTTTATCATCTGCTTACTGACAGCCGGGTATCTCCCTCCTGTCGTATTGAACAATGCTTGGCCTAGACTGCTCCCCGGTCCATGCGATTGCTTGCATTCCACTTAACATGTCATGTGGACCATGATGTAAACTAGTGAAGACAGTATGACCGGTCTAGGCAAGGCATTTTATTTGGTGGGGCACAATAGCGGACGGTGGCATCAATTTTAGACGTCGTTGCTTCATCCAGTGTATAGATATCGATGGAGCCACCATGAGCGCCATTTATACAAAATCGAGTGGTTTTCTTTGGGGGGGGGGGGGGGGTGTTGGACGGGGGGGGGGGGGGGGGGGGGGGGGGAAGGGCGGGCGGCGTGGAGAAAGCTGATGCGCTTGCCTCTCGATTGTATAAATTCAACGGCATATTCTAAACGCAACGAGTAAAAAAATATCAAAATAAACAGAAAATGGTGTGGGTTACATATGAAAATCGTGACATATCCGGTTCTCCAGATCAGCAAAAATGATTTTTTAATTTTTTTTTTATAACTTTTAAGTCCCAACCCAGGATTCGGATATTAACTTGTTAGCTTTCACTACCCATAACCACACACTTCCATCCTAAATCTTTGATAAGTGTGCATGCGCTGAACCGTGACCCTCCCAAAAGTGGCTCAACACAAGCAGATTTAAGTGGAACATTTCGAATTAATGTGCAATATATAATTCGCTAACGCCCCTTAAAACTGACTTTCAAGTGACTTGCGTTTCTGTTTTCAGTACTTGTGTATTTTTGCGATGCAGATGTGTACTCACGGGGTTTTCCATGATAAGTTTGGGGTTCTGCGTGACCAGGGCAAACCAGTGGATCCACACGGTGCCACACAGGATAAAGGAGATGAAGAGATTTTTGTGGATGGTCACTCGAGGACATCCTAGGCTCCTGAGGAAGAATAATCAAGAAACGATATAATTTTACGTTTGTGCACAGTCACAATAAAGGGTATACACTGGACACCATTTTAAAAACATGGATCAGAAAAAAATCAGCAGTAAACTTTTACAAATCAAACTTTCATAACTCTTTAACTGTTTCAAATAAGATAAATGATCTGTCTGGGCTAAGACCATTTTTTTTATGTTGTTCATAACATTATGAATAACAGAAAAATATGCACCAATTTTCATCAAATCTACAATTTTATCTACCATAACACATCGTTCTCCCGAACGAAATACTGAGTATTCCTACTGATACATTCTGTTAGAAAATAAGCTCTGGTTTTTTTTCTCCATATCGGTGTTTTGCAAACTCATGAATATGGCTGTGCACATTTAAAAAAATACACATCTAAAAATATGTACAAATGTACAACATACAAAGGGCAAATGCCAAATGGTATAACTTGCATTCGGAATACTTCAAGTCTATTGAAACGTGTTTTTTAAAGTGTTTTTGTAGGAGTGAGCACTTGTTATTTTGGTTCAAGTAGGCCTATCGGTATGAAATTAATGATCATCGACTCTCGTCGTGAATTATGGACGTGTTTCGGTGCACTGTTTCCAGCGTGAAATTGGCTGCTTGGGCGGGCTCAGGTGCGCTCGCCAATTATCAGCTACGCCTGTGATGATACATTACCCAGATAACATTTTTTTTTTTAAAGTGTCTGAAAAGGCGTAAAAAGAAATGACCTTTGCATTGACTGATCCATGATTACTTTCCGCTTTGATGGACCGCAGAAGAAAAAAAAAAGATCCTTGATCACACACTAATGAAACACATTCGCAAGGTACAAATTGGCGCAATGTACATGTAGATCCAGACGAGATATGGTGGCACTTTGGGAGAGGATGTTTTCGAAACGACCACGATTTAAATTCGGGCTTCGCTATACTAATAGAACTTTCGCTGGGACGCTTAGTAAAAATTGACGCACTGTATAGATCCATACAAGATATAGAACATATTCACGCATTTGAACGGTTTAATCGTGTCCCCATGAATCAGTTCTAGAGAATGCAAAGTGAGGTGCCAGACTACTTATGCGTTCCAAGCCTCGTCTTCAGATCGAGATTTCGAACGCATACGCAACTGGTACCTTTCTAATCGACAGTTTGCACAATAGAACTGATTCAGGGGACACGATTGGAAGTTTTTCGAAACGACCTTGATTCAAAGTTGGGCTTCGGCTTAATGCATTTCTTTCTTGGTCGAAACCTCTCTTGTGCTTACATTGTTGATTAATTTAAATGTCCAAACGTTGCCCTACAAGATGGCAGCTATTCTATACGGTCTATTGCAGTTGTTCCTCATCGATTTGGATTGGCCATCACGTGAGCTTAACAAGCCCTACAGAGGGATAAACCCTTCTACGAGATACCTCCCACCTGAGATCACTTAAGAAACGGACCAAACCCCTGTCCGGCAGTGAAATATTATTAGAAACTCTGAGAAGACAGGAATTAGTGCAGAATAATTCTTTGTATAAGGAAATTGGCACAATGTGCGATCGCTGAACTTTGACCTCTCGCTAGTCCAATCGTCCATTTTATTTTTTCAGACGTAAAACGTTCGTGTACATTTTCAAGACGCCTGCAACCAAAATAAATGGTTCCTCGTGTTCAAAGCCTTGCGTTCATTTCTTGAACAAAATTGTGCCCGAGGGGCTATAGATAGTTTGCATTTATTCACGCTCGTGTTCGTCTGAAAGGAAAGCGGAGGGGGCATTTTCCCCGCCAATATTCAACAATGTTATCGCCGCTTTCACATCGCAAATTGGAATATCGAATTTCCAGAATTCATATTCAGACCGTCGCTTATTAAAAACCGTGATTGATGTTAACCCAATACATTAATTACAATGGCTTTCAATTTGACGCCATACGGAAGAAGTCCATCAATGCTATATAATAGAAAAATTTGGGTCAATAATGCAAAACACTGTCTGTTTTGAGGAAAATATCAACCAATGATTAACAACAGTTTTATGATGGTTTTGAATGCAAGGTATAGATGAAAATGCATGTATTTCAAAGGCGAAATGTCAAAAAACAAATTTAAACGTGACTAACGGTTTTCCCATGCTTTGAATGTGGTTTGACCGTGTTAAAGAAAGTGGATGTCATATCATATTTACAATTAAGTCAGATTACACGATTGGGAAACTTTTAAAAACAGGAACATCATTACACAACTAAAGAATAATGTTGATAAACTGCCTTGTAGAAATTGCAGCCACATAGATGCAGAAATACTTCAGACAACCTGAAAAATCCATGCATGTTGTTCTTTTTGTGTGTTGAATGCATAGTAAAAAAGGTTGTCTGCAGACAACTTTTTTAAAATGCATCTTCAGTTGGCAATTACTCCCACAAAGGTATCATTTTACATACACGGGGAAGAACATGTGGTGTTTGTTACCATTGCTATCAACACGTTTGGGTAACTATGGAAATGATGTAATGCGGCTTTCAATCTACTTACTTGAAATAGAAGAAGATGAAAATTGCAATGCAGAGCGAAAACACGGACAGTCCATAGCCCATGTAGTACACAATTTGGATGTTGCTCGACTGTGGAATCAAATGTCAGAAAATGCAGTATAATTCAAACCTGCTAAATGGACCAAAGAAATGGGCGGCGGCCAATTTGTTCGAAACTGCATTTTCACTTTGCGCTTATATGAGTCTATGTCTGTAACATAATTACAACAGGTAAATAAAGTTTTTCGAAAGAAAAATTGCTCTCTTTCATTTCATACCTCAAATGACTATAGGGCGCGTTCACAGGGGGTCAAAAGGTCACTGGTCGCTATTGCTTGTCTTCCAGGTCGGGAGGGAACAAATAGAGCCACGTGGGAAAACGCACGTGGTTACTAGCAGAAAAGCACGTGGCTCTATTGTTCTCTCCCGATCTGGAGGACAAGCAATAGTGACCCGTAACCTTTTGACCCTCTGTAAAAGCGCCCTATACTTGATGACTTTTTTTAGAGGCAGCAACTGCAACATCGTTTGCTATAGTACGACCCACGAAGTATTACTGCCAATTTTAGGTATTACGTATTGCCGAGAGAGTGTCACAAAAAAACTTGGACGAACTTCGTCGATTTTGGAGAAATGCACATCTGTCTAAGACTTTGTGCACAACTCAAGGTTGGTGTATTACTTACCGAGTCGGATTTGAAATGACACTCGGTGTAGTTTGTCCACGTGTCGTTGGTGGACGGGTGACGAAACCATTCGCCGCTCGGCAAACACGACTTGCTTGCAAATTCTTCAACATGAGAATAAAAATACCACGATTATTGCAAATATTTTCACAAACCTCAAAATGACGTTTAGGCCGATACCTTTACCAGCAGCCGATTTCACAAAACCTTATGCACTGCGTATAAGCCCACTTGCTCAACTTTTTATGGGGCTAGTATGCCATTTTAAAAACTTGCGCAAGCTACGCACTTTTTCGTGAAATCGGCTGCAGAGCCTGCTCAAAAATACCATTTTGGCGTGATAATGAGAAAACCTCTGCCCAATATCTCCACTGTTCTCTTTACAGTGATGCTTCACAGTTTCAACACTTTCACATTTAACTCATTTTCTGTCAACGTATATCGGAAAGGTCTAACCCAAACGTTTTTTGGACCTTCCCTCACAATATTGGATGCAAAGAAATACATGTACTTAAAACGATGTTATTAGTAAGGTGCACATTCAGCGCTTTCTTAAAAGTTTTCTTTTAATTCGTAAAATGTTTCATTTAATTAAATCAATAAAAAAAAACGCTCACTGGCATGCAACAAGTAGTGTGTCTTATTACTCCTCAGAGCTTTTGGTAATGTTAAGTAATATACCTTGTCAAGGTCAATAACCAAATACAATTTATCCTCTAGTAGCCACCCTTACTGAACACAATATTTGAAAGAGGATGAGCCAATCTGCATATATCAATTAACGGTGCGTTTGCAGAAACTTGAATTTCACCGAGTTGAACATGAAAGAGACACAAGGCGGTTTGGGACACTTTCAGGAGAAAGCTACAGAGCGGTTTGGGGTATAGAAGAAAAATGGACTACGACACGAATGCACTACTCCTCCCGCAAGAAATTCTGACCTTTTTTCCAGTGATACGGGCATTTTTATGAATGCTCTATGACAAGTTCATTTCCGCTCAGATGTACTTGATTAGAGTATGGTATCTGACTCAAGAATTCTCCCTTTATTCTTCCTACACGGGCCTTAGGCTCACAGTGTACATAATACTCCATAGATTCTCACATTTCATATCCCTCAACTCATTTTAAAGATTACAGTACAAATTTCACTCGCAAAGCGATCATTTCTCATTGCAAGCATGTCGTATACATTTGACGCCACTCACCTGACGGGTCTGAATCGGGAATCCACGCTGGGCAAGACTGCATGGTCGTTTCGGATGCGCGCGTGTAGTTCCAGCAGTCCCACGAGTCGAAGGTCATGTTACAGTATACGTAACCTAAAGTACACGTTGGGAAACAAAATATACATATATACCAAAAATAGTGTGAGCCATTCGTATTGTCAATTATAAGTTGGAAATAAACGGATTTCCTTTACAAGCAAAGAAACAAAGCATTACTTTCCTACATACCACAGTGTCCTGTATAGCTCAGCTGATAGTGTATCTGCCCGGAGAGTCATAGTCTCGTGTTCAAATCCCGATAAGGCCCAGTGGCCCATATTATTATTTTCTCTCATCCCAAGAAAATCGCAATTTTACATCAAAATGTAAAAACGAAGGTACGTCTGGTATAGTTGGTACACAGCCGTCATCATATAAAGAGGTTGTGGGGCCGAACTTCACTAGTGCCAATGCGTTTGTGTCCTTGGGCAGGATACCTAATCACAATTGTCTCATCAGCCAGGGTTATATTTGGGAAGCCGTGAGGAGGAATGCCACAATTTAAGTGCTGATATGTGCGTCTTGGCCATGTAGCAACCTAGTTGAAGCAAAATGGTTCTGGTGATTCCCTGATGGCAGCGATAATACTGGCAACAGTGCCAGGAGTACCCTGCAATGTAGACATGTGCGCTTTACAATAATCCACAATTATTATCAGTAAAAAGTCTCTCCTGTATCCATATGCGGCACGATATGTGGCAGAGGGTACCCCACTCCCTTCCATTGCTCAAACATCCAAGGAATTTCAAAGGAATGCCTTTCAGTTTTTAAGGGTGTTTGTGAGGGAAGAGGGTGTTGAGGTACAGGGGCGTTAGACATACCGTGCTGGGTATCGAATCCGGGGCACTTCTTTTCAACTTTTGAAGCCAATGCTGCTATGCGTTGCGCATATTTAAAATGACGTCAACCATGCAACAGTTGCATGGATGACATCAGGGCTGCGTTCCAAACACGCGAACGTTGCCAACGTTCGCCACTGGTTTCAGTGCTTTTGTGCACACGTCTATGGAAAGTCAGGTACCAGTTGTTGGCGAACGATGCAAACGTTTGCAATGTTCGCGTGTTTGGAACGCAGCCCAGTATTGAACGCTCGTTTCCCGACTCCGACACGTTGTGGGGCATGAACAAAATTGCTGTGACCTGACTCACGCCCTCTCGAGTCCAAGACCTGAACTGCAAAATATCGCGACTTACGTGTACATGATGCCTATTTAGACGCAAATTAAATGTAATTTTTTAAATGTGATTTTTTTTAAACAGTTTGAAAAAAAATGAGGCTACATGCGCTAGTTTTACAACAAACTTTGCTTTGCTTGCGATGTTTTCTCTTCCTTTAAGTTACAGATTCTGTTTTGCCGCTCAGTTTGTGACTTACCATCATCCGGCGGCTGTTCCGTCCTCATACGAGCGTCACATTTTTCATATTCCAGGTAGTGTCTGGCTACTTGATCCTCCGTCTGTCCGTCCATTCTGTTCTCCTCCGAGTCCTCACCAATCGCGGAGGAAATCTAGATCATAAAGAAATCAAATTTGGACATTCCATTAAGTCGGGGCACAAAATACAGCGGTGTCCATGTAGCATCGGTTTAAGTTGTTTTAATTACATTGAAAATGAACTCATACATGGATTCAAATATTTGTTTGTTGCATTGTATGCTTGTATGTGGTATAGTGGCCTGCTATAAAAATAGTAATGGTAATCTCTGAGAAATTATCCTTGTAACCTTTGAACTATATGGTATTGGCTGGCGCCCCGAATTCTTCACTTTCAAATGGAGGTGTAGTTTAGAAAGTCACATACTATGCAGTTGTTGCTACGTGGTGCACACCAATGCCTAGTAACCAACAGTCTGGTTGCTTTATGCCATTCTCTCCTAGGCTACCGTAAACACGGTTTTGATTATGTACTTAAGTGTGCTTGTGGAAGGAAGTACGTCGGTATACATCAAACGCTATGTGAAACACACAAAGGGCTAATTATTAAATTATCCTGTAATGCCAAGACATTATAAAAGGTCTGTAGAGTTCGTTGCATCACAATGCAAGTATCTTTGACTGGCCGGAAAATCGCAAAGGCGTGCGGCGGGCTTGAGAGTTATCATTTCAGATGCAATGGCAGTCATCAATATACATTGTACATTAACCTATTTCGTACGTTTTGGCGTCAATTCATCACCAAATCTAGTCTCTATTCATATTATCCTCGCGTTTATATAACCGCCCATATTTTAATGTCCCGATTTCGAAATTGCACCCAAGAGCAAGCATTTTAGAAGGAAGAAACACAACTTCAATCAAACTGACATGAGTGATGTTTTTAATACTTGGCCTGTTTGGGCCTGTAAATACGGCACATTCGGCAAAAGGTACACCGTGGTTAGAGTTCTAATCTATTTCTTCGTAACGATCCGGTGCGATCGTTGGCGGGACTTGCGGCTGATTAAGGCCAGGCAGTCGTGACTTTGTGCCCGGTTCGTCCGGAAATAGCGATCGGTGCGCTGCCGTGGCCTACATGTACACGGAAAGCTCTCCCCTCAAACCAAGATTTACAGCTTAAAGATTGAGATATCTTTTCCTTTCCAAGAATGTTCAAGAACTGTTGGGAATTTATAGATAAAAGTGATGTAGAGTGATGTGGAATCCACGTAATGTATCGTTACGTTATTCTGTCTAAACAAATTTCATCAGTTGGCCTTATTTCCAAACACAATATTTAATTTGTAACAAGTACCTTTTTTTTCAAAACCAAACTTTTTTCCGTGCATTTCTTGCCTCAAACTATTACAAAATCAAGTTTAAATGCTAGAGTTTGTAGCAACTCTTACAAAACGCAGTCGGGAAAAAAACATGACCTACATTTAAAATGACCAGGGATGGAGATAAACATGAGTTCGACAAAAACAGAAATATTGCAATCCCCGCCCTACGGCTATTTGGTGCATGCATTTGCTAAATTAATTCATGTATATAATGACGCGCTAACCCTCGCCATGAGTGGGGTTTATTATTGTGCCAAATAGACTTGCACTATCGGAAACATCAGCCAATTTCGTCGGACTCTTTCGTCCAAGTATTTTCCCCGCGGCGCTCGCTATTACGGCAGTTGTTCTCCAAAGACGCGCATATTTTTCTAATGCGCCCAATAGCCGTCGGTTACGGCTAGAAGTTACTCATTTGTGATTATATGGTTTTCTCTCTCTACATTTCTCGGCCGTTGAGGAATCGTACACGGGAGCCTTATAATGTCTAGAGTGGCCGGGCTTTGCACTTGGCAAATCGTGTATTGCGGCATCCTTCAGGACAACTTGAACGAGTTCAAGAGGACATCGAGCTATGCTAGACTGGCTTTCGGTCCACATATTTCACTAACGAACACGATGAGGACCTGTATAGGATCTTTTGGAAAACAAGGTTACTGTTTTCCTGCGCTTTAGCAATACAGGTTTCAGATTACCAGCGAATGTTTACACCCGGTCACCCTGGCGGTAACTGACGTCACACTTTAGTATTTCTTGGTATATTTGTAATATGCGGACAGGGAAATCGTCTACGAGCTATACGCACTACGCGCAGCGACGAACATCTCTCGGAGCATGCGTTTACTAAACAAAACGTGATTTGCGGACGTGATACACAGCAATAAAAGAGTGTTAAAGCTACTGTTTAATTGTTGCATTATTACACGGCTAAAAAAAAACCGCAAATTATACTTTGATCAAAAAAGGAGAGTGCACTGTATACTTTAGAAAGAAGGTCTTGTAGGCCTACTCACAGTGTCAAAGGGACAAATACGATGTTGGGAAAGTGAAACTGACTTAAATCTATTGTTACAGTAGTCTGCTAACTCTACAATATGTGAAACAAAGTGAATTGCTCACCTGTAGAAGAACACAAAGGAAGATCCACCAAATCCTCAGGGAGCGATATCCCTGAAACTTGCCAAGCTTGAGGCTGCATGGGACGGAGAAGAAAAAGAGAAATATACATGAACGTTGAGTAATTTGGGCAGTTACGTGTATTCCAACGAATCGTGTAAACATTTGCTGTTACGGTCTGACGTTCTATAGCCGTCGACCATCTTTTCCTATACCGGAGTATGGACTTTTTATGACGTTTAAACAATTTCTCCCGGACCTCAGATGCAGCCGTTGAATATTGTAATAGTCTTGTGTCATGCTGAGGGATCACCCAATGCATGATGCACGAAGTGCTCTCCAACAACCAATCTGAGCTTCTGAAGAAATCCCGTGAACCTATTCGTTCACAGAATCCTCAACACACTTCCAAAGTGGGTGATCGTTCATCCGCGTAGGCTGATGGTTACTTGGGTTACACGCAACCTACCCGTAAAACCGGTTGATGTCCGCTTGTCCAAGTCGACATAGTAGGCATATAGCCTGGACAGCCCATAAATGACCATACGAGAGGGCTAAAATTTGATGTATAGATTTCAGGAAATGCTTTCTATATATATTTCACAAACTTCCGGGAAGCTCATGCGGACCGCCGTCATATCTTGCGGCGGCGCCTTCTAGTCAACATCTTTAACAGGTACCCATCGCCCCCATTTCCCGACCACGTATTTGCTCTTGCTGGTGTTGCCAAGCCAATATTGCTATAAATATTCAAAATGATGCGTCGACAAACGATTTCTTTTTGAAAAATACTGGGCCACATTCAACACCCCCTCTACCCCCCCCCCCCCCCCCCCCCTCCCCCCGCACAAATAAAAATGGGCACTTTTGAGGTATCTTTGGTTTTTAGTACCAGAGATGGTAATGATGCTATTATAATTTTTTAAAAACAATGTCAAAATGCCTGACACGTAAACACTATTTACCACTTGCACGGTCGCGTTCAAAACGAGGCTTTCCTGGCAAACACCATATGTTACAATGGACAAAAGTCAATGTCACAGCAACCGACATGGTAACGACGCGATGGATTCATTGTTCATGCATGCGAGGAAAGGCTTGCTGTTTTGCCAAATGGCGGTTCCGTGCAAGTGGTGAATACTGGTCCTATATAATCCATACACAAAAGGTGTTGCACATGCCCCAGATATCTTAGTAAAACTTAGCATGTCTTGGTATAACTTGGCATATCTAGGTGCAACTTGGCATATCTAGGTGCAACTTGGCATATCTAGGTGCAACTTGGCATACCTTATTTAAGGGCTTCGCGGTGAGGACAATGTTTTAAACGGAAGCGTCATGTACAGAATTTGCCACTGGGACTAATGCGTTGTTAGTTTCCACAATCAGATAATCGTTTCTCACCTCCATGACGTCACCTCCATGACGTCACCAAATCGCACAGAAGTACAGCCTTTACCGACTTTTTCGCTAGGCGATACCGACAAATCGAGTAAGAAATCCAAGCACCCTCAATCACACACAAAAGCTGGAACAATTTTCAAAATGTATCCAGCAACAACAACAATAGCTACAACTAATGGTCCACAGAATGGCGCTGCCAAACTTCGCACCCAACTTTCGGCAACCAGTGATTCACTAAAGTCAAGGTTTAAAGTCGAGTTCCTGCACTCCATAACTCGTAAGATCATTGGCCTGATAATATCAATAAAACGTGACCGCGCACTCGCAAGCATACACCCCCTTTACAAGACTTGTATATTGAACCCGCCGGCTACACTGTGTTTATATGTACTTTGGATCGCCGACCAAAGTATTTTTCATTATAAATTGGTTTATCATTAAAGGTGTGTATATCAGTATATAGTAGTCCAGGGGCGGATCCAGGAATTTTTCCAGGAGGGGGTTTTGCCACCAGGGAGGGGTTTTGCCTATCAGATTTTTATGTCTGCTTGTTTCGGACAGACGGACACGCAAAAAATGCATTACATTATATTTTTTGGTGTCGGAGCAAAGGGTTTTTTTGACCCCCAAAACCCCCCCTCTGGATCCGCGCCTGAGTACTCGAGTCAACTTGTTTTGAATCTTCCGTTTATTTACTTGTCAACGTTTCATCCGCGTGATATATTTTGTGTCATGTTTGTGGAACGTATTTTGCAAAGTATGTTTTTGACCAATTAGCTTTAGCGTGTAACATTTGCATAATGGCTGGTGCCCCGAATTCTTCACTTTCAAATGGACGGTGCAGTTTAGAAAGTACACATACTACACTGTTGTTACTATGCGGTGCACGCTATTGCCTAGCAACCAACAGTCTGGCTGCTTTATGCCATTCTCTCATACGGTGAACACAGTATTGATTCTGTACCTGCCGCGTGCACCACATAGCAACAAAAATTTAGTCTGGTCAAGTAGATATTAAGTGTGCATGTGAAAGGAAGTACATCAGTACACCAGATGCTATGTATGCGAAACATGAAAAAGGATAATTCCGGTAGATTGTCGGGAAAATTTAACATGCACATTTTTTTAACGAAATGTTAAAATGTTCACTTTTTTACGAAATATATATAATAAGACTTTTATGTTCTTTTGGTCTCCGACTGACACACTTATGTCAATACAAAGCCATGTCCGTACTGTAAAATAGCCACTCTGTCACGTGACTCGAATGTCAGCGAAGCAAACATTTAACAATCACAATTTGACAAAAAGAGATGGATAGTAGCGAAACTGCATGCCACCCAATTAGGTTAACTGTAAATGTGACGAGTGACTCATGTTTTCTTATTGCCTATGTTCACGGATGCAAGTCAGTCAGTGATAAATACATTCATGTCTTATTGTGGCCTGCTTACATTGTGAATTGCGAAAGCCTTGAATACCTCGAAGAAACGAAAAGGACAATTTTCGAGCCAAATCTAATAGAGAAAACAGGTGGGATTAAACCTACTGGCGGGAAAGTGGCCAAAGTGGCGCGAAAAATATGCAAATTTGGAATTATACGAGCGCATTACATCATTTGCCCCGAGCAAGACTGAAAGAGATATTCAAGAGGGTGAATAATTTTTAGCGGAATTTTCTTTGCTTTTGTTGTTTTGCAAGTGTAGATCTGACTTACGGTCGCATGAAAACACATGCAGTAAAACAGAGAGCGCGCGCTTGCAAGTTGTTGTATAAACGGCATTGGGATCGGCAGTGTATTCATGCATGATGATCGATTTTCGTCCCAGCATCTCCGGCGAAATTCGATCCCCGAACCAGGCACGGGAAATTCAAGACTGCAGTCCAGGTCATAAAATCGGCACGAACCGAGAACCGAAAGGCGCCCCAAAACAAGACGCTCTGAAAATTTCGTCATTCAGAAAATAAATGAAAACATTAAAAATAGGAAAATTAAAAGAATGCTGTTCGCCAGTTGCCGTTTCATTCCACGACGAAACGGCATCAGTGGAAGAAATAACCGAAAATGTCAAAATTACCATTTTTACCTTTAAAATCACTCAAACGCATATCATAATCCACATATAGCATTCTGACAAACGGTTAAAGTCAACTAAATACACTATGAGCAAAAACATGTACATGTTCATTGTGACCCCATTGTTAGTAACAATGGTGTGTGCCCAATTTCCATTGTTAGATGTTCATAGTGATATGTCTATAGTGAGGACAACATCGAAATTGAAGCCCATTTTCAGAATTTGGAAGGTCCGAAAATTTTAATGAGCCATTTAACTTGAAAAAAAGCTGTATTCAAATGGCGACAGAAGTGATTCCAGTTGTCTATCCAATGCATAAATTCCGTCCAAGATAACGTCGATTAAAGACGAATTTATATAAATGCATTTGCACACACACATTTTTACAAAGGCGCCCTAATGTGAACGAAACTAGGCTCCTGACTACCGTGGTATTATGGTTCCGTTTTCCGTGCAGAACAGCTATAGGGAACCAGCCTAAATAGGACTGTGGTTTCGCCACGGTATAGTTTTCATTATTTTCTCGGAACGTAGATGAGGTATACTGAGCTGACTTATACAGAGGTTAGACACCCCTAATCACACATGGAGATAACGCCATTTGTAACAGTTTTCCTAATCAATTTATTTTTTATTTTTTTATTCCATTTATTTACCCAGGGTTTGCCCAAACTGGTTTCCATTGGGGCCCTGCAAACACTCATAAAACAAATATATTAAATTAAACAACTTCACAATCACAAACAAACTGGAATAAGATACAACTACAACATCAAAAGTTCACAAAACATCAACACCTGCACAATAGACTACTAAAATGTGACGTCGGTTGCCATGGTTTTTGGGTCTAAACATTCGCTGGTAATCTGAAACGTCCATTGGTATAGCGCAGGGAAACAGTTCACTGGTTTTAGTGTAGACCCAAAAACCATGGCATGGCAACACACAAAGGGTGACGTTTTCACTTTAGTAGTCTATTGGACAAAACTAATGGTTACAGACGAACAACATTACAAGAAATCTTATACATGCACGTGACACTGAAATTTACGCTAATTACGGGAAGGGCGAAAAACCCGCAGAAACCCTTTTTAAGAAGAAAAAAGATGTGATCTATCTTTAAAAGGAAGAAACATTTTTCTGATTTCAAATCAAGTACAACTTGCACCGCAAGTCTGCATTTATTACAAACTATCAACCTGTCATCTGTTTTGAAGAACAAACTAGCACCCGTCATTTCCCAGGAACCTATTAGAACTCTCTAGATTAACGCAAACGTCTTTTCAAATAACGGACATCCGTTTATATTAGCCTGGATATGCAGACGGTCTGGAGCACTCTTCGCTTTCAAGACGCTCACCAGACCCAAGGCAATTTTTCTTGGCAAAATGGCAAATCACTTTCCTTGACGTTCAGCCTTGCATTGATTTTCAGTCAAACACACACAATAACCTCATCTTTCTATGCCGTCCATAATATACTGTACTTCCGTTGCCGGCCGAGTGAACAAAAAATAACCTTGCTGAGTATTTTCAATCGTAACGTATAAGTATATGTACAAGGGCGTGGGAGCAAAATGTTCGTTGTTTCAGATGAAACACGAGGATAATGTAACAAATTATGAACGATTCTTCAAAAATTCCACGAAAACAACCGGAAATATTAAGGAAACATATTTTGTGATCGTATACAGCCTATGTTTATAAAACAAACTGAACCCACAAACAGGCGACATTTGAAGGAAATGTCACAGAATATTCCCCAAACGGGTGGCTGATATGCCGAAAAGAAAACAAACATACAGACTGAAAAGACATGTTTATGCACTGGAGGTGTCTATACATAACAGTAAAAAAAATGAACTATCATACAACCGCATATATTTGCTTGAAATATCGAAGAAAGTGTCATAGAAAATACATGTATTGCCAAAAAGCCGAAACGATATTGGACAACTATAAATAATAATATAAAGAGCATTTGTTTACAATATTCGTATGCAATCAACATCATGGACATAGACTTTCGTGGTGTAACATTTGCATAATGGCTGGTGCCCCGAAATATTCACTTTCAAAATGGCTGCTTTCCCTACTAAGATGAACATTTATTCTGTACTTAACACCTGCCACACGTGTACCACATAGCAACACAAATTTTGTCTGGTAATGTGGATACTAATTGTGCATGTGAAAGGAGGTACGTCAGTACACCAGACGCTATTCACGTGTAACGCTCTTTACAAGTTATTTTTCTGGTTGAAGATAATCTCCACGCAATTACAAAGTAAAATGGTAATAATATTGCAGATTGCCACAGCATAGGCCTACTTGATTTGAATGGGCGTGTTTCAGAAAATTCCACCACTGTCTTTGCAGGCAACGCAATAGACAACACGTTGAGTGTCGTATTTACTTCTCTTTGCCATACGACGTCGCAAATAGCCATATAAATTTGCCTCTCTTTTCTGCAAAGAACAAACATGAACTGGAAAAATACAGAAACAAATGCATACAAAGGGAATCACAGTGTCATTATGTCAACAGCCAAATGTCAAGATTGTGTCTCGGGTTTCCAACGAGCTTGGACGGCGCCCGACAGTAGCAATTACGGTGCGGATTTTATTTCGATATTTCTACGTAGGATTTTGAGACGATTGTTTCTTTTACATGTTTGGAACATGAGTAGTGTTATACTCATCGCATTTTGTTCTGGCAACATTTTCGTCAGAAGAGCCACTCGTAGGAAAAAATGTTTGTCGTACCGAACCGTAATTCAGTATGTGACGCCCTACTTGTATTACTTGCAGATATTTGCGCTTATGCGATTGTTTATGTATTGCGGTTTTCAATCTGTGCTTGAGCTGTGTGGTTTTTTTCTTCTATCGAATAGCTGCCATCTTGCGGAGCAATTTTTGACATTCAAAGTGGTCAACAATTAAAGCACAAATGTGCAACCATACATGTCTTCAAAAAACAAAGATGGCAGCTATTTAATACGGTCTCTACGAGGTCTATATTCTCCACCTCCTAAGGAATCCTCCATACTAGAAAGAATTATTCCTAATAAAAGATACAGAACTTTTTCCTGATTGTTTGCACATTCCTCAAGTATTTCCCATACAACTACGCCAATATACACATATTCTGTAAAGTTACATTGAGTGCAACCATTGTCATGGCACATGACGTCACATTTTGGTGTTCTACAAAGACCGGCTGGCGCAAAAAAAGTCAGGGACGACACCATTGGATTAATATTTATGATGAGATTCCGGTATTTTACGAGAAAAAACAAGATCAGGATTACTTAGTCGATGGTTAATGCTCAGAATGTTCGGTTAAATCATTCAACCAACCCATCCCCATATGGGTGGAAATAACTCTACATATTTATTTATTTATTTTATTTATTTATTCACCACATCCAACAGCGGAAGAACCGCCAATTACAGGAATGGGATCAATTAACATAAATAACTATAAGTTAAAGTTCTGTATACATAAATAAAGCATTTAAAGCATCAAAAACAAAAAATAAAAAATAAATAAACAAAAATTAAACAAAAAGAACGAACAACAACTAAAAATTATAAACAGAATAATAATAATATATAAACAAATTACACCGATTTGATTATGTATACAAATAAAGCATTCAAAAAAGTACATCTACATAAAGCAATACCCAGGAGAAGATACATTAGTATGCTATGAAATTAAAAACTGATAAATTGACAATGGTCAGGCTTAGTGAGACAAAGGATATGGAATAAATGTTTGACACAGAAATTGTACGTACATGTAGATTTTAACTAAAAAGAGCATGGTTAACCTGTTTGCGAAAGGAGTTAAGAGAAGGTGCACCAAACACATCACATTTCCCATGGAGCCCATTGTAGGTGGACGAAATCCTTGAGACAAAGCCACGCTTTGTCACCTCAATGCGACTCCATGGGACGTGGAGGATGTGTTTGTGTGCATGCCTTGTCCGTATTGCTGGAGTATGTAAACTAAATGGGTTGGAATCTGTAGTAGAGAAAATGTTGTGGAAATGTTTATACAAAAACAAACAATCATTGACATCTCTTCTGTGTTTTAGTGTTGGGAGTCTGTACAAGTCACAAAGATCAAGGTATTCAAGGTTGACAGAATTAATATTACCGGTAGTTAGGTTCCTATGCATGAAGTTGAGAAAGCGACACTGGACTCTCTCAATCCTATGAGCCTGGTAAGCAGAGATAGAATTAAACACTACTGTACAATACTCTAGATGGGGTCTAATTAGTGAGCAATATAAAGTACGGAGGACATGTTCATTTTTTAGTGAGCGGAAGTTACGCCAAATTAAACCACACATACGATTAGCCTTTTTAATTACTGAGTTAACATGGGGAATAAAGGTTAGCCTGCTATCAATAAAAATTCCCAGATCCTTTTGGACTGTTACCCTCTTAAGTACTTTGTCACCAAGAGTGTAAGTTACATTGATGGGTTTTTTCTTAAGTGACAGTGACAAAACACAACATTTACTGGCATTAAGAGATAATTTCCAAGTTTCAGACCAAGTGATTATCCTATTCAAATCTTCTTGCAGTGAAGTTGCATCAGCGGGACGGCCAACCTTACCAAAAACTTTCAAGTCATCAGCGAAAAGTAAACACTTATTATTAAGGCACTGGGTTATGTCATTTACAAACAAAGTGAACAGAGTAGGTCCTAGTACTGAGCCTTGGGGAACACCAGAGGGTACTGCATTCCAGCTAGAACAATAGCCGTCAACAATAACTCGATGTTTCCTACAAGTAAGATAACTACGTAACAAAGACAGAATATCAGGATGAATATTATAGGATGAAAGCTTATATAAGAGAAAATCGTGATTGACTCGATCAAAGGCCTTTGAGAAATCAGTGTAGATAACATCCAACTGCTCTCTCCGTTCAACAGCATGGTAAGCATCCTGCAACAATGAGGTCAGGTTAGAGGAGCAATCTCTACCGGGGATGAAACCATGCTGCTGCTCGGCGATAGCGGGTTGGACGTGACACATGATCTGTTCACACACGATTTTCTCAAAGACCTTTGATACCTGGGGAAGCAGAGAAATGGGCCTATAGTTAGCGACATTATGTTTGTTACCAGATTTATGTATTGGAACAATATTAGCGACTTTCCAACAAGATGGAAAACAACCCTCCGTACTGGCTCTCTTAAACAGATATGTTAATGGATCACAGAGAACACGAGCACAGGATTTAAGCACAAAGCCTGAAAGATTGTCTGGTCCAGTGGCTTTAGATGGGTCAATGTTAGTCAGCTTGCGAAATACATCCGATGCAGTGATGCGTAACGTTGGCATGATGTCTAGTTTTGTGGAGTGGAGAGTGGGCATTGTAGCATCTAGTTGAGGAGAGGGTGGAAGATAAACAGACTGGAAACTGTCCATTAAGAGGGATGCCTTCGCAGCGGAGTCTGCTGCTTCAAGTCCAGAGTTCTCGTTTCGAAGAAGTGACGGCAAGGAGTGTTGATTACGACGAGACTTTATAAAACTCCAAAAGCGCTTTGGATTTTTACCAATGTCCCCTGCTACGGATGTTAAATACTTCGCGTATTTTGCCCGAACAATCCGCTTGAAATTGGAGCGAGCTTGTTTAAAGAGTTCCGCGTGATCTGGGGTAGGATGGGCCTTTTTCTTACGAAATGCTCGCTCCTTAGCTCTCAGTGCATGGCGAACTTCACTGTCAAACCACGGTGGAGACGGATGACGTGGACGCACAGTTGGTACGACGTCGATAACCGCAGCCTCCACGAGGTCGTAGAACAATGAGGCAGCAGCATCACAATCGTCAGTTGCCTCTAGAAGACACCACGGGATGCAATCAATTGTTTTCTGAAGGTCATTTAAATCGGCTTTGTGGAAGTTAAAGATTTTACGGTTCACGCAGGATGGTTTGCTATTTGTAGGCATACAAAATTCAATTCTGAGTGAATTATGGTCCGAAGTAAATAGGCTGTCGCCACTTTCACTGGAGGCCTGAAGCTGGCTAGAGCACAGGACGAGGTCGAGGATATTGTCTTCTCTGGTTGGAGAAAAGTTGACTTGGTGCAGGTTGTGCGCAGTCATGACTGCATCAATGAACACGTCATCCATGGAGGAACCACTTGACACTGGAAGGCCATTGTCGGAGTGCCACTGCAGTGCGGGCAAGTTGAAATCACCAACAATGCAGATGGCATTGTGGTGACGTGAGGCATTTGTCAAGCAGTCAGCAAGAGCCTCTAGAGTTTGAACACCACTGTTAGGGGGTCTGTAGAATACACCGAGCAGCATCTTGTTGCGACTGGACAGCCGGATCTCAACCCATAACAGTTCGAGATTATCCTGCTCAAGCTCTGGTCTTCTACGGCACTCAAAATCATTATGGCAGCCCAATAGCACACCACCACCACGTTTGTGAGTCCTGTCCTTTCTGAAGATGGTGTAGTCTGGAATATTCAATTCAGCATCCAACACAGCCTGCGTGAGCCAGGTTTCTGTGAGGGCGAAGAAGTTGAAGACTCCGCCTGGCTGAAGATGAGCAACCAGTGAGGTGTGAAAGACATCCAGTTTATTCTTCAGACTCCTTACATTCTGTTGATAAACTCTCAGGCAAGTGTCATTTTGGGAGTACCTTGTAGCCAATGTAGATGTCCCTGAAGATTCTGGTCCCGGGTTGACTTCTACATCACCAGCTAGAATGATGTTGAAGGTTGCTGTGGTGTTTGCATAGTATGGAGTTCTGTTTCTGGAGAGCCTTTGTCTGTTGATTAGTCCATTGTATTGGGTGGTGTTGCATTTCACAATAAACAGCTCAAGCCACAGTGGCTTGGGCTGAGTCATCAGCCATGGTGGACAATGAAGCTGGTCAAGCGTGGAATGCAGCCTGGTGTACAAATCTAGAACTGCTGGTGAAAACTGATGAAAATCAGGATGAAAATCACTTCCAAACTGGCAGGTCCTGCTGAGATATCCATGATAACTGATACCAAAATGATCAGTGATCAAAACTCTATCTGGTGGTATATAATTCAAGCATCCAAGTGAGCTGGAAACGGCTAAAATGACAATCAAAGTGAGAGCACAGCAAAGAGCCTGTTGACTGGTCGCCATCTTTAGTAAATCGCATAATGTGTCAGTGGTCAAGTGAGTTTGGGTCGTGGTTTGGGTCGATGAAAACTTGGTGTTGCGGGTTATACCCAATCGTGGTACCTGTGCCCTTAAGCAAGGCATTTAACCACAATTGCTCAATCCTTCGGAAGGATGTGAAGCTGTTGGTCTAATGTGTTGCGTACCACACTTAAAAGATCACTCTTTCGTGATGTGTAGGACATTTACCCGGTGTCTTTGGCTGTCAGCTGCCAATGGCGCCACCCACTTATGTTCCTCGATGTTTATGTGGAAGACGCTTGTAAAAGGTCGAGAAATTCAGCTTACGGTGCGAATTGAACTCCTATAACCCCATTAGAAATAATAAAACAAAAACTGCTGTATGTGTGTTTGAATTTGTGAGAGTTTAATACTCCTTGGGGCCTTTGAAAGATAATTTGTTTCTCCTATACTTTAACGGAAATCCGGCCAAAATCGGTTATGAAAATTTAACGCGTGTTAACCCATGCATATACACTTCTGGTGATATTTACTTTAGTAAGGCCGATATTACACCTGGAGCTCCCTAGCGTACGGCAGAGAAAGACGGCCGCTGCATGAGGAATGCTGGCGAATGTTTTCAAACATTTATAAAATGTAAATTCTAAACAAGCGGCGTGCCACCGTGCGTGCTCGCTCACATGTATGTTGTTAATGAACCTCTTAGACGGTATTTGCCGTCACGAGCCGACGAGGTTGTACGGGTCTTTGGGGAATGAGGTTTTGAAACACATATTATACAACGCGCCGTGTTCAATCTTGCCCCGTTTCCCAGACATGCCAGAGTCTCTTGAGATTTATTTGTGTTAAATTTGAACAAATATATACGTCAATGAAGTATCCGTGCAAATAAAGCGCTAAGCAATCATCTCTAAACAAATACACTGTTGTATGGAAATACGGTTGCGATATATAAACTATGGCAAAATCGCACATATTTATCAGAACTGTTTCGGAACCGGGGTCTTTAACAATATTCACAAAACTGGCGGTTTTACAAAAGTGGGCGACATTTTACAAAACTCGTGAGCTTGGAAATTCACAAAATTAGGCGTTTTTCACAAAACTCGTCACATTATACAAAGTGGTAAAATTCACAAAATGGTTGCTACATGGCTTCACCACAAAACAACATCGGTAACCATCAACTATAGGTCGGCATTGACTTTGTAAGAGGAACTTTTATTGAACTAAAAATCCAAAGCTCGCCAAAAATCTAGTGGTTTGAAAAACGACCAAGAGCAACGTATAGCAATGTATTATACATTTATTTAGCACACATTTCATATGAACACGTTTCACATAATGAGGTTTTTCTTATTAACATCCACCAAGTGTCTTCCACCTAAACATCGAGATACATAGGTGGGTGGCGCCATTGCCAGCCGACGGCCAGAGACGGGGAATCCCCTTATATACTCTTCACGAAAGTGTGCTCTGTGATCTTTAATTGCATGCGTTACTCAACACAGTGTCCAGCGACTTTACATCCCTTCCGAAAGATTGTGGAGGAGTGCCTAGCTCAATGCCACAGACACCACGGCTGGGTTTCGAACCCTTAACCCTTTCACGCAAAATATTGCTGAGTTAACGAACCAAACCACTCGGCCTCGGTACCCCACATCTACCCATCATTTTTAGACATGATGAACGCTCGGTCAGCGCACGTCGCCTTCATACAACAATTCACCCCCGCACAGACTGTCATAATTTCCCAAAGCAGCGTTTCTAATTTCTCTCGCTGGTTGTCAGAAATCATTGTACAGCGCCTACATTGTGACTCCAGACGAAATGAGACAGTTTCAATCTATGTGGAACCGCAGGAACAACCTCAAATATCGGTCACTGCCTCAATTGTAATCATGCTCCCGGATATGTGGTTGAAATCATACAGAATTGCAGTTTTATTTGGCAATCTCGCATGCTATATGCCCTGCAGAGTATGCGCAAATCTGTAGGGAAATAGAGACAGTACTTTTTGAAAATGCCTCTCCACGTCTTTTTAAAACAGGATCTATAAAAGGCTGCAGAGACTTTATCCATTCCTATTGGCCGAAACCGGTCATAACCCCGTCGATCACATGTGTACATTTGTTGAATGGGACTTCTTTTTCTGTCAACATTCCTGTGACTGAAATAAAACATATCTCAAACAGCGTTGTCGGTTTGTTCTCAGCCTTTCACCTCTGGTGACCATCAGGGTTTGATTCATGGACACGTGTATGTGGATTGAGTTTGCAGTCCCTACTTAACCGTGTGGGTTTTTCCCCAGGAGATTTCCCTGGGGGTTTTCCTCCCACTTCTAAAACTGCATCTCCTTCTTCGGCGTCTCAAGTTGATAATAAATGAGGTATAGTTGATGGCATAAAGTGTCATAGTTGCCCCAAAGTTGCCATACAATTTAAAACAGCAACTATCTGTTTCAGACATGAGTGACGACACAATTTCGAAAACGTGTTTGCACCAAATGAAAAAAGAAGTTTGTAAAGAAACACCGTGTACAGCAATTCAACACCATCCACTCGAAGGCTGATGTTCTGCGTGAAATCGAGTTGACGCAGACAAGCCATCAAAACAGAAAAAAAGAGAATAACACGATAAGCCTCACCTTTGAAAAGAGAATCCTGGTGGATTGAAACGGGACAACGACCAGATGAAAGGTTGTCAGCATTTACCGCGAGTCGTAGCAAACATAATCGGCCGGCTTACCTAGGGCGAAGACGAGACGAGGCGATATGTTTTAAAGAGTCTGTGTTCTGGTACCTTCACCAGATAACACACATGATGGACCGCGGAGGTTTAATACCCAGCATCGGAGCACAATCCTAGCCCACACTTAAACGTCTCCTCTTCTTTTATTCTCAGGCCTTGTCTAATCTTCCCAGCTTTATCTGGTTGAAGTAATTGCCCCCTCGGTAAAGCGTCGAGAGTTCGCGGGCTGGACCGAGCGGCATAAAGACGTTAGAATAATTGTCTATTCGGTTATTTGACTTTTCGTATTCTGTCTATACGTCGCATCTCGCAGTATCGATCCCTAATTTCGCGGATTGCTGTGTATACGCTTTGAAACATAAGACCCCGCACTGGCCGGCGGCACATTGGCGCAGGGTCCTTTTTCTTGATATCGACTCGATCCCGCGGATTAATCGGAATAAAGTCTAAGACCTCGGGTCATGTATAAACATTTCAGTGCTCGGCTGGCGCTGTTCTGCGTCGAGCAAAACGCCATGGTTTTAATTTGACTTGACGATCATTCAGGACCTTCTAAAAGGCAATCCGCCATATTAAAATCTAAGATCTGGTTTCAGATGCGTGCTGTAATCACCGTTAATTTCAAAATCTTTCTAACTACATGTATATGACATCAAATATTCATTACTTGGACTCGTAATATGACACGACGTACGATACAATTTGTAAAAACGTTTGTGCTCAGATATCATGTCACTTTAAAGCTTATTTTCGGTAAGAACGACAATTTTTACGTTTTGCTGAAGTCAAAAACCCAACCGAGAAGAAATGGGGCAAAAGAAGTGATTTTTGACGTCCAGCAAAAAAAAAATCACGAATTGTAATTTTTGTTCCTGATCATAACTTTCCACTGGTATACACCAGTTTTGACTGAAATATCACTCGAAAACTAATATTTCCCCAATTCCGGAAAATAGACACATTTTTATTCAAATAATTGATGTCAGCTGAAATCTATCTTGGACATAAACAATACACCTTTAAAAACTCACAAATAATTATTTTGTTTGTTCGTAACCCAATACACTTTTACAAGAATTCACAAGCGATAATTTTACCGTGGTCTGAAAAACGGATACTTTTAACTTTCCATTTTTTCGATTTTCGGTCATACTGTCGCCCACTACTTTTTTGCTTTTTGAAATCCAAGTCGTTTGACTCCGGGAGTCGTTCCTTAGCATTTCGATTTTCATATTACATACCGCGATCATTTTACCGAAATGTTGGGCCAGAAATCATTTGGTTCCTTCCGCTTTCCCAAAGAAACACCCTTGCTTTTTTTGGAAACTTAACCCTTAAGAAGACGAGAGCAACTCAAGACGACACGCTTCATTCTGACACCGGAAGAAGCACTTAAGAAAATTAGGCTAACGATCGTTCCGGAAATCGTTGGCTACGATCGTATCCAGCGTTTAACGGGGATGAACATTCTCTCATGTGTCCTATTAGCCTTTACGTGGATAATCCATTTTATTATTTTTAGCTCAGTGTTCGTTTATAACCCAACTAGGGAAAACGGAGGCAATTTTAGCCGTGACAACATTTATTAAATTAATTTTTTTTAATTTTCCTCTCGTGCCCTCCTGTTTCTTCGAAAATTAAACTGGGAAAAACAAAGTAACGGCAGTAATTAAGGTAATAGCCCTTTTAAACGAATTGACCCCATTAGGCAGTATATAGTTTGCCCATTCTAATTCATTTTTTTCTGTTTGGCCATCGTCTACTTATAAGTTCACCGTGAGATTCCTATTGTAGCAATATTACACAGTAAATTAATCACTTGCCAAGTAAAATGTAAATTTACAGTTTTTAATAAATTACAAAATGAATAGCGTATCGTGTCTTCACAGAGAATATGGAGTTTATGACAGTAAATTTGTATTTCCATCCAAACTGTTAAAAAAAATCCAGAAAAAGTGTGTTATTTTTTACAGTGTAAAATGTGCATCACGGAATTATACCTAATACAAAAATGTTATACTGACAAGGGTTAAATATACTGACACACGTTATTTCAACAAACATGTTTTAACGGTAACATACATGACAGGTTACTCTACTTGATTCACTTGTGATATTGTGCATATTTGAAGGCGTTTTACAGAATTGAATCTGGCGTAGTTCGTTTTCTTTTCTTTTTCAATACACTCGTTCTGTCTATTTCATAGGAAAAGCACGCACGCGTATAGTCAACGCAACGACAACTAATCCATTCTGAAATCCGCATGATTGATTGAACACGACAAAGCTAACCTGTTGTAGTCTGGAAAAAGCACACTCGCCCCAAGAATGTGACAGAAAACTCAAAAAGGAGGAAAATTCTTTCATCAGAAATGTCTTGACTGAATGGGGATGAAACCATTCATCCACGCGCAGCGTGGATGAAAAGACGTTCCCTCGGGGCGGAGAACAAGGTGAAAAAAAAATGGAACGACATGGGTCGTCTTTCGTCTTCCTTACTCTTGAAATATAAAAACTCCCATCTTAACTACGTCGTACGGCTGACATATCGGTTACAGTCATTACTGTGATATTCTCACACCAGACACTGTCAAACACACTTGAGTATAGACCTTATTTGAGCCGCTGGTGCATGTTGTTTCTGTAATACGGACCTAGGATTTCGCCGAGATTGGACCGGGGAGGAGATGGGCAGCGCGCCGGTGCCAAATGAGTAGACATTATCGGTCAGATATGAAGCTGTCAAATCACAATGGCCAACAGCGACTGTTTCCCTCGATTTCGGGTGTGCGAATTTGATGGCGAGTTCTTTATTTGACAACCTTGTTCCCAGGCTTTGGCTGTTCGTGCTTGTACCTGATCCAGGTGCTGTATATTGGTTCTCGATCCTATCGCTATAGATGGTAAAACACAAGGATCGATAAAGGGTGGCCATGAGGGGCAGAAACATGTCCGTAATCATGTGGTCACGTGGTTACATCATCTAACTACTGGATGCGGCAGCACCCTCTAAATTTGAAGCCATCTTGCCAAGACTGGTCATACTATCTTCACTAGAGCCTACATGTGTTTAATGAACAAGTGCGACATTGTATGCTGAACAAGTGCGACACGTACATCTTTACACAAAGATAAAGAAATATGACCCACCGAAAAGTGGCTACGAACTCAAAAAAAGGCTCATGGGAGCCGCCGTTTTGTCATTCCTTGCCCAGTTCTCGGACAAGATGGCGGCGCCCATATCACAAGGTTGTTCTGCGACCTGTTTTCGTGACCATAACCAGAAAAGGGTTTTTGACGTAATGGCTGATTCAACCAAACAATTATATAATTTACTCAAAATTCCCTCAACATCGCGTTTTAAATTTACACGCCAAAAGGCTCAGTGTGCCAGGATCAGTGTGACAGACTCAGTGCCACGGTCAGAGAATGTGTGTCGTATACAGATTAATCATGGCGTCTTCAACAGACCGTAAGCTAAAGAGAAACATCGCATGTTAGTGCAGTCATTTTGCCCGTGTCGATGTTCGTTATAGCAACCCACGCCCTCTCCAGCTCACATAAAAACAACAACCATTGCCACGGTTCGTCACGTCGCCAGCCCAAACATTTTGACAGAAAACAATCTGCGGCAGCGATATGTCTCATTTACGTGCGCATGGCAGGCAGGTGTCCGGTATAGTTAGGTACAACATACAAAAATTATGAAGTCACGATGACTCTGTGTTTGATGCTAAAATAATGTGTCATGGACAGTCTAAAATGGGCAAACGGGAAAACTGTATTTCGTATAAGCTTTAAAGGCCCAGTGTATTGCAAGATGAAATACTGGAATAAGGGCATAACATATATTATAAAGAAGAATACTGGTAAAATAGCCTGCAGAAATGTTATTTACATAGATGCATCGATGCTTCAGAGAACCTGAAAAATCCGTGCATGGTTTTTGTGTTAAAAGTGAATTTTTGTCAACTCACGTAGTAAAACTTTGCAAATGTTACAATGGGCCGTTAAATAGTTAATAAAAAAAAGTAATTTTTACAATTCGTTTCTACATTTTTGTCCTCATCTAAATTGAGATTACTTACTATGTATATACTTTTTTACGGTTATGACTTAAGATTTTCAAATCATCACTCTAAACATTAAGAAATTTGGTTTGCTTTGACCGTCATCGAATCGCAGTTTTGTATAGCGCACATGTCTAACTATAGGGTATACTCCTAACGCCGTTACCCATTATCGCTGCCATCAGGAAATCACCAGAACCATTTCGCTTCAACTAGGTGGCTACCTGCCCAAGGCGCACAATCCTATCAGCAGTTAGATGTTATTCCCCCCAACAGCTCCCAAAATATCGCTTGGGTTGACGAGGCAATTGAGATTAAGTGTCTTACCCACACGTTGGCACAAGTGGGGCTCGAACCCATAACGAGCACGGCTGTATACCCACTAGACCACACGTGTTTTCTCTAGCCTATATACTTTGTGTATAAGACCTTACAAATTCACGATATGTGAATAGCGAGACACAAATCTAGGGACATCCCACTAAAACTACCTTTAATGTTGGCTAAACGCGGTGACATATAAAGGCCATTGTGTACATCAGTTGCAACGATAAAAACACCACATGCATAAATCCATTTCTGTCCAAGATGTACTTGCACGCACATTTTGCCATTACCTTAAAGGGCTATGACATGCTAAACAACTTTTTGCCTAATCTTTGCTTCATAAATTATGACGGATTATTTGTTCAGCAAGACATACTTGTTTGTTTGGATGTAAAATCAATAAAAGGTAGCCTTTTTCAACTTTGAAGATTTCATTGCAATAAACCACAGACAGAGGGCGCTGTTTGGAGTGCATCACGTAAGGAAGACAGAAGGGAAAAGTTAAGAAAAAACATAAGACTTCAAGTTGGACTTGTGGCAAATTGCTGCAGTTTTCTCCCCCAATTTCGTCATGGCTTAAAACAGGAAACATGTAAAACAAACTCAAACAGTCATGGATTACAAAAGTTCCAGGACGTTTGACAAAAAAGTGGAATCTTTTGTCCACAGTTGGATGTGATTTTCCTGCGTTTGCCTCTTGTGACATCATGACCTTGGTCATGAATATGCATATTCACATTAGCATAAAAACTAAAAACCTTTGTTTTAACCCCCAAAACAAGCTCCAAATATGATTTTTATGAATGTAACTGAGTATATTGGTTTTATAGCATAGATTTCATTGATAAAAATCCCAAATAAGGGGCCCTTTATTAACAACAACTAGGCATGGATTTGAAAGGTTTGCTGAAGCATCATAAAATAAATTTCTGCAGACTAGTTTACCAATATTCTCCTTTAGATATGTCCTTATTTCAAGAATCCGTAAAAGGTTTCATCTTTTAAATAATATAATGGCCGTTAAACATGCAGTGCATGACAAACACGTAAAGGTACATTTAAAATTGTATGTCACTTAAAAACTCCGTTGCCATCTATTTCGCCGTTGCTACACTTAGTGTTGAAAATGACATCTATTCAGGAAAAATACAAACATCCATTCATCACAACGTCAATTAATATGATGCCAAATTTCTAGTTCACACATGTCTATCACATCGTACATCATCCATCAGTCCAGATATTGGGCTTTCTGTAAACAGATCACGAACACATCCACGTGGGTGGTTTCGTTTGATTAAATATCAATATTTATATTGCTGCAACGAAGCGACGCGAATTGGAAATGGTTTGCTTATTTAGTTGAGGTTTTTACACCTGAAATACGCGGGAAATCTTCAAAGAAATGTCGTTGTTTTTTCGACACTTGAGTCACGAAATTCGCCAATTTTTCGGCAAATGTCTTTTAATTTGTATAAGGGTGTTTGTTGCGGACGGATCCAGATCTGCGCAGATCTAGGGAGAACTCGTTCATTTTCGCGCAGAAGTGATCGAGATGTGTGATCTGGTCCTTCTCAATTAGCCTTTTAGAAGTATGGCGGAACAAAAGGAGAGGGCGCAATTTCATTTGGGTATTAATTTTTTTATCAATTGTATTTCTTTCCAAAAACTTGATTTACATGTTGTAATTATAATACATAAATAAAATTAATAAGTGTAAAGTGAAAAACTGAGTTATTTGGCATTTCAGTCGATTTTATACCCACTGCAAAGTGCGCCCTCCTATTGTGTCCGCCATACTTCAAAAAGGCTAATAGGTAGTTCAGCGCAAAGATTTACATTAGCCTTTTTGAAGTATGGCGGACACAATAGGAGGGCGCACTTTGCAGTGGGTATAAAATCGACTAAAATGCAAAATAACTCAGTTTTTCAATTTACACTTATTAATTTTATTTATAATTCTGTCTATGTATTATAATTACAACATGTAAATCAAGTTTTTGGAAAGAAATACAATAGACTACTAAAGTGAAAACGTCACTCTTTGTGTGTTTCCATGGTTTTTGGGTCTACACTAAAACCAGTGAACTGTTTTCCTGCGCTATACCATTGGACGTTTGAGATTACCAGCGAATGTTTAGACCCAATTACCATGGCAACTGACGTCACACTTTAGTAGTCTATTGATAACAAAATTCATACCCAAATGAAATTGCGCCCTCTCCTTTTGTTCCGCCATACTTCTAAAAGGCTAATTCTCTGTGACAACACACGATGTAAAATAAATGTGACTGTCTACTTATTTACGAGGAATAAAATCTGGTTAAGAAATTTGACAAATAATATTGGGTAAACAATTGCCATTCACGTAATTTGAGAAACTCGTTCAGTGCAGTTTTGTTTGTTTTTCGCGAGGTGACACAACACGGGATCTGCAGCCGTTTTCACGAATCCTAACGCACTGCGTAAGTCCGCTTGCGCAACATTTTATTGCGTAGGCTGCGCAACATTCCTGTGAAAATAACACGCAAGCTATAGGGCTTGCGCCATTTTGCAAAAGTTGCGCAAGCTGCGCACTCTTTCGTGAAATCGGCTGCTGGAATCGGATCTGCGGCGAAACAAACACGCCCTACGAGTCAAACAAAAGCATGTCATTGGTAGAAGAAAGCGCACCGAGCGTACATGCCGTTATTACGCCCAACGCGCACGCACATCCCTACACCAATGGTACAACGACTCGGCCGTTCGCAGTCTCCCCGTTCAGAATCAAATCTCTTCGAGTCAACAAGTCCCCGAGGCGTAATCTCGTTAGGCGGGTATAGGGTGTCGACCAACCGATGATAGTATAGTGACAATCGGTGTGCCTACTTTGGGCAAGATTCGATTACAGTGTTTGCTTGCGTAAATTCGATTTCTAACCCGTGTATGGACACCGACCTGGTAGCATCGATATACGTTAAGATTTGAGTTGCTTCAACCGATGTTAAAGCTCAATACATCATTTGCAGTTACCCAAAATTTGACAAGAAAAACCATACTAAAAGTGTTGATAGCAATGGTAACAAACACCACATGATTTTTCCCGTGTAAGATGGTACCTTTATGGGAGAAAATGTCAACTGAAGGTGCGTTTCTAAATCGTTTGCAAACGATGTTTTTACCATTTATTGAACACAAAACCATGCATGGATTTTCAGGTTTTCTAAAGTACTACTGCATTTATGTGCCTGAAATTTCTACAAGGCAGTAATGTTGTCGTTCCTGGAATTCGTCAAAACGTTTCATCTGCAAATAATATACTGGGCCTTTAAGAGAACGCACATTTGGGTTTTTGTAAATACGCTCCTTCAAACAGTTTCCAATGTGTTAACATAGTGAGAGGCTATAGTTAGACAAATCGTACTCTGTACGAGGTAAGAAAAATTACGGTCTAAAATAATAATGTTATTGTCCTGCTAACTTACCAAAGCCAATCCAACTTCGATGACGACTTGAATTTTCTATGCTTGTCGCATCCTGTGCAGGGCTTCCAATACAGAAATGCGTACACGTGGATTTTCAAAATACATACCACGCATCCGTTTTGTTAACGCACAGCGCACCAAGCACAACGCATGACAGGTACATGGATTTTCGGCCTAATTCAATTAATGGCGGGGACTTGGCTCAGCACATGAGCTGGAAGCGATATCTATCTAGGCTCATGCTGGTATGCTCAAATTCCTGACAAGTTCCTAGGCGATGAGGGAATAAATTACAAAAGCTTTCTTGAAAGAATGTGCAGGCATAGCGCTGGTACGCTGTGACGTCATCATCTCCCATAATAATAGGTGATAAAATAGATCCAGAAACACCCATTCAAAGTGTAAATATACGGTTAAAAAAAGCACCGCAATTTATACTCTGTCCATAAGATCGTCCGAGGAAGCTAATTAATTTAATATTGGTCAGTGACCTGTATGAACACCTCCCGTGGCAACGCTGACTGCTCTGGTCTCCGTATGAGCCACTGAGGCAGGGTGCGCCACTCTGCTTGAAGTACTCCCTGCGAACCTGCACAGCAGAGCTGTTTTTGAGACTCGTGGCTCGATGTATCAACACATCCCAAGCAGATTTAGTCAAGCTGAAAACCATACAAAAACTGGTTTTCTGAGAGCCCTTAACTACAGGAATCTCTCAGAAACAGGAAATGTAAATCATTTTCAAGAAAGTCGACTTGGACCGGGATGAAATCACTGAGGCGGAGCAGTCTTGAAAGCGATTCCAAAGCGATCAGTGCCATGTCGTCCACATGTTCGTGGTATTAAACAAACTTCTGTTCTGATCAAGAATTGACATTTTATGAAAACTGCGTCTCTTTTTTGGGAGAGTAAATATACACTGAAAAGGGGTACAATTTATGAAACAAATTTTGATCCTCTGTTACGGAGCCGAAACTGTTGCTCAATCCACCCTGTATATCGAGAGCAAAGAAAATACACACAGCTGAATTCTCCGGCCGAATCCAGCGTTTCGACAACGTCCGTGCAGACAATTTTAATTCAACGTCAGATGATAATTCCTCGATATAATATTTACACCCAAGTCGCACTTAATTCACACCGTACAGCCCTGGGGGGAAAACTCAAGTGAGGACTATCAAACGTAAAGCATGTACTTATACATCTTAAGGGTGTCGAAGGAGAAATTCTGAAGTCCCTGGTCTTGTCCCTAATGTGATGGATGAGCAACGGGGAAAAGCTGACATCACCGGAAAATCCCACTTGATTGCCTCATTATGAACGCTTTCCGGAGTCATTTTTATCTATGTTGCCGTAAGTTATCGGCGTGTATACGGAGGTTTTGGTGCATTTTTTTACACGGTCAGTGTTCAGCCTGATTGTAAAAGAGAGTAGGATATCACAAAACGGCAGAGAGTGCCAAAAACAGGATTTACGGGGAAGATTAAAAGTAAAAATAGAAATATGAGCTTATAGAGTGCAATGCAGTGGCTACGATTTAAATGCCCATTGTATCATTTGCTATGACCCAATTTTGTTTTTCATGAGCTGACAAAAAAAACCTTACTCAAAGTGTTGATAGCAATGGTAACAAAAACCACATTAATTTATTTCCGTCCAAAATGGTATTTCATGTTGGAAATTGACAACCGAAGGTAATTTTTTGACCATTCACTTGTACACAAAATCCATATATAGATTTTCAAGGTTTTCTGAAGCATTGATGCATCTATGTAGCTAATCTGTAAAAAGTTTTATCTTGCAAATGACACATATAGGGCCGTTAATGCAATTTACCTTTTCATGTTCTAGTTTAACAGGTTTTTTAAAAAGGAAGCGAACTCAGAACATGAAATGCCATGATGATATTCGTGGTTCAAGATTCTCAACGGTTTCATGAAACCCAGATATTATAAAGTTGATAATGCACGGTTGGATTACGATGTCATTTCAACAACAAAAATGGTGGACATGGGAGCGTTACTGCTACGCACTAAGGAATACTGATACTGAGTATTTTCAAAGATTTATGCTCACGGATACTGCAAAGTAACAAAAATGCGAATACTTTTGTCTAAAGCCAGGGAAACACGGCCACAATAGACTACTAAAACGAAAACGTCACCATTTGTGTGTTGCCAAGGTTACTGCTCTATACTAAAAACCAGTGGTTGTTTCCCTGCGCTCTACCAATGGACGTTTCAGGTTACCAGTTAATGTCTATATACCCAGTTACCCGGTTAATTGACGTCACGCTTTAGTTGTCTATTATCCCCGACCCAACGAGACGGAAGACCTTGCGTCTGAGATTATCTGAAAATTTATCAAACACAGTAAAACGTAGTAGAATCTAATTTTAAAGCCTGCCTTCCATTGTTCGATTTCCTAACAGATCTTATTAATTCGTAAAACGTACGCTGCGGTTACGATGCGCGACCTATTACGAAAACATACGAATGTCTGCGATTGTTTTTCTAGTGATCTGGCACTGTACGATTTTTACGCGGTTTGTTATCATTCCTAAAGATACGACAGGGTAGGCCTATGATCGATTTTTTAATATATAAATAAACAATGTTCTTTCAAAATTGGAACGGGAATGTTTTAATTTGATAGTCTTACAGCTTGATTACTTGCCGACTATTTTAACATCAACATCCCACAAAACCACATATCACATGAATAATGCAACTATTTTAAACATGCAGTAAAAACACGAATTTTGAGGATATTACCGCATTTACAGACGTACCTGACTCACAGTTTATCGAATTCCAATAATCAAAATAAAAATTCCAGAAATTTCGAACATCGCCTTGAGTTATTTCGATTTTTATGCAGGATAATTTGGTTTTTAAATCAAGGCTATAGCGAGACAATTCAACGGAAAATTATGACCCTGAGGGGAGCAGCGAAAAGGGTAGGCTGCGGAGTGGAGACATTTTGTGGGCAAGCCGGCCAAATTGAGTGGGTGATATGCAGCAAAAACAAAGCCTGGAGTAATCTGAGCTTCTTGAAAGTGGCTGGATCATGAAAGAAAACACACAAAAAGAAAATCATCCTATTCAAACCACTCCAACCAAACGCTATACCGCTCCTATTTCGAAATACATCGTTTGACCTCATAAAGTGCACGCTTAAACCTTTTATTATTTTATACACTGGATGAGATTAACCTCAAAATGGCGGAGCGGTCGGGTTGGCGTAGTGGTTACTTCCCCGCCTGTGACATGTGGCGTCCCGGGTTCGATTCCTGGGCGTGTATGTGGATTGGGTTTGCAGTCCCTGCTTGACCGAGTGGGTACCCCCAGGAAATTTCCGTAGGGGTTTTCCTCCCACTTCTAAAACTACATATCCTTCTTCACAATCTTGAGTTGATAATGAAGTAAAGTCAAAGCTAATCGTATAGTTGATGGCATAAAGGACCTTAAGCGGGCCTCCCACTGTGCGATATTTGCCGCGAATTTCCTACGAATTTCCTACGATTGGGTATTAAGTACGATTGTGTGTAGAGTGTATACACAATCGTACCTAATTCGTAGCAAAAATCGCACAGTGGGAGGCCCGCTTTAAGCGGGCCTGTGCGATTTTTGCCACGAATTTCCTACGATTGGGTACGATTTGTTACGATTGTGTGTAGAGTCTATAGACAGTCTCCGATAATCGTACCAATTCGTAGGATATTCGTGGCCAAAATCGCACAGTGGGAGGCCCGCTTAAGTTGACGAAGATGCCATAAAATTAACCAAAAAAAACAGCATTTACCAAGGTAGGCTAAATCATCCACGCATTTTTATTTTTATTTTTCCTCTTCGCAAAAGTGCAGCTTAAAAGGATAAATCGGTTTCCTGCCATTTCGTGGGAACACAAATAGTGCGGCTACACGGCCGGCTACTGGTTAGGATTGAAGTGGCTACGTGTGCGGCAAGTACCTGGAGATAAGCGAGTGGGGCACCGCCGCTTTCGCAGCTTCGCCACCGCATTATACAGGCAACACACGTACAAGAGTACCTCTCATACACCTGGTTTGTGTACTCCGGCTGTAATTGCCGCGTGTGCCATCAAGAAACACTGGGAGGAAAAGGGGTGAAAACTGCCATACGAGTCGGCAAGATTGAAAACCCTGTATAGATCCAATCGAACGCTGGCCCATTATCATTATGCGACCGCCAGGCGCGGTCTATCGAGCCAGAATGTTTGACCTTTTAGGCCACTTTCTGTTACCAAACAGGCCCGTGCACCCTCCCCCTTCCCACGTCACCAGGAGCAGACCGATCAAAACGGCTTCGAAAAAAAGCTCACCTTTGAATTTTTATAGCTTGCCGGCTCTTAGAAGTACGTCGATAATTTCCCCGTCGGCAAAACCCTGGAGGAAGTAGTAAACACTTACCTGTAAGACGAAAAGCTAGGGCCCCTCGCGATCTTCATTCCAAAGTCTTTAACTACACCAAAGATCCACGTGCCTTCCTCGTTTGTCCAACTCTTGATGATAATAATTGCCGGCGAGCACCGTGGAAATTCCCAGATTTCGTCCAACTTTCCTTCCCACTCTTTCTCTTGGATTTGGTTGAAATTATCCGTTTCAGCAGTTGATTCAAGATAGAATTTACCGCAGTGTTTAGAAAGATGTTGGAGGGCCTTTTTCCGATATTGCCCAGGCCCAATTTACAAAGTTGTAACCTGTTGACTTTACCGATATCAAAGCCTTTTTAGTACGTCACAACCGCTTGACCGAAGTCCACAATGAGCATTTGCTAAGAGACTGTACAAATATGTTCGTTCTTTTGAATGTTGTCCGCTTTTTATGTACGTAATCAAATCACACTAAAGGGACAAAAGTTCAATTGCACTGTCGTTGTCCTTCGTTTTTCACGATGTAATACCGCTGTGCACGAGGTTTGCTTCGCCAAACCAATCACTCATAGTCAGTAGGCTACGTGTAAAGCCAATTGATGAGCCGACGACAAGAACAAACACTTCCCAAAGTTTAAAGTCCCTTTCCTCTCTCCCTTCAAGCGGCGACGAAGAGCAATTACAGAGTCGAAAACACACTACTTCTATTCCTGGGCTGTCGTCAATTGAAATAAATGTTTCCCACACGCAGCATGTTATGAAGGGGCTTATTAAATCGCTCACTGTGGATTGATGACGGGTCGAACTTGGGAGAAAAATCACGGAGATTTCTCATTTGAGCTCATGGTTTTCTGCATGTTGGAGGCAGCACGGTGCAGTGGCCGGCTGATTGATTGTTGAGCTGGTGCTTGTAGTGTGATGTTCCAGCAAGATATCCTTGATAAAATGATGTCATTATGACGTCTAAGAACGTGACGATACACAGCAATGTCACTAATGCTCGCTCTCAACATGGTAGTCGCGTCATGGCCTAATGACACGTTGTTGCTCCGCGACTTGACTCCGTACAGACAGACTCGGTGGGGCAATCTTTATTGAGAAATCACCTAGAAAGCCCAACAGTGCCGCCGAAATTCGCATACTAACCCATTTACCCAAGCCTCAGAAATAAATGACGGCTCGAGCCGTCTTCAGCCAAACAGATAGGCTAGTTCTGAAACTGTCTCCGAGCTATTTGTTCAGGCCCGCGTGATGGAGACACGCGGGGCTGCTGATAAAACCTCTTACGCACAAGCCTACGGGTTAGCCATGAATCACATCTGCGGAGCTTTTGACTTAACATCGACTGCGTGCGGCTTGTTTTAAAAGGAAGCAGAATGTGCGATCGATAGTGGGAGGGGCCGTGTCAGCAATCGGCCACCACGAGTCAGCCTCTCTCAAGTACCCTCGCTACCTGCCGTGGCTTGAATTCTTTTTGCTATCGCACTACGACAGCTCATGAACTCGATGTACCGTGCAGTGCTCGGTGTGTGAAAAACTTGTTTACCAACGGGTCACTTGTTTGCCCCGGCTGGCATTTGGTGAAAACGGCAAGCTATCACCTTATTCCTCAATCGGGTCCCAGTACCGACACACAAAATAGGGGGCTTTCGTAATACACTGTATACGTAGCTTGTCCGGGGCTTGTCCTATACCTACCTAACAACTAATGTATACAAAATGAATTCCAGCCATAAAAATCAAATTTAAAGTAACAGGGAATGAAATAGCTCATCACTAGGCAATGTCACAAGAACATCCATGAATTTTGATACAATATATGAAAACGGCCTAAGGTATATACAATTAGAACAACCTTACAACTTATTTGAAGGATTTTATACTTTCGGAACGCATAAAAGTCCTGCGTAATGCAGAACGAAAATATTTAAGAGATGTGTAGCAATTATTTTTCGAAACCACAGATGATAACGAAATTTTCACAGATTAAATCATTCAATCAAGTTTGACCCGATTGCCAAAGCATAACGCTCCAACACATCTTACTTCAACTAGGCCTGTAATCGATTACAGTCGTTCATAGGTGAATAACATTCAGCCTTATAACATCAGATATATAGACGCTAAGTCCATTTTGCGCCGAGGGCCGCACTTAGGAAAGAATCCGCCCCTGACGCCTAAAAATCCCCTCGATGGTACGCGTGCATGAGAGGGCAGGCCCAGTACGGCCGTAACGACTGTGTTATCACAGGGCAACTCCACGGCACTGTTTGCTCAATTTCACGACTGACTTTCCAAAAACACAAACATACTACGGAATAGCTAATAATGCTCGTTAGATTCCAACATTAGTAACACTCCATTTGCGGACGGTCGTGCGGAACTCAACTGTGAAAACGACGTGTAGTAGGGAGTCAAAGGCTCATACCGATTAAATGGCTCCCGATTTTTCTTTCACCGAAAGAATTGCTCGATAAGTCACGATCTTGTAGACATACTTCCCGGGCAATTAGGCGCTGCCGCTCTGGGCAACGTGGTCGTGAATATCATAGTCTTGAAAGGAAAAATCGTACTCGCTATTTTTGTCTTTATTAATGACTTAGGCCTTGGGTAAGACTATGCAGCTCTCCTGGCGGTGAAAACAAATCGTTGCGGCACAGACTTGCAAAACAATGTGCATCTATCTTTTGGGGAATACATAGCGGTAAAAACATACTATAAAGGTGTTCTTTTCATGACTGAATTTTACTAAGATTATTTTGCCCTAGACTGCGTCATTCGAAAGCCACAATTAAACCTAATTTACGGATAAATTGATCGTTTCAACATCTGATGCTGTGTACTTCCATCTGACGTCAACTTAACAGTACAGCCATCGTTACGGAACGCATAACATTTTCAACAACTAAATTACATGTACTTTGTTATCAAGGCCAACTGTGTACATTATTGATTTTGCCACAACATTTTATCGATGATAGTTAAAAACACGTTTTCCACTGACAAATGAAAAATGATATTCGCCATTTGAATTCGCATGTGCTATATTGCAGTCAATGTTCTTTGTTAATTTTTTACATAATTTGCATTTGTTATTGTTTGCATTGTTTTCTTTTTTTCAAAACGTCCACAAACGGTCATAACACTGGTCAAAATTAGTTTTGCACACACAAACGTCTTTATACATTCGTGGAAAACTGGAAATCAAAGTTTCAATTTATCCAAATAGTTTACACCTTAAATTGTTTCCATCACTGTCAAGTGGAAAATATGACGGTATCGGCGCGGTCACGCAACGACCTTGAAACCACGCGACGTTCCTAAACCCCGCGGCGACCTCTAAACCCCACGGCGGCCTCTAAACCACGCAACGACCTCTAAACCACGCAACGACCTCTAAACCACGCAACGACCTCTAAACCACGCAACGACCTCTAAACCACGCAACAACCTCTAAACCACGCAACGACCTTTGACCCCAATAACCTTTCGCCAGATTAAGACCCACCCAAGTCGTTTCTCTGATAAACATGCAGCCCCCACAAGCGAGCATTTCTTTCATCGATCGGCCGACTAACTGCGCTCGATACGATCCTGTATATGGATTTCTGAAAACGAGTTAAGCCAATGTCGGTCAATGGCGGTAATTACAACCCTTGCTCTATCTGCAGGCCAAGGAAAAATTACTCTAGCGACCTGGTCGTTTCATTTTTTAACCCTACCTAACCCGTGCTTCCTAGAAAGGGCGCGAAGCCTTACATTGTTCGTCGCGCATAATAGGATTGTCCGAAAGAGAATTTACACAGGACGGTAGTGTACGGCAAAGTAATTACGTTTGGTGGGATTATATACAAGGTCGCGTGGCTTCTCAGTGCCCTAGTGCTTACCCTTCCACAAGGGAATAGCCTATAGATGAAAATGAAATCGTGCTCTTTTCGGCATTTGTGTGTAACGTCTGCTGTACAATTTCTGGGCGATCGGGAGGTGATACATCAATACAGGCTTGTTGGTTATTATGCTTCTCTAAAACTTATACCGATTCTCGGTGAAATATACACGTAATGTGAACATATTATGAGATGGTTCGAGCAACTATATTAAGGCTGCATCCGAATATATTGTAAGTACACGCAAGGTAGAAGGTTTTCGTAGAAGGTTTTTCATAGACTCGTGTGTAATTTTCGCGAGACGTAGCTGAATTATTCTAGTGTCTCATTCGGCATTTTTTTCACACGCATGCGCTTTTATCTCCATGTACGAATGATACAGGCAAGATAGTGGTTCCCATCTGATAGGACAGGTACCAGTGAACAGCACAACGAGTTTTGAGAACGCGCGCGTGAAAGCAATGTCATACCAGTAATGAAATGGCTCATTGGGTGATGGGTGAAGCAATTTTGAAGAAAGAGGGAATGTGTAGCAAAGGGCCTTGCTCACGGGCACAAGCACTCGATTTGAACCACAGTCTGTGGAATTAAAACGGTTTTGAGTACAATGTACGAGACCGCTCGGCCAAAACTCAGTTCTACTGGACTAGTTTACATACACTAAAAGTCTTTACACTAAGATGCACATGAAAGTATCGTGATGCGGAAGAAGCTGCCGGTGCTGTAATATGAAACAAACTTCAACATCGGAGTTTTCAGGAGAAAATCCATTACAAACTTTCTCCCAAGTGGTGTATCCGTTTCGATTCCGACCAAACTACGCCATTGTGCCGGCGAGTAGACGGCGAATAGAATCTTTGTAACGTATCAAACCGAACAGCAAGTTACGTGGCACACGTGCGTAGAGTTAGGAACCAGACTCCCTATCGCATTACGCTATCGGTCACAAATTGAAAAGCTTTCTAACGAATCGCCTTTCTCGACTCGAGCCGCCCCGCGTGTTGGAATCTCTCCACGGATCCATTTCGCCCCAAATTGCACTTTCTTTCTAATCAATGCCCGGGCCTCGTTTTTTCCCGCCAACCAAGACCGGAATTCGGTGTCCCCCACGCACCATCCTGAATGGCGAACCCGGGCGAAACCTGATTCGCCAAATGGAATAGTTTTCCTGTTCATCGGCCTAATGACAGGCGGTAGTAAAGTATGGGTCCTTCTATTTTCCCGAAATGTATTTGGGCGCGCGCTCTCCGACGCCAATACGATACATCGATTGTAGAGGCTCCCCAAACGACTCAGAGTCGGATTTTGATGAAAAGTGCCGCGTAGGTCCGAAGTGGATCAATTTATGCAGGTGGTCCGCTCTGTCACCGCGGCATTAACCCTCCCAAGAATGCTTCTCAATGCACCTGACGAATTTTCACTTTTTACCGTTAAGTGCGTGGTGTCGGTAATGTAATTATATCGTAGACACCTGCCTACATGAGGTTCAGTTACCTTTGTGATGCCTGATGGTGCATGACACCTTTAACCATGGTGGATCTATGTTTGGGTATGTAGACACACAATTCATATAACAACAAACTGAAATATAGTTCATATCAAAAACAGATTGTTACCAAAATATACTCTTCCAGAAAAGAAACCCAATTTTCTTAAAATATTAATTCTTGACCAGAGCAGAAGTCTGCTGAATACAGTGGACGTGTAGACAATCACTTTGGCTTCTTTTAAAGACTTCCGCCTCAGTGATTTCATCCAGGTCCAATTGGACCTGTTACAACAACGTGATTTCCACAGCAATGAAATGTGACATTTCCTGTTTCTGGGAGAACAGATTGGGACTCTTTTTGGTTTTCAACCTCATTAAGCCTGCGGAGGATGAACTGGCCTCCGGAACGGCGCGTCTCAAAAAACAGCTAAGTGCAGGTTCTCAGAGAGCACTTCAGTCAGAGTGGCGCACCCTACCTCAGCGGCTCTTACGGAAGCTAGTGCAGTTAGCCTTGCCACAAGATGTGTTCATACACGTCACTGACTGATAAAATAAGCTACATCTATTGTATGGCCTCCTAGATCGTTCGGTCAGAGTATGATTTACATTTTCTTTTTAACCGTATACACAACAGAAAAGCGCCCCTCTCACTAGACCTGGTTCCAAGTCAAAACAATAGAGGGCTCTATGGAAAACAAACCACGATCACAGACTTGCAACCAATGTCTACCCTCTCACTATCTGCGGCAAATCATAATCTTGTACAAACACAACCGGAGTATGTGTAGGCCAGGCCATCAGCACTTACGAAAAAAGCCCAACGGTATCTCTACAAAAATACAAAACTGCGACGTTTTATAGTTCGCGACATCCTGAGCTTCTTCCTCGAATGTTCACGCAGGTCATATTTTGCCGGTTTTCGTTCCCACGAGACCAATTACTTCCTTCGCTGTTACAAACTTGAAAATCAAAACAATAACAAGCCCTGAAGCCAAACAGAAAGCTAAATGGAGGGTCATGGCCAGCCCGGATTTGTACATCATCTTCCATAGCTAAATAAAATCCTCGCCGACTTTTGGACTCGGCCAATATCAACAACGGACGTTTCGCAAAGCTTGGGGGTGTTGTGATTGCAGGATCATCTACAGAAATGGTGGAAGCTCACGTTCACGTTTGAATATGGAATCGACGGTTTGCCAGACTGAAGGATATAGAAGTAAAAACAAGGAAAGCCTGAAAAAAATTAAACGTCGTCTGTTAAACTGGGTAAATTATGTTTTCAATATAGGATTACCACTCCGCTTAAAGGAATTTGTTCAGATTTATTTTACAAAATGGAAATATAAAATACCTCCCCAAAATACTATCCCTGAGATGAAAACTGGAAACTTGCAATCTCCAATTTTGATGTGGAAGAAAAATGTTTGGTGTAATCACTGCAGTACCTTTTGTAATCAGATAAATTAGTTTACCAAACATCGATGCTTTTTTGACGATATCCATAAAATAATTATATACGGACTGAGAGCGCGATATTTTAGAATTGTAATGAGAAAAATTTGACAAATGATCATAATGGTATCAAATCTCATCACCCGTGGGGTAAGGGTAAAAAAAGATGATCTGGTCAAGCTACTTTAAGGCAGAGGTGGTTTAGATGTTTTCGAGGTCTGGGCATAAAATGTATTTCTGTATACGACATCATATAGAAGATGATGAATGGTGCTGTTATGGCCAAGGAGAATTTTCTAGGAAACTTGTTTTGAAATGAATTGTTTGCCATGTCACAAACACGAACACACTTCACAAAAATATCTTGAACATTTTCATTTACCATTTTTGGAAAAATAATTATTGCGGTGAATTGTTGGCGTGAAGACTATCCAAAAATGTCATTTTTTTCACGACTGTGTACGCGTATTACGTTATTTTGCTTTTTGAGGGACATTCCTGATTGCCGTGGCGAGTCAAGACAGGACAGGTCTTCATTTTACAGACACAGTGACTCCAGAATTGCCCCAAATCAATTTCCCAGGCTAAGTATAGGCCAAGAATACCTTTCCCCGTCTGAACTTCGTGGCATGTTTACCGCTTTAGGCGCGAAACGCCATCTAGTCTCCCCTTCAAGCGCCGTACGTCACACACGCACCGCGCCGATATCGCATGCCTACGCACGCCCTCTGTCGGCAAACCGGAAATCGGGTTTTGAGTCGCCCCGTAAACCCGAGCGGTAACGGAAACCACCCGAGCCAGCTGCACGCGTGACCCGAATAACTTACAATGTTTTAAAGATTTTCTTTCTTTCTCAGTCTGGGATATTTTCTGGGCCTGATGTCTGCAGACATTGTGGTGAATTCTAAAAACAGGACTTTTCCTCCCGAAGGGATTTCTGTTTTAAATTGGGTAAAATCAATCAAATTGCATAAATTAAACAAAAGTCAAATCTATATTCACCGAATGCCGACAACGACATATTTGTTAGGTTTTCACTCAGTGTATACACTCAGTCTATAACCACATCTTCCTGTATAGGACGACTGGTTTTGGATAAAAAGGTATTGTTAACACGACCGGCCGCGTTAGGACGACCGAAAACCGGTCGTTTTAATGTTTTTTGCCTCTAAAACCATATTTTTAGGTCAAAAACCATTTTTATTAGTTCAAAAACCATTTTTATTAGGTTTGTAACCATTTCGATCTAGGTCGAAAAACATTTTTATGAGAACTTTAAGTCGAGAAAATGGGTGTCAACGGCAGAGTTTCTTGCCGACAAATTTACCGTTTTAGTGGTCCCCCATAATAGAGCACTCTGCCCAAAACGGTCGTCCTATACTGGAAAAAGTAGTTATGAATATAGTGGCTGGCTGTATATCAGCACATGTTTTAGCTTGACGAAACTGGTACCCTTGTCTTGACTCCTCTGGTATTCGGACGCCCGGGACTTCACGGGTCGTTCTATATTTAGATCAACATGATTTCATACACGAGATCTAATACAGCAATGTGATTACCGGAGACCGAGAAACGAGTTAACCTTTACTGGAGTGGTGCGTCATTTGCTAGTGTAACTGGGTCTAAACATTCGCTGATATAGTCTAAAGCGTTCATTGCTGAAGCGCAGGGAAATAGTTCACTGGTTTAAGTTTAGACCCAGTAACCTCGGCAGTCGGCAACATACAAAGGGTGACGTTTCCATTTTGAACCTCGAATTCAACACTTTACAGATTGTGGGCAGTATCCATTTGCTCGTACCTATAAGGTATAGGTTGCAATATAAATGTCCTAAGTCTGAGACACGTACACCATAACTAAATTTTATATCTTAAATTTTAATACAAGTTATGACAAATTTTCATTACAAGGCGAAATAACCCATATTGTCTTAGATAAGACGTCTTTAAAAGAGTCAAGACATTCTTCATTGCAAACCAGCCCAGAATTTAAAAGCAACGGCTTTCTTTACGAGTGAATGGTAAAAACGACCCCAACACGTACACGTATGCTGCAATAGCGACAGATGATCGAACCATGTTATGTAGTCCATAATTTAGGAAATATTTTTCGGTGAAATTGTCTATTAAACATTTAGGGTCATTGCAAGCACTGTATAGGGGCCTAAGCGAAATTATCATCAATGCGGAGCCCTAGGGCACATGAGTGGGGGTGGAGATGAATCAAACCCGTCCAATGTATAGCATTTTTAGGTTCAGGCATTGTCAATCATCCCTGTTCGATGTCTATTAATTAGACGAAACTCGGCCACAGGCGTTATACCGGCCTGTACAAGGCATCTCCCCTATTTACCCTGGTCAGATTTGCAATTAGCCGGTATTCACGCACATTAACGAGACTTGACGGAATTATGATGGCCCAATTTTCATTCCACAAACTGACAAATGTGCATGCACTGATCTTAAGAAATGTCCTTCGTGATTTCCTGAAAGACAGATTGGAAAATAGCAATCGTGATATTAAAAAATGACGAGTATTTTTCAACGAGTTCCCGAAATGATTGATTTGCTCGGAATTCAACCACAGAGTTCACTATATTTTAATTAAAGATAACATACACGGCTATTTTTCAGTAAACAAACTCAACTTCAGAATTTGCCACTTTCGACTTGGCGTTTTCCAAGGTCGATATACATCGCTGGAGACGGTGGTGGAAAGCGCGCGCTATGCAGCCGAAAGCTACTGAAAGAAATGCTGGATGTCATTGCACACCTCCTTGATCGTTTCGCGCAACTCGTCAAGAGGTGCAAAGGAACCTCCGACATAGACAAATTCCTTACTACCAACATTTTTAGTCGGGGTTTTCACGTCAACTCATTAAAGATATACAGTCCGTGCGTTTAGGATGTGGCACCTCGAAAAATAAACGTTTTTAAAATTTATAATTTTCCAGAAACATAAAAGGTTTTCGCTTTCAAATGAGACATCAATGAACAAAATCGTCCAACGTTTAGTTATCGAACAATTACTGTCAATATTTCGAATTATTAGTGGTCCGCCAATAATTCGAGGCGTAGACTTGCCCAAGTCTGACCTCCCATGCTCGCTCTGCAACGCGCAGCGCACAGTGCGCCCTCCGGACCGGTGGCCTGTCCAATCTGTTGTTTGACAAATGATCATAATGGTATCAAATCTCATCACCCGTGGGGTAAGGGTAAAAAAAGATGATCTGGTCAAGTCTTCCGAGACAGAAGGAAAGATATTTGACAGGCCACCAGTCCAGAGGGCGCGCTGCACGCACCGCACCACAGACCAAACACGGCAAGCCTAGATAAGGCAAAAAAAAACCGGTCGTTTAAAAACAGCGTTTTTTACAGGGTTGCCGATGTCTAAAATACAAAGTTTGATTTTTGTCGTTAAAATAGAGTAAATGCTTTAAAAATTCGTTCATAAAAAAAAAATCAAATTTGCTGAGAACCACATACTGTATAATTTATCTTTAAGTAAAATCTTGTAAAAACATGTCTCCTTCCCTCTAACATGACCGCCGGTATACAAAGTGTCTATTTCTAATTTTATGTTTACGTGGCTGCTTTTTTTTTTGTCTCCACCACAGAACATTAAGTATAAAAATACGTTTTCCTCTAATATTCTTTCATAGGCTACTAATCCGTTTCGTTAAGCAAGATACCTTCCAAAATTACCGTGGTATTTGCCATAGATCGCGCCACACAATACCACATTAACCAAACCCTGGGCGCACATTCTTCCGTTATAAGCGCACCTGAGGAACATATAGTCAGGCCCAATCGTGTTCATTACGCTGAACAACATAGGAAAATTTCCCGTGCGCATCGACCAAAATGAAATTGTGAATCCCTTGGAAATTATGCCGGGAAATGAGTTTGGCTGGCCATGCATGGATTTTTCAGTAGACTCGAATGTTATCGGGTCATTTACTAGCTTTCTGTCGATAAGTCTGGGTCCCATGCGGCACGCGCGTTTTGCAACAGTGCCGTTTTTGTCTATTTTGAAATTCTCCATTTCTAAAGTTTAAGCCGCGCACAAGATCGCTCTATCGCAATAAGTAACTCCGCGGGGAATGGTGCAGTGATACGAAATGGGACCCAATCCTGTATCACACAATGACAAAAATCACATGTCGATATTTTTTCCTGAGAAGAAAAGCTTTGAATTGGCAAAAAAATAGGCCAGACAATGTATATATCTAGGCCACTTGAAATGGTGCATGGCTGGTGACATTTTAGTTGTGGCTGTTGATAAGAATGCCTATGATTTTACACACTTAGGCCTATGGGGTTTTTGTCTATACTTACTACCCGACAGAGTAAAACGTGCGTTAAGTCTATGGAGTTGGTATAGGCCCTAATAGACAAAGGAAACAAAAGAGGGACAAAGAGACGGGAACAAAAGAGGTAACCCCATAAGTGTGTAAAAACACTAATGCGTGTGGTCGAGACACAATTATTGATGCAGACAATATTTATTTTTTTCGGATACAATTTTATGGTGAGCATAAAATCAGCCCAAAATCCATCTGGAGACACAATGGTACAGTACAAACAGACACTTAGGTCTCGTACACAAGCTCCATCTCATACCTTCCTCAGGGCGATTTTTTTTTCTCTCACACTTGGACATCCGGTGCGTGATTTTTGCCCGATTTCAGAAGGAAACGATAGGTGACCGCCATGCGAACACGATGCTGCTCTCGGCCCACGATTGAAATGCATAGTTATTTCTTTCTTCCTTTTTTTCTTTCCACCCGAGTCACAGACGACCGTCTCCAAGTCATCTCTTCTACCGTGCAACCTGAGCGATCAGTCTCTCCAACCCTCTCTAATTCACGGTCGCTATATCCCATCTCCGATTCCCGTCCCCCTATCATATTCGGACAGGCGATGTTGGGACGGCCCGCAAAACGTTTAAGCAGCACTCTGTTTAATTAGCCTCCTGATTATATTTACCCATTATCCGAGATTAGTTCTTAAAAATTGTCATGTCGGTTCGGAAACAAGAAGTTTAATTACTTTCGGACGCCCCGAAACCATATACCAAAATGTTCAAGACCGTCTAGTAGCTAAGGTCAGGAACTGTGCACGGGAATCGATACCAAATCTAAAAAGGTTATCGACTATTTAAATCGAATACAGTGCAGAATCGATCAAAACGTTTTTGTATAGTATATGTATTTTGGGGGAAAGCCAAACCAGTAAGGCCCTTGAGCCAAAACCATAAAATTCGCATTTGAACCGTTTTCGATTTATTTATAAGCAAAAAAACGCCAAGCGTTGCGCGTCAAGTATGCAAAGTTTGCATTTAAAGATATCTATTTCTGGGCATGCCAAGTTAATATTTAATTCCAGAAACGGATATTTAAAATAAATATCCGGATGAACATGTTAAATTGCCGCGTCCAGAAAAAGACATTATTGACATGCGACGCTGGCGTTTCACGCGGATGCTTGTGTGTCCACGCCTCAAATAGTTTTTGAGATACTGCCTGCTCCAAGAAACTTTCCATCAATCTAACTAAGTACCAAGGCAAAAAAAAAGTGACTTTTGCCAGTACACTTATTTCAGAGATGACTTGCCAACGCACGACTCCTGGACTGCCACGATCGAAGAGGGCGCTTCCGGTACAGAGGGAAACATCCATAACGGCGTGTAAAAAGGGCGGAAAAACAGATAATGTGACACATCGTACAGAGTACAATATGTGGACTGCGGGATAAATGACGTCATCAGTTCGACTCGAAATAGGAAGTAGCGATATAAATAGTCGGACCTTTTAGCATTTGGCAAGCAAACCTATAGTTTGTCAACTTCCAATACCAAGGGAAGCTAATATGGACTGCCAGTCCTAAACCATATTATATCTGTTTTACCATACCTCATACATATTCTTCCCCAGGTCCGGAATCACTGAAGGGGATGAGTTAAATTTTACGTATACGAGTTGTCCTCGCGAGGTGCTGTCGCGTAGGCCTACTGCCTGCTGTACGCGCTATTATCTGGTTGCTTCGTAAAGCGCATGCGTATTAAACTATTCCCCGGGCGGCCTGGAAAGGTTGCTTCGTAAAGCGCGCGTTGAGCAAACTATTTCCCGGGTACCTGGGAGTTAGTTTACTATACGCTTGCACGTTAGACAAGTAGATCAGAGCGTTTGTGCGCTGAAAAACAGCAAAAATAACTATACTGGCACGTGATGGTGGACGGGCCAATGAGAACAGGGGCGCGTTCAATAGCGCAATACGTATGCATACCAACAATACCTTCAACGGTGAAGGTATAGGAAAATACCCAATACCGGCGTACGTACCGTGCTATTAAACGCGATCCAGGGCTCTCCTTATGAATATGTATGAGGTATGTATATGAAGTATAAATACAAACTGTATACTATGTACAGTAACATCCAATGACAATAAGATTGAGTTATCTTTGATAAGGGTGGATTCACACCTTTTTCGCGCATACATGCGACGAGCGTTGCTTTTATAAAAAGCGGCAAGGAGGTAATTTAGAGTGAAACGACGCACTGAAATCCCCGCCCCCGTTCAATCTGCCACCTTCTCGGCAACACGCCAAGTATCAGAATGCGGGAACCGTTCAATTACCATAACCCAAATTTGAACAGATGGAGCGGTTTTGTTACCGACACCTACAACACGGCCGAAGGTATATCTCTCTGTTAAAAATAAAACATACCGGATTATTAACTGTCGATACAATTAGCTGTATCCGACAACAAAGTACTACTTGACAGCCGGGTGGATGGAGCGTGCGGGATGGGATTGGGTTTCGCGAACGAGATGAACCAGGTGTTCAAACGGTTAATGCGCACCTCGATATTTGATATGTTATCCGGCCGGTGTTGGGCTAGAGTTACATATACCCCAACATGTCCAAGCGTGCGTGAGCTGGGGCATATCTGAGGCCGTGTTAAAGGGCCTGAATGCTAAATAACTTTATCCACATATTTGCTGAATATGAAATATTACCTTTTCAGGAAGACATTGCTTATTCTGTTCATTTGGACGTAAAATTAATAAAAGGTATCGTCTGTCAACTTTGAAAAATTCTTTAGAGAAACTCGCAGAAAGAGGGCGCTGTTTGGGGAATGTCACTTCAGGAACACACAGGAGAAATGTATATAAAGAAAAACATACGACTTATAAACTGAAATTGTGGCCAACTGCTGCAGTTTTCCTATTCTTTAATGGCTTACAACAGGCAACATCAAACAACCATGCATGGGTTATACAGAAGTTTTATGAAGTTTGAGAAAATTTGTTGGAGAATCTTTTGTGAACAGTTATGAATATGCAAATTCGTATTAGCATAAAAACCAAAACTTTGATTTTTACCACTAAAACAACTTACAAACAAGTATGACTGCAGTGGCGGATCTGGAGGGGGAGGGGATTGTTGGGTTGCAACCCCTCCTTAAGCGGCAAACTAATGTTTAATAAATATATTGCATTAAACAACCTCAAACCTTTAAAAAAATCCTAAAGTGCCTTAGATTGCAGGAGAAAGCACATACATTTCAAAATTTTCCGGACCCCCTAGCAGGGCGTGTTTTCGGCACACAGTAGAAGCCACAACACCACCCTTAACCAAAAGCCAGATCCACCCCTGGACTGGCACTGAATAGAGTAGTTTCAGAAAATAGATTTTGTTGATATAAAAATACCATTTCTGTAGCCCTTTAACTCTAAATTTGCACATTGGACTTGTGGATAGAGGGAACGAGCTGTGAGCAAAGGTTTTCGGGATCACTTGGGATTCGTTGCAAATGTGCGATTGAGGAGATCTGCGGGTGAGGATGAACGTATTCATCCGCACCTGTCAGGAGGACACGGTGTAATATTTAGACACCTGGATATTTTAGATACCTGGATATTCAGAGCTTAAAAAGCTTCGGCTAACATCATTAACACACCCATCCTACGTATATACTAATGACGTCATCTTTTCCTTACATGTACATTTTTCTATGGAGCTACGAACCTTTTAGCTCCCCTAGGCTCTTACGGGAAAACGTACATGTAAACAAACAATGACGTCATTATAGCTTCCCGTAAATCAAGGCCATGGAGACAATCATTAACCTTGCAAATATTGAAACCAATACGGTGGTGTTTCATGTCCAATTCGTGTGACGTCATCTGCAGAAGCTCTATATTTGCGGCCATATTTTATTTTGTGCGAGCACATTGCATTAAAGGCCATTATATCACTTGCAGCATTACATAACTAAAGATTAATGTTAATAAACTGCCTTGTAGAAATTTCAGCCACATAGATCATGCAGCAATGCTTCAGAAAAACTGTTATAATCCATGCATGCATGGTTTTTGTGTTAAATGGATGGTACAAAAATCGTTTGCGAACGATGTTTTAAAAGCACCCTCAGTTGTCAATTTTTCCCACAAAAGTACCGTTTTACACGGGAAAAAAATCACTTTTAGTCAGGTTCAATTTTTTCTTGTCAACTCATGAAGTAAATGTTTGGGCCACTGCAGATGATGTATTGGGCTTTAAATATGTAAGTGTTTAAAGATTTAAAGATAGTATACATGATTGGTAAACTGTTACAAATAGTTTTATCCCTCTGCGTGATTGAAGATATGCATGATTAAAACCAACCTGAGCAAAAACCAGCTCCGTACTTCGTCTAACTTTTGAGAAAACAGTCAAAAAAGGGTTTGCAGTCATTTCGCCCTAAAACCACGGCCTGTGCACGAAGTGGTTTTTGGGCGAAGTAGCATTTGGGCGATGTAGTGTTTGGACGAAGTGATAGGGCGAAATGGCACTCGGGCGAAGTGGCTTGGGGGCGAAATGGCACTTGGGCGAAATGGTTTTGGGGCGAATTGAATTTTCGTCTCATGAGACGAAAACTAATTGTTTTACTCATTTCTCAAAGACTATTGCACTTTAGACAGTTTTCTACGGTCATCATGTTTGTATTGGGTAAGTTATGCGTAAATCTTTGAACATTTCTGATTTTCGAGATACCAATCATGTATACTGTCTTTAAGACAGAAAAATTACGGGAATCGTGTGTATTTTCGATTAGGGTACATGTACTAATTACCAAGCACAAGTTTATTTTAACTATTTGCTAACTTCAAAACAAAAAGTACAGTTAGTAGTAGAAAATATTCATTCGTTCTGCTCCCAATCAGAACTCAATGGCACCATTTGCAAAAGTCATCGTCAACACAAGACCTCTCACAAAAACAGTATACAGCCAAACACTTTCCCAGATCCCACAATTAGTGTTTGCTCGGAACAGTAATTTCCGACTGCTATATAAAGCTTAAACATGTTAACATGTGTACAGTCAAGACAAGGATAAACAAACGTTCGCGTGCATGCTTTTTCATTTCACATTCTGCCGGCCGGGCGCTTACGCTGTCATATGTTAACCGATGACATTTAGAAAATAATCTTATAACGCATGTGACATTATTTGATTGCACAGTATTTATGACGCTGATGACTTTACCGCCAGAAGCTTTTCGGGCGAGCCGGTATACAGAGGGAAATCTCGCGCGGGTTCTAATCTTGCAAAAAAACAGATTATAACGTCTGGCCGAAATCACACCGATATTAACACCGTTGTTATACCGAGCGTTTGCGGGATGCCTAATCGAACCGTAATGGCGCGCCGCGTTCCGCGATAACTGTTCCCAAATCACATGAACCGTGGCGTTTCGAGATTTGCCAGGTACTATTTTAGGACGACTGATGCGGTTAGGTCGGAAGCAGAACATGGCTGAATTCTTAACAAGCGATGTTCGTCTCTTGGGTTTGTGACTGTTGGGAAAATCGGCGAACGTCTGTCATACTTGATACAGGGGTTTCCTATCTAGTCTGGCCCGAGTCAGGAGTTCAGTAACCGCTCGTATAAAGATACTCGTTTCAAATGGGCCGTTATTATAATACATCAAAATTCATAGATGTTTCTTGTGGCATTGTTTACTGATGAACTATGTCATTTACCTGTTACTTTAACTTCTATTTCTACGGTTGGAATTCACTTTGCATACATTAGTTCTTGCACAAGCTTTGTGGTCGTTTAGAGCAACCATTTATTACTAAAGTATGCATGGAATTTGCATATATTACGACAAATTGCCCAAAGATCCAACGCCTCCTATTATTTGTTTGAGGATAGCATTGTCCACATACACTTACATTGCACGTCATATCAGAAAAAAACATCACAAGTCAAATCTGAAGGAGCATCGCAAGTTTAATCAGAACCGTCGCAAGGGAAATCAGAAGGATCGTCGCAAGTCGCATGAGAAGGAACATAGCAAAATCACAAAATTTCTTCTCGTAACGATTCCCAGGCTATGACACAAAATTTCCAAGGTATTCTGCAACAATCGAAAATTGAGTGGCCAAGCTGTCATGTACGTGAAATAATTGTTTAATTGCTGCGCCAATTACGCTGTTAAGTTTGAGAACATGAAATGTTGATGCTCTGATGCTATCGAATGCTATCGAATGCTTGGGTTGAGATGTCAGACCACGGTGAAAATGTCAGGCGACGATGAAAATGAGCCCATGAATGAATAATAATCTAACAACGCGACAACGTCGGCTGCTCTAAGTCAAAAGAGAGGGCAAATTATTCTGGCCGCTATGGACACAGAAATCCCCTTAAAAAAATTTTTATTTAAAGATACTCAATACTAATGATGTAGTGTATATGGAACCTAACTCCATGCCCTTATAGTTTAGAACGAACTTGACATCATAGACGACTAAAGTGTGCCGTCAGTTACCATGGTAATTGGGTCTGAACATTAGCTGGTAATCTGAAACGTCTGCATTGGTAAAGCGCTATAAGAAACAGTTAGCTGGTTTTCTTGTGTAGACCCAATTAATACACAGAGGGTGGCGTTTTCACATTTGTAGTTCAGTTTCTTAATGTCCTCGTACGTTGTTCCATCCCATAATGTTACAAATCGTGGTCGAAAATTCACAAAACTTGTGATCTGGAAAATTCACAAAAGAGGTGGGGTTTTCCCAAAATTTCGTGATCCTAGCCTATTCGCAAGTGGTCAAAAAGGTTCCAAAAAGGTTCCATTTGCTAGAAACAATTTTGGCAGTACAAAAATATCATACAGACTTGGGCGAATTATATTTCAGTGATTGTGAAGTATACTCAACAAATCGATGGGACCGTTGACCGCAAAATACTCAAACTTTTAAGAGTTTTGTATTTTCACCGCTATAAAACCACTTTGTTCAGTTGGTGCAATAAGGTGCCTGCTTTACTGCAAATAACAAAAGATGTACTCACCCGAACTCCAAGAAACAGCAACGAATTCGGACGAAAAATAGAAGTCCTGCTGGCTAGATTTGCTTTCCATCCGATACTACTCCCATTCCAGCTCCAACACTGAAAGGCCCATCCACATCAGTAGGTTAACGAGATTTGTCCAGTCGAGTTTGTACTTCAACGGCAGCACACGACAAGAGTCTGGGTACCCGTTTTCCAGATGTGGTATAGCCACGCTCCTGCACGTGAACAAAAAGGTTTCGAAATAGTCTGTTGACTTTACATTTCACAGTATAGGTGCTGGGGAATTGTGCATTCAGTTCACTATCCTGCGAAGCTCATTAGCCTATGTGTATCTTTTAAGCAGTTTGTGACTAAAGAACCGGTTTCGCCACATACTTTGGGTTTCACGGTGCAGGCTTATGAGCGTACTATTAAACCACTCTACAATTGCGTGTGCGCATGGGTGGAACGACCACACGTCGGTCACCGTGTTCAGCGCGTTGTACCAATCAAACCGGTTATCGCTCATTGTGGAGTGTTGTGGCGGAGCAGTCCGGAGCGGTCTAGTGGATCGTATTCAAAACGTGCGTGTGCCCTTGAGCAAGTTACTTTGTCACGCATTGCTTCTCTCCACCCAGGAGCAAAATGGGTACATGAGTGAGAGGGTAGCGAAAGTTTATGTGTTTGATTAGCCGTTGAGCGCCTAAGCCAGCTGGGGCTATATACTCCCCAGGGAGCTCAGATGGTGCTGGAGTGATGTAATGGAGCCCTATGATCAGGAGTAATGATAGTGTTGGCGCCTTGAAGGGGGTTTCCCCCGCTAAGTGCGCGGTACAAGTGCATCTTATGGATATCTTAATAAGTGTAGTATCATGCTGTTGGCTTTATGTGCTTAGCACAGAATTTATTTGCTTTGTAAAAATGGGTCACATCCAAAAATGTATGTCAATGTGTTCTTAGAAACAGTAGCAGATTACCAGTAAATACACATCACGTAAAATTTTGGCTGGCACCCATTTTTACAAAATGAAGCGAATCAATTGTTTGTGCTTAGTGGCGCCATAAAATTGACCCCTTACCGTTTTCATTTGTCAAAACTTGAAGCTGTTTTGATCTTTGGCAGATTTTTCGCTAAAAAGCCAGTCTTATGGGCACTCTGCATGTGCGATGCGCCGATTCGACAAAACAGGGGTAATCTATAGTTGTTTCAGGCAAACCTCGATTTAACAGTTCTTGAAAACACTATAATAACTTATCCATATAGAAATGCAACACGCTGCTCGCTACTTTAACGTATCTCTGAAGGCATTTTGGGATCTGCACTAATACACGCGTATCAAACCGGGACTCCACTAGGAGCTTTCCCCGCGTCTAATTTAATGAAGTCCTGTCACTTCATCGCGAGACTTGGCGTCCGGACTGACAACCGTGTAATTATATTTACGGGAAACACAACCCCGCCGGCGACCGCGGGTATGTTGTACGGGACGCACGGCGCGGAGGTTCCGTCGAAAATTTTGCTTCGCGGCCGCTCGGCGCTGTCTCAACGACAGAGGCCCGGTGATGACACTTTAATTTTGCCGGAGAACCACAGAAGCAACATCAAAAAGACTGACTCGGCTTGTAGTTGCGTCCCGAGATCTGAATGAAGGAAGATGTCTAAGCGAGAAGCAAGTTGGCCGTTGGCTGTAATTTCGCGCCCGCAAATGTATCTCTAGCCCGTTCGCAGACTGTGGTTATATTACAACATAAGTGGCTTGTCTACGTCGTTTCGCGCCAAGTGTGAAACCTCAATTTTCTCTTGAGGCCATATCGTCGACTGCGCATGAGCGGAAATGGTCCTTCTTCATTGGTTTATGCGTGTATGTATATGCTAATCAACTCACGCTCATTAGTATTCACCGATTTGAGGATGATATCAACTTGATAAGGTAGATCAATCACTCGCCGCGGGACACCTACGGCGCGCTCAATGTTCCCAACGAAATATACTATCAAGGAGCGACTATATGTCAGCTTGCATGTTTGTAGAAGTATGTAGGTTCCCCCGAAACGGATGTAGGTCAAGAAAGCATAAGATTACAAGTTGTGATTCACCCTGACTCGGTAACTACAGCAACATGTTTAAAGAGCAAAGACCTACTAAAAATCTCTCGCACCAATGGAAAACATCTGCTGAAGTGTCGCCACGTGTAAAGCAAGGAAGAACCCGGCGTGTTTAGGATTCGAACCAGGGACACAGAGTTGGAACGCGAGGAAAGTACCACTACGCCAATCTGATTCCACCCTAATTTTAGCCTACGTACCGTAGTATGACGTCCGTTTTTGTGATGGTTGCAAACATTAGTCGGCCAAAACGTCCATTGCAAAGCTATCACGTCCTTTGCAGAATCATTACGTCGATAACTGACAAAGAGTGACGTTTCACCTCGGCTCTCTATATAATTGATCCCCAGCATATCGTTTTAGCGAACTTAAGCTTCCCCTAACATTTCTCACCAACGGACCGACCTATTAATAAGAACCATGCCAACCCGCCGTAACTTCAAGACGCATACAGCCCACTGCACTTTAAGTACGCCTTGGGATGCTTTATACACTCTAAGCCTTTCGGTAAACTCGTCCACTGGCATTAACTAGAGTCACCGTATTCCACGCCAACCTAAAAATCCGATCGACATCGCGCCAAAAAAGCCTCGTGTGATTGATCGCCGTGTGTATAGCATTACACACACATAGCCGTGTAGCCGAGCACCGCTTAAAAGTGCTACCATTAGCGCACCACTGGCTGATCGCACTAAACCGATACCTGTAGGCACTTACACCCTGCTCGACAAATTTATTTTGTACCCGTGGTCGATATGACAGCGTGGCCCCCAATGACAAGCCGCCGAAGTGGCATTCTTTACTTTATACTTTCACACCACGATAGACCCGAGCTCATTACTAGCTTAATTGCAATACATCAAAGAGTCTGATCTGTCATTAACGTCGTCCATCAGCCATCAGAAGTAGTGATGTCTAATTATTTGTCCAATAGTTATTACAATAATGACATATGGATCATTCCTGAAATTAGGGCTCCAGAAATATTAGGTGTCACAGTTATTCAAAAGTGTTGCAGGAATTTTAGGGACAATTTTCTTTTCTCAAATAGTTATTTACCTCAAATAATGTCCGGTTATGACTAACACTCTAGCTATAAGCTATTTGCACGATATCAAATGCAGATTGTATAGTGTCCTGATTATGTCGGACAGTGTAAATTCCTACTTTGGATTCTACTTGGTGCAGGATTCATTACGTATCTGGCAAATGAGTGCCGTTTGTATTTCAAAATTTATTTTAAATCAGTAAGAAATCAGTTAAAACATTTTACACTTTACCGTTTTACACGGAAAAATATCATGTGGTGTTTGTTACCATTGCTATCAACACTTTTAGGTTTTTTTTCATATCAACTCGTGAAATAAAATTGTGGGTAACTGCAAATTATGTAATGGGCTTTAAATAAAGTTACATGAGACATGGTGACAATGTGACTGCCCCCTGTCATGGCCGCTTGTGCAAAGGGTCTAAGGCCGTTTTGAGCTATTTCATTCACCATGTTATACTTTAAATTCTACGGTTGGTTGGAATTCATTTTGCATTAGCTGTTGCTATATAGGTAGGACAAGCCCCAGACAAGCTTCGTTATTGAAGTATGCATGAACTTTGCCTATGAAAATCCCTTATTGCCACTATACATATGTAATTGATTTCAAATTGAAGTGAACAACTGAACGAGGAAAATATCTGCACAAAGGTCCACCGTACAGCTAGACTTGTTCTGATCGGCGCTAAACCCTTTTCAGACACTCGGGAAAATGTGTCCCCGTTGCCTCGTCCTTTTAGTCGTTTCAGTGATTGATTATCGCGTCCGCTTCAGGGCAACGTATACAGAGATAATGGCAGTCTATCACAGCTCAAATTAGACCGTATATCTGGCATGGTTTCGGGGCATTTTAGGGTTGTCGAGAACAACGTTGACTCGGCGCACATCGGGACCTCAATACTGTACAGGGGACAAACGAAACATCCGGGTGAATGTTTGATTGATCTGGCTTGTGATGGATCAGCGTGTCAAATTACGTCGAAATTGTCTGTCAGAACACAAAGACCTATAACACATAAGCATGACATACCCGCGCTGTTTATACATTTGCGCGTTATTTCCGTGTCAAGTAACCAGACGCCTTGTTATAGGTAAAAGAAAAGTACGCATTTCAAATAAACTGTTAAAAGGAATTTAAAAACGTATTCCTGGGTTTCACTTTCTTGACAGCCGGTTGCTATCCGCCATTACTGTGTCCATACTATGGCACGCCAAAGCAAAAATAATTCAACATTGATAATTTAACGTCAACCCTGAAAACAAAAAAAGGTTAGCATGACTTTTAAATGTTGATAGACTGTTTGAAACCGGCATACCGTGCTTTTGTTGGCAAGATTTAAAAAATGTTCAGACTTGTTTTTTAGGATTGATGGTAGAACTATCAGTGTTGAATTATTTCCGCTTTGGCGTGCCATAGTATGGACACAATAATGGCAGATATGATAGTTACATATTAATGTACTACCACAATTGACGCAGGTGGGTGTTTTTATCAATGTTTTGATAGAAAGGTAATAACTTTAGTAAACCAAAATATTGATGCATTTTTTTAATTTAACTGTATTTTCAAGGTTGAACCGAACAATAAGCACATGCAGGCAATATACATTCAATTGCAAGAATAACATCATTAAACGAACACGCGGTTAATAACCAATCAATATCGTTGTACCAAATCACCAGAGTAACATTTTAATTGTGGAAGGATTTTGTCATCTAGACCTGTAATTATGGCGGTAATATTTTTTTTATAACTGTATTTTCAAGGTTGAACCGAACAATAAGCACATGCAGGCAATATACATTTAATTGCAAGAATAACATCATTAAACGAACACGCGGTTAATAACCAATCAATATCGTTGTACCAAATCACCAGAGTAACATTTTAATTGTGGAAGGATTTTGTCATCTAGACCTGTAATTATGGCGGTAATATTTTTTTTATAACTGTATTTTCAAGGTTGAACCGAACAATAAGCACATGCAGGCAATATACATTCAATTGCAAGAATAACATCATTAAACGAACACGCGGTTAATAACCAATCAATATCGTTGTACCAAATCACCAGAGTAACATTTTAATTGTGGAAGGATTTTGTCATCTAGACCTGTAATTATGGCGGTAATATTTTTAAGGTGACGAAAATAGGCAGTGTATTCACAATCAGTCCAATACAACAGCTTGACAATACATGCACGTGGGGAGTTTAGGGCTGACCTATATTAGCAACCCGCACTTTCTAGAATCCATGGTTACCAATTTATGCCAAAGTGTTGCGTGACAACCCAGCTACTGTTTGCAGTCCCAGCAACATTAATTAGCTAATCCATCTGCCTATGACCACAATATACTGATTGGATCTTGTACCGTTGGTATATATACAACGTGGGTTATATTGCATTATACCGACATTATATAGACGATGTTAAGTTCTTATTGCGTTGTACCGAATCAATAAATATCCACACGCAATTAATGTCTTTTAAATATCCCTTTCATTCGTTTGGGGTCGATGTTCCAGCTAGGCCGCCCGGGTGTTGCCTCTTCTGCGATAGTCTTGGTTTCGAATGGTTGCTTGTTGGAGCTTCATTCTACTCACTGGGTCGGCGGGCGAGAACGCGACTATCCCTTTAATTCGAAAAGAGTAACTTAACTTCGACAATACTTTGCCTAAACTGTTCCCCGGTCCTATATAGTGAAAATAGGATAATCACTCTGGGCGTTGTTCCGTTCATTGCTTTCGTCCAGATCCAATAAGTGGACCCACAGCAATTCAATGTTGTATTTCCTGTTTCATGTTATATTCCCATGTACTTAAGCGCTACCGTAAAACCACTTTTGTTGGGTTTTCAGCCTGACTAAAATGTGGGATGAGCTGATGTCTGAAGCCGCGCATCTCCCAAATTGAAACAGTCCTACATTTGCAAAAACTCAAGGAGGCACTTCGGGTAGAGTGGCGTACCCTGCCTCAGCGGCTCTTACAGAGGCTTGTGCAGCCAGCCTCCTCGATCTTTGGGTCAAAGTAAAACAAAATGTTTGTTTTTTGGTGAACCCTATACGCAAAAAAGGCAGGGAAAACAACTGTGCAAATAAAAACTGTGCATGTTGACTTTCAATTTTGAGCAGATACCTCTACGATCGAAGAATACCAAAAAAGGTACATTCCAAAGTTAAACACACTGTGGGGAGCGAAAAACGCACGCACCAGCCGAGTGCGACCCGTCAAAAAAACGCACCGAGGATTTCCTTATACCGTCGATCCAATTTGGTGTCCAATATGTGTGTGGCTGATATTTGCTCTATTTACCTTCGAGCTCAGTGTCACATTTTGGCGGTCTTCGGGCGGGAAATCTAGTTAGCGAGCAGGCGTGTGTATACGGCCTGATTCCTGGCCGGGACGAGTGTTTAGACACCAGTGTGGATTTCGACACTGTGCTGTTTTGAGCTCATGTACACGGAACATGATTATGTTCCAGAAACGATATTATGTGTCTGTCTGAGATTACGGCATGGGTGAGACGACTAATTCATTTATTTTACAGTGTTAATCAATTTTCGTAAAAAGCACACGGAATTGGGTCAAGATTGTGGATACTTTTCAGTTGCCTTGTCAACGAATGCTATGTATAAGTATAAGGCCGTGAAACAATGCTTTATCGCAAACATTGAGGTAAACATCTTCTTATAAGTAGGGGATGGTGTTAGTACCAACTTCTTTATATACCCCTCTTAGAATATGGAGATGTTCAATATGAACGAGAAAATACCAATGAAAAACTGTTTAGTCAAGCCTAACCCCCCTGTACATATCCCCTGAAGTTTGCACCTCCCATTCCCAAAATGAGCGTTTTTAAAATTTAAAATCGCCTCACAATATTGGTAAAGACCTGGAATACAGTGAAGAAACTCAATATCAATGATATTAAATTTATTAGAGACAAATGATAATACACATCATGCACACCAATACAACTTTCAAACAGTACATATATGTACAGGGGGTTTGTAACGTTACCACGGGCCAAATGTTGGTGTTTCCAGATTCAGGTGAGCCTAGACCATAATATTAGAGGGGTACTGCTTCGATACAATAACTTTTGCAAAATAACACCACCCCCTATGTCTCTTAACCGTTACGGTACAAATTTAAGACATTTTAGACGAATGTTCGGGTTTAATGACATTTTTTGCTGGTGTTTTTTTAACGTTCATTCATAACCCCGTAGCATTTTGTGATCACTTACGTGTTTCACTTGAATTGCACCAGATGTACTGACGTACTCCCTTTCACATGCACACTTGGTATCCAGATGACCAGACTAAATCAAAACTCCTCCCTGCTCCGACACCAAAAATATATAATGTAGTGCATTTGTTTTGTGTCCGCCTTTCTGAAACAAGCTGAAATAAAAATCTGACGGGCAAAACCCCTCCCTTGTGGCAATTCCCCCTCCTGGAAAAATTCCTTACATCTAAAAGGCTATTTTGGTTTGAGGCGATACGTAGAGCAATCTTAATTTCGTTTCCACTTTCGTGTCACATAAAGTGAAAACTTAAGATGTAATCGACCTTTTTAACCTACATAAATGTCCTCGAATGCTTGAGGCTTACACAAACGCGAAACCTAAAGTAAATCGAGGGTTAAGAAGGAAAATCGGGTTCTCGGTGATAAAAATGTTTTGAAGAGACACGAAAAAGTAATCAGATTAAATGCTCGCGCGTCAACTCAACTCGGATGACCAGCGCATGACGTGCACACGTCGTGTATAGGCCTACACGGTATGCCAAACGCGCTCGGCAAATCGGCCAGATTATTTCGGGACTTCAGATCGCCCAGGGCCCATCCGTAAACAGCGACCCATGAAGTCTCGATCGTTCTTGCCTTGGGCAGAGTTTTTCGGAGACCGTCAGACAATTTCGTTATTTCTGGCTGCCCCGTCGAGGAATGATATTAAAGGTTCATAATTCTTTTTAATTATAATGGAAGCGTGCCGGACAGTAAATGCGTATTTGGGGTGCTTATTTTGGTTTACGTTCAAAAATTAAGTCTTCTGTTTGTGGCGAGTCGTTGTTGGAACTGCGGTGTAAAAAGAAAATTAAAAGATGAGTGTTCAGGTTTTTCCCAACAATTATTTTCATTTTTATAATAACCTAGCAGTAATATAAAATACCTGCCCAAAATAATATCCGTGGGAATACTAAAACAGGAAAGTTGGTGTAATCACTGCAGTGCTTTTTGTGACTGGATAAATTAGTTTACAAAACTTCGGTGGTTTTTAAGATATCCTTGAAAATGTACGGATCGAGAGCGCAAATTTCACAATGATAATGAGAAAAATATGACACATCATATCCAACCTCATCACCCATGAAGTAAGTGTGTGGTTAAGGTCGAAAAGTGATCTACACAAGCACCTTTAAGAGAAACAAATTAACACTGAAAATGATCACAGAACTAAAACTGACATCAGTAAAACTTACGTTATTCACAAAATAAAAAAAAATCGCACGATATTTTTAAAAAAATCGCACGATATGGAAGCTCTCGGGGTTGTGCACTGACAGATGATATATTTTTGTGAAGACTACGGAATGTAACTCGTAAATACACCTTCTTAACGCACGTAAATTTGACGCGCGTCACTTAAGAAAATACGGCGTAAATTAGGCGGATACACACTTTCGCGCTGCGCTCACCGCATTGCATGAACTCCCAATCGCCGATTATTCCAAAATAGAAGATTCCACTCTGGTAACTTGGGGCTTCTCTGATACCTCATTGGCTGCCCGTTGGAAAGGTCAGCGCACCGCGGTCAAAGTTCAACAAATTTGAACTTTGACCCATGAGCTCAAAACGTTTTGCGCGTCGCGATAGGCCGCGCACAAGCGGCAAACCAGTTTGTGTACAAACCAATGGAACAGTGTGATTTTTCCGCGATAGTGTGAACTCCCCTTGAGAGGAATCCGGTCACATTTACGCGCGTAACGCGTGGAAAGGTACAGTACAGGCGTTTGAGATGCTTACACCGTGTAACACCCACTTACACCGGGGCGTTCTTTTAGCCAACACGTGAAACACGAGTCTGCCGGGGTGCCAGCCACCACTGCCCGAGCTAGCGGCAGGGTCTCTGGTGTAAGGCTCGGTGTAATGACGTAACCGCGAGTAGTAAAACATGGCGGAAAGTTTGGAATCGCGACGTGAGTACGTGAGTACTAAAACAAAACACAGATTTATGACACAAAATAGGAGGGAAAAGGGCTGTAAATACATTTTGCTTAATCAATAGATGTACATGTGGGCATTGACAAAGTTTGTTACGATATACCATTTGGACGACAAATTTCGCGTGGCGTCGGGTTAATCTTTAGTCAAGCAATGACAGTGTTTATAAAAGTCTCGCCTGACAACAACCTTTGACCTGTGTTCCCAGAATTCAAAGCGAAACCCCGTGTCGTTCGTTTTGCATCTTCTGGAGGCTTGCCCTGGTGTAAACCCCGTGTTACACGGTGTAAGCATCTCGAACGCCCCTAGTATGAATCCACCCGAATGATCTTCAGAAAGCAAGGCACATTTTTGTAACATCCATCGTTGTACTTCAAGTTATTGCTAATATTTAAGACGTTAATAGCATCGTTATGGTTTAAATGTAAGGTCAAATCTCAAAATGTGACATAAGGTCTGCAAGAAATTGGTGTTGCAGAATGTGGCGATTGAGTGTGTTTCGGGAATAATGTTGCTCCAATGCGTGTCCAAACGAGCTATATTAAATGAAATTTTATAGCACATATTTTACTATTGGGTCATCTTTATCATATCTTGTGTATTAGTTTGGGGGTATTTTCAATCGAAAAAGTCGGCCTACCTTTAGTGACCGATAAATGACATAACGAACGAGCGCGTTGGGGGCGGGTCAGAGCAAGCTTGCACGACCGACATACATAGACCGACCCCCGAGGTATGTTTGTAATGTGCCGAGTATGTTGTGTGTTTATTTGAAGGCCCGGATGATGTTTCGGTAATACGACTAATGATGTTCTTCGTGCGTGCAGACAGCGTGAATCATCGTGTTGTTTGGACTTGGTTGCGCATATTTGGTGGAATCCTCGACAAGTTTTTGGTGCCTTTTCCTTCGCGCGTTGAGATGAGTTTACAATATGCTCGTTTATTCATTCTAGTTGTTGAGAGAACGTATTGGGCAAAGAGGTTTACGGTCGTTTTGATGGAAATTGTTTAAATTAATACTCTATATCTATTTAGTTGTGAATTTTATACTGAACTTCATAATTATTGTCTGACTGCATTAAAGTGGCCAAAAAAAATCATTAACACAACATTTATTCTTCATAATATTGATCGTTACAGGACCATTTAGAAAAGTAACTTTCTTTAGAATTTTAGCTAACAACTTAATTTAAGTGTGACATCAGTTGCCATGGTAATTGGTCTAAACATTCGCTGGTAATCTGAAACGTCCATAGGTAAAGCGCAGGAAAACGGTTCACTGGTTTTAGTGTAGACTCAGTAACCTTGACAAAATGACATAAATGGTGTCGTTTTCACTTTAATTAGTAGTCTATTATATTGCACTTTTACGTTTACGTTTGGTGAAATTTCATCCTTTCATATTCCGTACAGCCCTGAATTTCTCGAAGAAGTTTTCCCAATTACACAAAATGGGCAGGAAGCTAAAATATATGTGCTCGGAAATTAGTCAGTTCTTCTCAAGGATCAAATCACGGACCTCGCCTTGAAACACAGAAATCAATTTATGATTTACCATTTCTGATTTTGCGCAGGTGTTCTCGGGTAGTGCAAAATGCATTCTTTGCACAGGGCAATCTAAATTACTTCCGGGGACGCCATCGACCGCGTGACGAAGCCACACCTGGACGGACTGGCGTTTCATTGTCTTCGTCTGGGAGAGATCATGCAGGTAGCGACCAATACAACACTTGACATTCGTGTTGGCATATTGGGGGGATTTCCGAAACGACATGTACTGAAATTTGCTTGGAGATTTACAGTAAATAATTAGGAATGTCTGACTCTAGTTTGACGTTTTTGAGCTAGGTTTTATTTTTAAAAGACGGCATGCGATTTGATGCAAAGAAAGTAGAATGCCACAACGACTGTATCCCAAGCCGTCGTCGTATAAAGAAAATAAGCGAAAATGTCACACCAAAATTTCACCAAGGAAAAAATGGATGATCCTTAAAACTATATATTTAGCGAACGTAAAAAAAATTCCATGCCTTTCTGCATTCCTTTTTCGTGATTCTTTTCCCTAGAGTATGTGGCCCAACGCATTCCTGAAAATGTTATGCAAATCAGAATTCTCCTCGATGTGCCAAAATTACATTCTACAAACCCTCGTAAAATTAAGCATAAAAGGGGTTGTCCGTTTCCGAATATTTTAAAAGTTGATTTTTTTTCTTTTCTAAAATTTGTAATTATATTTCACATCAAAATTAATGAAAGAAAACAATTTTATCAGCTTCTGTAAAACTTATACATATAACCTGTGGAACAAAAGGATGCTATTTTTTTTTAAATGCAACATTTTTCACAAATGAATTTGTTATTGAATTTTTTAACGATAACTTTTTTTAAAACCGAAATATGATAAACCAATCAAAAGATATTCATCTGCTTTTAGTTTCAAGAAATGTTTGAAATCGGCCCCAAGTACGAACAATCTACCCGTTAATATCACAAATATGCATACGCATGTATAGGCCTACTACTTGAACTATTCCTGTACTCTTTTTTAAAAAAGTTGATTGACTCTTAAAACGTGATTGATTTTTTATTCAAAGTCCTACCAGGTCGATCCTGATCGAAAAACGAACTGTGCTGGGATTAGTTTAAATTTCTACATGTAGTTAAATTCGTTATCGTTCCATAATATCCAAAAGCAAGTGGAACCAAATTCATAGTCATGGGCTATTTAGATTTAATCCATTCAAGAACATGAACGGAAATTGAGTTTTAAAACACGATAAACGTTCAGGCATTACGAATGAAACTTGGTCCCGGGGGCATATTGCATTGCAAAAAGACAACTTATATTTTTTTTAGAAGTAGAAAGCATAGGCCCTATACATATTTCGCCTACAGCAGACAATGAACCTCTAAACGTAAAGTGAATTACACATGATCGTAAATTAAATGTGACCAGCTGGCGCGTAAATTTCGACGTTCACCAATTGGCGCGAACATTTTTGTCGGTAGCCTCTATATGTTTTTCACAACTTAAAGACACTTTACGTGTTCAAAAGCTTTTAAAAACTGGCCCAACAGCATTGCATATATTACTGAAGAATAATATTGATAAACTGCCTTGTAGAAATTTCAGCCACACAAATGCAGTAATTACTTCTGAAAACCTTTAAAAACCCATGCATGCTTTTTGTTTTTAATGAAAAGAAAGAAAACGTTTGCAAACGATTTTTGAAGCACCTTCAGTTGGCAATTTCTCCCACGAAGGTACCATTTTACACGGAACAAAAATGATGTGATGTTTGTTACCACCGCTATTGACACTTTTGTTCGGGTGTTTCTTGTCAACTCATGAAGTAAAATTATTGGTCACTGCATATGAGGTAATGGGGCTTTAAATGTTATGGTAGGCCTAATAGTCCATCGTCATTATTCGCCATAATTATGTTTCTGACATAATCACGTGCACTGCCTCAACCAATTGTCGTGATCGTCAATAACCAAAGCCGCTCAGTTGGCTTAAGCGGGCCTCCCACTGTGCGATTTTTGCCACGAATTAGCTACGATTGGGTACGATTGTGTGTAGAGTCTATAGGCAGTCTCCGATAACCGTTCCAATTCGTAGGAAATTCGTGTCAAAAATCGCTCAGTGGGAGGCCCGCTTTAGTTCACGAAACTTCACAAAATAACGTACGACGGTGTTTCGGGTTATGACCACCAATATATATAGGGGGCCCTTTTTCGGACGTAACTACTGGTTCGACCAATTAAGGGCTTCGGATGTCGGCGACCAGTTACATTACAAACATGTTTTAGGTTATGGACGCCAAAACACGGCCCATACACCTCTTTTGAACCTTTCCTGTTCGACCTTATCCCATTCTCAAATGTCCTACGTGACCTTTTTGACTGCTAAGATTAGCCCATTCGTCTCCGAGATGACCCCGGGGCGCAGGATCAAACATTCCAAAGGCCATGGGAAATCTCGGACCTTTATTACACACACGCAGAGTTCCGTAAAGATAGTTCAACTACACGTTTTTACAACAAAAATTGCGCGTAAGGTTGCAACGCATAGTTGTGCGCATGCGCAGTTAGAAGACCGCAGCGAGATCACCCGAGCCGTATTAAAGAGGGTACTCACCGCTGCTAAACTGGGTTAAGTTACGGAGAGATCAAATGACAAACATGTGACAAAGAGCATAAGACGCCCATCAAAAAAAAATTAAGCGACTGCCCAGGACGAATCAAGACGTTTTTAAAACGGAAAGGTATGACCTTGCCCTTTTGGCCGGATCTTTGCCCTTTGCAGTGCCTTTTAGATCGAGCAAAAGGGACTATAGAGGGCGCCGTCGATAATCTGTCCTGTATGGGAGACTTATACAACGCTTAGTGGCAGCAAACAATCCAGTCCTTTTCGATTGTTTACGTCACGTTTGAGCTAAAGTGCGCATGCTCAATGTGACGTAGACAGTGGAAAAGGATCGGTTTGTTTGCTGCCACCAAGCGTCTCATAGTTTCCCAATGCGAGCAGGTGAACCAGAGCAAGGTCTATTGCTTTCGTATGATCCCCTAAAGGGATCTGGTTGCTGAGATAAGCCGACTTAGGTCGTTCAGCTTGGCCATGAAGTGCGAGAGAACAGGAGGAAATGCTCAGTTTTAGAGGTGGGAGGGAAAACCCCACACAGCAACGTCGGGAAAACCCACGGAATCAAGCAGGGACTGAGAACCCAATCCACATACTGACCCGGACGGGAATCGAACCAGGGCCACATTAGTGGAAGGCGAGGAAAGAAACGCCACGCCATCAGTCTTTTGTGTGTAACATTTGCATTGTGGCTGGCGCCCCATTTTTGTTTCACTTTAAAATGAAGGTCCAGTTTAGAAAGTTACAAACTACGTTGTTGCAATGTGGTGCACACCTGCCTCGTGCACCAGCAAAAAACGTAGTCCGGTCAAAAATGATACAAAGTATTCATGTGAAACATGCCGATTCCACGAAGTGATGAGAGGACGGTTTCAACTGTTTAGGTGATCAGCAAGGTAGTCAGGTCCACTATAAGTCCATGCAATTTCTCCCAAGTCCCCCAGGGGACAATCTCTTTGTTCAAGTCACAAGGTATTAAAACAAAACTGCAACAAGGGTATTCTTGTCTCATTTTCACAAGGACTGGCAGTGGATCCGAGATAAACCGGACTTGCAAAGAAGTTCAGATGGTCATGACTACAACACTGATAGAGATGGAATACATTATTTATGTTTTAATGTAAGAATCCACACAACCACGGGCTTGTCGAAAGGTTCAACTGAAAACGGGCATCCAGATTCGGAATCATATACACCGCGGTACTCGGCAGATTTGTGACAAGACAAAGCGCGAATTTTGCTTGTTTTATGCAACCGAAGGACACAAATGCGGAAGGGTATCGGTTACAAACTATAATGTGGAGTGGTAAACAAGACATTTGTCTGTTTTTAGAATAGCCAGTTGCAGGTATAGGATCCAGCACAAGTAATTTATGGAACTCGGCAATCCTTGTTTTGAGATATGCGTCAAAATACGTTCGAAAAAAAGAAATTTGCTTTTTATAAATCCTTTTACACACAAAATATTTTACTGTAACGAAATTTAGAAGGAAAGTGGTAAAAAACTGAATTTGCTGAACCAATCTATAGTTTCAATTATTGTCCAAAAACCCGAAACTATTTCTAAAAGAAGCTTGACACGGTGTTCAATGAATAAAGGTAGTCCCATACTCATCCAAGGAGCGTTGGGGACATGCCGGCGGAGCGGCATTGTTTCCTGAGCCTGGGAATAATGGATTAAGGGTGGCCTTTCTCCGCCGCCTGTACCTTCGCTTGGTCTTGATAGAATAGCTTACAGTTGGGTGAACTGAGGGTGCCCCGGTCGGGAGGGATAGGAGATGAGCGCTCTACCACTACCCATCCGACACCCCGTTAAAATATTAAAACTTTTAACTTTAAAGTCGTATTCAGGTGCATGTGGTTTTCATGTTAAGCGTGAAGTACGACAAAATTCCAAAATTGGCCAGGCCCTAGCTTACTTTAGACTAATTTTGCAGGACTTCAACATAAACGCGAATTATGGTAGGGTACTTTTAAAACGGACATATTTGGTTGGCGCTCAACCACATGCAACGTACTCACCCTTCGCACTTCATCACGAACGATCCGGAGCATTCATCTCGCCTCATCATCTCCCCATAAAGTCATGTGTACAACCATCTCCTCACCAAACGCACATTTCCAGCCTCGTCATCAAAATGTCACGGGCTAAACACACACATTGGCAATAAATCGTTCTCACTTAAACTCTGATCTTCCAGGAGAAAGATTTAAAATCTCCGGCATGGACTCAGCTTCGGGAATGCTACAGTGGTCTGCAACGAACCCATCATGACAAAATACCCCTCACTAAACGTTCGCCAGCTGTCGGAATGAGCGTAGATTTTTACGGGCGTGATGTCTTGACCAGTTAGGATAACTCGGCTGAAGAATATAGGCGGACTAGTGTGCAACGGCTGTTTACTGCCCGTGATTGTGCGACGTTTGGCGATAAGAAAGTGTTTCCGAAACTGAAGCAAAATATATAAACAGGGAGCAAATGATGATGATGAGTCACACAACATTTATCCCTATATGACGCAATATTCTATCAAAGTCGCGTTTTAGCTTGAAGTTTTAGAGACCAAGTATATTTATATGACGGAAATGCCATCTGTATTCAACTTTCATTGGAAACTTTGTTGCAGGTACAAAATATTTTGTCCCCAAAACGAGCGCGCACTGTGCGGCACAAGCGACACCACATGTTAAGCGACTCGCGTTACAGAACGCCGACAAGGAGGTTTGGATGCAAAAACCCATATTTGTGACTTTCGTGGCGAGATAACTTTGTTGCTGTGACCCGAGATTAGAGCCTGACTTCTGAGGCCTTTTCAAGATACGACCCACTGCTGAAATAATTTCATGTTCGCGTTTTACGCACATCTAAACCTCCTAATATACAGCGTTTTAGGATCACGCAACATATTTCGCGCAAGAAGATTTCTGGCCATTTTGTTTGAAGCTGGTACAAGGTTGTCGTAATTCGTAATATTTTGTGTTACATACATTTGTGTTTTAAGTTCTTAAAACTTAAAACACATATTAAAACACAAATTAAATTCAGAATGTGTCTTTAACGGCTGAACCATTTCCAAATGTGTTTTCAGTATATAGGCCTACTTCTGAAGCACTGTGCTATCAATGACGCGCTACGTAAACTCGACTCCAGTGACAATACACAAACACACAGCGACAGCAGACATTGAAAGACGATCACTTCGTTAATCAAACATAAATGTCTTCACAGCCCAGCAAAATACAAAAACTGTCTCAGGATCGCGGGAAAGTGAAACCTAGAATCCATACAACAAAGGGAGGCCTCAATTGTGCACACTAGACTCGTCTCTAAAAAGGATGTCCCAGCGGGAGTTTCTCGTGCGCGTTAGCCCAAGGGTTAACACCGGGTTTTACCGTTTGCAGATCAGATTCACATCGGCATGTGTCCGACGGGTGTTTCCTGCATCAAGACCGAAGTTCAAAACATCATGGTGCGTCAGTAAATTCCTAAAATAGATCCAGGGATCGACTATTTTTACAGTTAGTGCCTGGCGAGTGCCTTGGTTAAAACAGTGACTAATATGTTGACATCAACTCAGTGCCTTAAATATGTAAATAAATGAAATAAATAAAATGATTAAATACACAAAATGCGTAAAGAAATGGTATAAACAAATTGAAACGTTCGAAATGACCTTGACCAAACTTCATTACGCTTTGTTTATACCAACGTAACCGAAATATAAGCCGACCATACACAGGTTTATGATGACCCTGGGAAACGGGTTATTTTTGATCGAACACAATTCATGGAGACGCATTTTTATAATGAATTATATGAGTAAAGTGAACGCCGAAAATTTTAGGGATACAGCTCTGAACAATTTTATTTTAAGCGGTGCCGCCGCGGGGCCGCCGCGGGGCCGCCGCTGGGCCGCCGCTGGGCCGCCGCGGTGCCGCCCCAGGGCCGCCGCAAAGCCACGCGCGGACGACGCGCAACTAAGTGACGTCACCAAAGAAAATCATCTTTCTGTTCATGTAATTTTACCGTATATGGCGGTGCGTGCACTGACCCAAAAGGATATACATGTATTCGAAGACAATTATGAATTTTCGTTTGTATTCCGGATGGCGCCAACATCTAACTATATCATATGACACTTGTGCCCACGTACGTGTATTAAGAAAGGTTTTGTAGCCTTTATTGCGGCACATTAAGAATTCACACATATGAAATTACAACGAAGGAGCCCATATGCTACATGATTATTTGATATCCCATGCCTCTGAAAGGATTCTTTAGTGCAACACGAGACACTATACTGAAGTAGTTTTGTCGATAATCATGCAGATCAGATGCCGATTTGAAGAGGCTTGTTGTGCGTGTATACATTGTGTGCCGAGTATTATGTACCTAAAGAAATGAAATCTGCACATATTTTGGCCGTATAATGTACATAGGCCTATACTTTTTTTCACTTTTTGGGTCGAGTGCTTGAAACGACTTCATATTAAGGTAAATAAAAATTTGACTAACTTTTGAAGAAAACAATGTTATTTTTGTGGTTTGACGTCCCACGTTTTAAATGCACAATACAGTTGTGATACTACATGTATAACTGAAAGATCAAGGATGTTGACATAATGTAGCTTACGTCGGTTTGAACACCTCCTGTGGCAATGCTGACTGTACCAGCATTCGTAAGAATCGCTGGGGCAGGGTGCGATACTCTACCTGAAGTGCTCTTTGAGCACCTACACTTCTTTATTCAAACACGTCCACTTGGATCTAGACAGTCTTGAAAGCGATTCCAAAGTGATTGGTTATCTACAAGTTCACTATGACAGACTCATGTTTTGATCAATAATTGACAATTTATGAACATTGCGTTTTTATTGCACCTTTTGTCCAAAACCTTCCATTTACTAATTTGGTTTACTGATATTTCATTCAAAGTTAGTATAACTTTTAAAAACAACTCATTCTTGAGGGTGAAATGGTTCATCATAGCACAAGAAATATAGGTTTTGAGGACAATGTTTCAAGGAAAAATCACACGTCTTGTCATAATGTGAAAATACGCCGTCAAACGCAGCAAAATTAATCCAAAGTTGCTTGGGAAAAAATCATCCGGTAGTGTAATCAAAACGGAAACATCCGGAATGATTTTGGAGCAGCAAGTCTAAATATTTAGGACAGCGACAGCATCCCAGAACGGCTTTGGAGGAAAAAAAAATACTGAATTACGAAAGAAAATCGGCCACACACACGACATAGAGCCAAAACTCTGGGGCAAAATCTGGAACGCGTCGAAAAATGTCCAGATATAAATCGGTCAAAATACATTTTACACGCCTGGCCCGATTAAACTGGGCACTCGATCACAGAAAGTGAATTAATAAAAGCATACAGATTTGGTATACGGACTCGTGTATTTTGAAGTCACAGATGGTTTGCGACCGCGCGGAAATTCTACGGGATTTGATGCACAGTTTAGCGCCATTTTCGCGGGAGAGTTACACGGCGTTCACTCGCTAGCATCTGCCCAAGTGCTCACGTACGCGTCTACGTACGCCACATAGTTGGCGCGTTTTTCATTGACGTTGGCGACTCTGAAATAAAACGTAGACGAGAAACAAAATATAGGCCTACTTGACAATTTTGACCCATTTTTGAACCATTAAGACTTTCAACTTTCAATATATGGATTGGAGGACCTCTACAAATGGCGTTATATCTCCATGTGTGATTGAGCATTTGGGGTGCGATATGAGACCGAGTGAAACCCCCTCCCCCTTCCATTGTTCCCTCATTGTGTGTCAAACATCCAAGGAATTTCCTTTCAGGTTTTAGGGGGCAGTCGTGCGTTAACAAAAAATAAATATTGTGTTGAGGTATAGCGGCGGTAGGGTTCACTGTCTCGGTCTCATATCGTGCAGCATATGTGATTGAGCATAACTGTGATATAAAAACCAACATGTGTATAATGGGCCAGTCACAAATCAGTTGCGATGCGTCGGCGATGGGTAAAACCGGGAAATTTGAACAAAATCTTGAGACAGATCTCACGATTTTGCACCCGTCGGAGGCGCTCTCCGGACGCCTGCGGCTTGTCGCAGATTTTTTTGGCATCGCCACACCCGTCGCGGTCCCCAACTTTGAACTTAAAATTTTAAGATTGCTCGCAAGATTTTTCACCCATTTTGGGCATCCCAGACACAATCTCTGATGACCTACGATGCCCTCCGATTAATCGGAGGCGTCCTCCGAATAATCTGAGACTAGTCGCAAGATTCTGTGTGGGATTGGAAATTCAGGTTGAGATTCAATGTCTGCGAGTGGTCTCCGGCGCCCTCCGACTGAATCGGAGGCGCCCTGCGACGATTCGTACGCTTTCTGTGATCGTCTCCGACGAATCGTACGGTGGAATCGTAGTAAATCGCCGTGTATATAAGGGCGCCTCCGATCGGATCGCTAAAAGTTTGAGACGCTCTTGCTGCAGTGTACAGGGAGAAATACAGATGACCGAGGTCAGAAAACCCTCCTTTTCCCCCACATATACCCGGGGGGGGGGGAAATTAAAAGAAAAGATGCTCGCAGATATCGTCTCCGATGCAATCGGAGGCGATCGGAGGCTAATCCCACGATTTTTCGACAAAACCGGGTCAAAATCCTTGAAAAAATCTCAGACAATGTAACTGCTCCACTTTTATTAGGATTATTGCTAGGATTGTTCAAGGCTTCTTTATTTTCTACGACGACCCCCCGCCAAAACTAATCCCCGACAGATCGCCGACATTGTGACTGGGCCATTAGTCAGCTCAGTACCTTATCTACAATGCATAGTTCCGATTTTGCCCAGTTAACCCCGCCCCCTTGGATATTGTTGCTATGGCTCACACGCTATCGTCAAAATGGCGACACACAACGCACAAAGCAATGGGACTTTCAACGGAAAGCACAGATTCATTGGAGAAAACACAAATGTATTAATGTTTCAGGGTCGACAGTTATCTTAGAACACACCGAGTAAAGGGCCAGTAATACAGGGATGTCATATCATGAAATACGTGCTGTCGTACCTTTGAACAACGAAACGACCGGCCTTGAAACCACAAATTGTATGGGGCAGCTCTGTTGTGATTGGTCGGCGGGATCGGTTGAATGACAGGTCGGAACTATGCACTGAACCCGTGTTCATGCTTTCAAGACTGTGTGAAGCCACCATCTATATATGCCTATGGAAGATGGTAAGCTATAGTATGCACGGGAAACGAAGTCATACAATTCCATGGAAGTCGGTCGTAGTTTCGTTACACGTTAATCTTCAATTATCGTTTTCTTATAAAAAGATAACATCTCGGGCGAAATAATTGAATTGGACAGTTGGAAATACTACTATCTACCAATTTGAGTATTTGTTTGTCAAATGGTTGATCTGGGGGACATTGCAAACCCTGTATATATATATACGGGCTTTAGCTTTAAGCATAATTCGATTTCCCGGTCCACATAAACAACAAATGAATATGAGGACCGGTAAAGGGCAGCCATGACGGGCAGAAATCTGCCCGTAGTCACGTGGTAATTTGTTTTAGTAGGTGCGTAAGTTTTGCATTGACATTTCTAACCCGGCTGAGCGTGTCGAACCTAGCCAAACTAAATGAACATTGCCTAAAGCAAAGTGCTTCTCCGTTTTTTAAATATAAAGCCCACATTGCGCACGCACAAAGACGACCAATCACGGATCAAGATGAAGCACCCTTTACCTTTTTTTTTATAACTTGCTAAGGTGAACAATAGCCACAAAGAGGAATGACAAAGTCATGACTAATATAGGCAACAATGCACTATACGAGTAAAGCTAAAGGGCCAATCAAATGGTTCACATCAGCTTAGACTGAAGGCAAGGTTCTCATTGCTGCGCCATAATGCAGAAAGCAGATACTGATGTACACGGCTTTTGAAGGATTGGAGCCGTTGTTGCTGATCTCTCCAACTATACGCTGTCTGGGAGACTGTTCCAGATGTGGACCGCGATATGGATAAAGGTCCTACCAGTGGAGTGGGTTCTAGAAACTGGTGCGATGAGTGCATGACTTGGCATGGACAGACTGGTGCGAGTTGCTCGTCTGATCACATACGGCTGAGGAAGCATCTTCTTTAGGTCTAGTAGACATAAGCTAGTGTGCATCTTGTAGATGACAGCAGTAGAAGCCACCTGTCCTCATATTTATGAATGTGGAATGTGTGGACGGGAACCAGTCTATATGTGCGCTGAAACAGAAATATCTCACAGACGACAATGGCGCTAGATATCTCGTTACCAACAAAACAGATGTAATCAACACCTCCCGACTGCCACCTTTCCCCGTTTCAATCAATCTTAATACCATATGCAATGCAGCAGTTGTTGTCTGTAAGTTTCAACCACCCACGGTTCTCCATTTATATAAAACCCGTCTTCGCGCCAGGAGATATCCAGTGATCGCGTGGCTCGCTCAAAATAGCGCGCGCGCGCTCGGGACATAGAGGAGTTTTCGAAACTACTGATACGGCTCGGGTTTCGGCTTTGCGTTTTTTTTGTTTCTGATCAAGTTTCTCAATCAGAATAACGTTTTAACGCACATAAAATGGAGCCACTGCTTGAAACTGCACAGAAATATTCGTCTCGTATGTGGCATGAATAATCCGAAATCAGTCGTGCCAAAGTCGAAGGCACGAATTTGAAAAACGCCAAATTGCTCCGCACAACTCTGAGGTTGGCCTACTGGGATAATTTGAATTCCTACACGTAGCACACTGAACTGAGCTGGCTGGGCAAGCATTTTGAATCTGATGGAAGCACGTACCGTATGTCGTATAGGAGCACTATACAACTGTACATTTCACGAGTGATGCATGTGCGAATTCTATAACGGTTATGACAGCATATAAATATGGCGTCATTCCGTTATCCCAGATGGTTGACCACAAATACTTGAAGACATTAAAAATGGCCAGTGGGTCTTATTTCGTAACATTTTACCGACGAGTGGTGTGCCAGGTTTAAAGAGATCTGTCATGTTGTCTCAATAAAGTTGAGAATGACGGAGCAAAATACCCAATGTGTCCATTATGTGTCCACACGCCTATGTATCTCGATGTTTAGGCAGCTTCTATAGGTACTTGTAAAGCGCATTGAGATGTCGACAGACATGGAATGCGCTATATAAGAACTTGCTATTATATTATTATATTATTATGTGCAAGCATATTTACAAAGTTAATTTTATCGGACATTTTTACTTGTTCGCTCGCAAACTAAAAACAATCTTAAATTTGATAACTTGCTTATACCAATCTTATATAAATATATCAATAAATTACGATAACGGTCAAACAAAAAGTTTATTTTTGCTAGCTTTTCATCCCTGGCGAAAAAGATCTATGACCCATATTACCGTACCCTTTATGTATTTAATGAGCAATTTATGTAAAATCGACAACTTTGTCGATTAGTCGACGACTTTTACCCAAGTGTAAAGTAGCAAGTTCGGTCGAGTAGATATTTGAGTATTCGAGTACAACAAATAATTAGCAGTTACCATGCAGGATTATTAAAGACTGGAAAACGCTTAAAAACAGGAACAACAGCATTACAACTAAAGAATAATGTTGATAAACTGCCTTGTAGAAATTTTAGCCACATAGATGCAGTAATACTTTAGAAAATATTAAAAATCCATGCATGGTTTTTGTGTTGAATGAATGGTAAAGGATATCGTTTTAAATCCCCTTTAGTTGACCTAACAGCAAAAAATCATGTGGTGTTTGGTTTGATACCACACTTTTAGTCGGGTTTCTCTTGTCAACTCATGAAGTAAAATTTTTTGGATCACTGCAAATGATGTAATGGCTTTAAAATTATGCCCCCTCTTGCACCACCCCCCCCCCCCCCCCCCCCCCCCCCCCCCCCAAGATTAACAGGTCTGGTGCCGCCGGTGGTCCAATGGCGCTAATTTGCTACATTCAACATTAATACTGGCAGTGCAGCAGGCCCAAGCTGGCGGTTTTACATTTCGCTGTAAAACAATATCCTCTATTGGTCGTGCGTCCATTCTTAAGTCGTTAAACTCGACAATGTCAGTTGATACGAGAAGGGCTCCCGGGCAAAATCAAGAATATCCGTTAATTTCAGAGTGTTTGATACAATAACATTCATTATATCTTCGGTCTGCGAGGGTTATCTTATCCGAAATAAAACGAATGAGACGAGTTATGACAGACAGACCAAGAGACTGGGACTAATCACCGGCGCGTATGGGTTCACTGACCTCCGAAACACGAGAAAACGATTTCCGACACTTAAAGCAGTAACGACTAAAACACATGGTTAAAGAGCCGGAAATGGTATTTTTATCAATTAAATATACAGGCTTTGCATTCCATTCAGTTTCAGTCACGATAAGTTGTTTTTGAGTTTAAAGGAGTTTGTTCAATTTGTTTTCCAGAAAATGGATTTCGTTCTAACCCAACAATCATATAAAATGCCTCCCCAAAAATAGTACCCATGGGGGAGCGGTCGGGTTGGCGTAGTGGTTCTTTCCTCGCCTTTCACCTCTGGTGTGTGTGGATTGGATTTGCAGTCCCTACTTGACCGCGTGGGTTTTCCCCTGGGGCTTTTCTCTGGGGGTTTTCCTCCCACTTCTAAAACTGCAACTCTTTCTTCGTCATCTAAAGTTGATAATATTGTATAGTTAAAGCTAAAACCGTATAGATGATGGCATAAAGGGCCTTAGTTGCCGAAGATGCCATAAAATAAACAACAACAATAACGTACCCATGGGGAGAAAACAGGACATTTGCAAGCTCTAATTTGGATGTGATCCTTTAACTTGAAAAAAAAATCACTTGCGGCATTGACTTTGAGAACAATGACTGCAAAACATCTGTTGTGTGCATTTTCATAAACTGCTGTGATTAATGATTAAGCATGCATGCTTACGACAAGCTCCCATCACCATTGCAGTAATGCATCATTATTTCCTAAAGGGAAGCCTTATATAGAAAACAACGGGTCGATATTCTTTATCAGTGTGTACAAAAATGTTGAATTGACCCTATGTTATAGACTCGGGGCTATCTCATTAATGCATGGCTATGGTTTTAATTATATTCGACGGCACGTTGTAATCGATTTTTTTCCAAAAACATTCCTCAATTAATGCATGCTGCAATCTGGAGGCGATCGTGGCATGTGGTTTGTCCATAACGTTTTGGTTCCCGCCAAAAGTATTTTGACAGTTTGTTATATAGGCTTCCAGTGGAGCGCGTGTGAAGGGCTTGTTAATTTCAAGATGGCGCCCCAACAACCAATCAAAATCAAAGACGACATTACGAGTTTCAAGGCCAGGCGGATGTAAATGCATTTTTCCCCAGTTGGGCCTATCCATGCCGTGCTACTTAGCGGGGATTCTGTCGACAAAAAGGAAGCTAATTATGAATTTGCCCTTGAATTATTGCAATCAAGAGCCACCTGCGTTTTTAAATCGTAATTCGCAGACAGGAGATCATTGACCCCGCTGCAATTAGTTTATCAAAACGAAACCTGTCGTCATCATCTGGACTTAGGATCAAAAACTGAACACAAACACAACTCCACTTTTCCAGAAGCTAAAGGAGAATTAAGGCCGCCATTGACCTTCGCGCTCGCGCGAGTGATTTATCAAAACAGTTGCCCCTTGATAAGAAGACAGTTCATATCGAGTTTGACTTATGATGACTTTTGGCGGAGTTCAAATCTGCCACTTAGAAAAATAAACTGTATGGTAAAACAAAGCATGCGCATGCGCACCACGGAGCATGGGACTTGTCGGTTTGATGTATGATCCGCAAACAACTTAATGAGCTATCAAAGCACTATTGATTTTTCCCCTCGCTCGCTGCGAATTGTGGCCATTAATCATACTAAACGCGAGCCCTGTCTCTGCACATAAAGTGTCCCAACCTCAGAAGCACACGGTGTCTTGCGAGCAGCACTGCGAACAGAGTCATTTATTTTCGGCTTCAAACTCTAGCGGGCGCTTTAACCCTCCGGCATGCCTGGATCACCCCGATAGGTGGCGCTTAACCCTTAACAACGGCCTACCAATAAACAATTATCGATGCATACATATCAAGCAACTAGCCTCGCAACGACAGGTCCGCTGATAAATCGGTGTAAACACGTGCGCATATTCCCACGGTTGACGCTAAAGGAACTTGACATTTTATTCCGTTTTGTAATACAGAATACATACGCAGGTCAAAGGTCATGTCTGTGTTCCAACAGTCAAAACGCGGTTCCATTCTAAAGCCAAGGTACATGTACATACACCGTATCATATCGGCGTCATTTTGCTAAACACTGTAAACAAACAAAAATCAAAACACTTCCATCTTGTTAGAGTTGGCCTTTTTCCCGTGTTTAATAGGAAATCACATATGGTCGCGTTACCGATAATTTAACAGAAAATTATTCTACAACATTATAGGTCAATTTTGTTACATTATTGGTTAGTGATACAGTATGATACTACATTATTATTTGTAACAACATTGGTGCTCACTTAACGTAATAACGTCCGTGTGTATGAAATGTATCTACGATACCATGTATTGAGGCCATATATAGCACGGCATTGTTTAAATGGGGGATTTTTGTATCTAAATCCATGCATACATTAATGATCATTACGAGACTGCTCGTAATGATCACAAAACTTGTCTGGGGCCTGTCCTATACCCACAACTAATGTAGGCAAATAGAATTCCAACCATAGAAATCGAATTTAAAGTAACAAGTGAATGAAATAACTTATCACTAGACAATGTCACAAGGAACATCCATGAATTTGGATACATTACAAAAACGGCCAATCACCATGAAGAGATAAGTACGAACGCGGAATGTCATAGATAACCAAAGTTAGATCTAAACCAGGTCACATCTGGATGCAAGACTTTACGTCTAAAGAGATTAACCAGCGGTAGAATGGTGGTGATAAATTATTAAATACTCCACTGAAAATGAAGATGTATAGTGACGAAATGTGCGATTGATCACCATAAAAATAGACAGCATATAGAAACAGCTGTTATGTAGCCCATGTTTCATAAACTTCACTGGATTGTGCGACCCAAGGGCGTCCCGTAAGGCATCGCATAGATTAGCCTGGTTCGCATCTTTGTACAATATGGAGGACTATCATTCTAGGTCGGGATACAGACCTAGATACGCCTAAGTATAACAACAAACGAGTGGTTTTCTCATCAAAGGTATGCAGTTTTAATGTAACTGATATTTTTGGCCCGGGAATGATAGATTTCCCTGTGTAACCTTGGCCCAGTTATTTTACTATATGCTGAACTACCCTTTTCATAATGACAACACGGGATTACAGGCCCTGTATCATTTGCAAGATAAAACATTTTACATATTCGTGGAATAAGAGTGGTGTAACATATCTAAGGAAGAATGTTGGTAAACTGGCCCGAAGAAATGTTAGCTACTTAAGATGCATCAATGCTTCAGAAAACCTTGAAAATCTATATATGGATTTTGTGTACAAGTGAATGGTATAAGTCCCGTGCACGGGACTTTTTTTTAGAAAACCACCTTCGGTTGTTAATTTCTAGCATAAAATACCATTTTGGACGGAAATAAATTAATGTGGTATTTGTTACCATGATTGCTATCAACACTTTGAGTAAGGTTTTTCTTGTCAACTCATGAAAAAAAAAAAATTGGGTCATTGCAAATGATATAATGGGCCTTTAAATCTTCCCGGACAGGCCAATACGCGAACACAGTGTTATAGAGGAATATGAAATTGTCATCGAAACCGAAGTTTATGTGCTTTATTTTGTGATAAAATTTACAAATCAAAAGATGATTGGCGTAACGTATTGGCATTCTCTCGTATTATACAGGCAAAAAAATCCATATTTCATAATTTCTAGCAGTCAAAAAAAAAACAAATTAGTAGATCCTTAGCAAAATTTGAGTACATGCATAATCTAGTGCTGAAAACTACATTAAAAGTGAGCTAATGAATGAACGAAACAAAAGTTGAACACTCAACACGACGGCTATTTCATGACTAAACAAACGGCACATCCTTAATTAATATTGTATTTTTGGCGGCTATAGACACAGGCTATATATTCTAATTTGTAATCCCCAAATCATCCCACTTAAAAATACAAGAACTATTAATGTCGTATAATGATGACGATGCCTCTTTAAGCACAGACAGCACGAACAGGAATCGTGATAGCGGTTAATCATGCAGTAAATCGGTACTATCCATCAACTTCTCGGAGATATAAATATCTTGTCTGTATAGCGTTCCTCAATATTCACGTATAATATATGTACTCCATATGCGCGGGAGTATTAAACTGGACCACAAGCTATATGCACGTCATAAATATTTTGCTTTGGGCAACGACTGTATTTATATATGAACTGGTGTGGATAGCAGTTGCAAGGTGTTGTCAGATGTATCGATTGTAGCTATATAATCGATGACTGTGTATCGATCACTGAGTATTGGTTACACAAGAGCCAAATACTTCAGATTACATGTCCTTTAATTTTAAATTGAATCTTGAAACTAAAGCTCCGTTTAGCAGGTTTGAGGAGTAGCTCGTCTAAGGCGATTAAAACTCTTCTTATTTTCTTTTGATACAAGACGATTCTGATTACGTCAATCGGCAATGTTTGTACAACTGATTTGGAAAAATAACTGCGCGAAAAGAACATCGCCAAGCTTCAACGGGTACAGAATTCAGCTGCACGACTGGTATCGCGGGCCACGAAGAGGAATCACATAACACTCGTCCTAAAGAGCCTACACTGGTTACCAGTTCAATATAGAATTCATTACATACAAAGTTATGCTCATCATTTTCAAAGCCCTCCACGGTCTGTGCCCAGATTTCATCTCCCAACTTGTCATCCCTTACACGCCATCAAGATCCCTGAGGTCATCCACGCAGCATACAGCTCCTCGCCGCCAATTCAAGCAGGAACAGAACCTATGGAGACAAGGCCTTTTCAATTGGAGGCCCACGGCTTTGGAACTCTCTTCCACAACCCCTCCGATCTGAAACCCAACTACAACTTTTCAAGAAACATCTAAAGACCCACTTGTTTAAATTGGCTTTTTAGTGACTGTTATAAACCAACTGATACACAGCTATTTTTTTACCATTATATTTTCTTTTGCATTAATGTTGACTGTTAAGCGCATTGAGAGATCCAGTGGATCTGAAATGCGCTATATAAGAACTTGCTATTATTATTATATTAGTGTGAACCCACCCTAAATGACAAGATAAACCGAATGCGGTATCAAATGGGGACAGTCAGGAAGAAGGAATGGTGGATGAAAGGCCAGCAGGAAAACAAAGGGTGGATGAAAGAATAATGAGATAAATGAGCAGAAGTTCTGGCAAGGGGGAAGGCGCAGGTGTCAGGAACGACAAAGGAAGGATATCAAGCAAAATATGCAAGCAAAATATGCAAGCAAAACAGTATAGGTGAAGACAAAAGTGGACTGTTTGGGGAAAATTGTGATTGGTGGTTTTAATCATTTCTCTCCTGGATGTGGCTGAATGATGATGGAGTCGTTTTATCCATAGCTTCTTTCTGCTTTGGTGGGCTGAATATGGATGGGTTCTTCTGATCAAAATCAAGGGACTTGTAATTACCGAGTTCCTTCCTCCATGATTGGAGCATGCATGGCTTCGTCAACATACAGCTGACGGTCCATCGTGACAACACCAGAACCCTTATTATATCTACCGATTTTAAGATGTTGTCCTTACGAAATTTACGCAGTGAGTTCAGGGGTGGATTGCAATAAAGACAGTTAGGACGTCCTAACCCCTAGGACGTCTTAACTCTGACATCACTAAGACATCAGAGATTATTTTGCCTTGCAATAAACATTTATGTATCCTAACTTGTGTCCTGGGACACATAAAATTTAAGACACCTAATATGTGTCCTAAGTTATGTCTTTGGAAACATTTTCTAAATTTCCTGCTAAATTTAGACAAAAGGAGCATTGTGACTAGGATCCAAAGTTAATTTTTTGATAGTTTATCTTTCTTAAACTCAGTTTCCACTGAAAGGAAATTACGATTCAAGCTGGGCCCATGTTAATTCTGAAAGTTTTCACGATGTTTTTCACGCCACTGTCACGCGTACGTATGGCAGCAACAACCGGCAAGTAATGTAGTGCACATGCGCGATGGTATGCAAACACACGAATGCGATTGAAACGCCGCTCACAACACTAAAGACATACAAGCTTTTATGTCTTAGCTAAGACGTACTAACTTTTGGATATTGCAAGGCATTTTTCAATGTGTCGTAGCTAAGATGTCATAAACTCAGTTAGGACACATGATGTGTCTCAGAGCAGCGCAAGGTCCTCGCGCTGCTCTTAGGACAGATTGTCGTGACGTCTGCATGTATGATCAGTGGTCTTTTTTTGTGTATAGTACTTGAGTGGTGCTTTCCGACAACCTCAAATACTTTGCTTTTCGCTGTTCGTTTTTACTAAAGTGTGAAGAAGTTGTGTCCATAATGTCGTTGGTGATTTTGGCCTTTGGTGCCCATAAAACAGTGGTGCATGCTCTTGGGCTTTTGGTGCTCTTTTGGTGAATTTGAACAATGTTGTTATTTGGTACATGATGAGTCGGTTGCGCAGATTTTTGTATCCGAAGTGTTCAATAAAACCTTCAGGCTGAGGTACGTATACACACGCACAACCTTTGGTGTTGATTTTAGTTGATTTGTATGAGTCAAGGATAACTCGAAAAAGGCAAACTCTATAGTAGAACTCGTTCAAATAAACCAGATGATTGAAGTACATGTCCAAAGACGGCTCTCAATATAACTGCATTGGTATAACTGCATTGCATACATTGTAATCTACAACTCCCATCAAACAGCTCGACAATCGTCATTTAGCGATGTCCTGTTGATGACCGCATTCTCGTCTCGGGTCCATGGGGATTAGTCCCTGGGTGGTCATGAAACGTTAGCTCGGACCCCACCGAGGCAGTGAGTCAAACGGTCGCCGGAGGAATTAGCTCCGAACATCTGACCATCTAGTCTGGGTAGCTGTTGCAGCGACAGACAAGTTCGGAATGGTCATCGTTAAGCTGACAAGTTCTGTCACGAATGTTATGGGATATGGATATTTATTCTCGTTGGCAGCTATGCAATTCTGATTTCTCTCTGGTATAATACGTATCATAAGAGTTCTCCAGATACTTCTGTGTTAAGTATTCTCGTTTGAGAGTTCATTCTTGGGATGAATTTTGCTTGTTATCTCCAACCCGCGTGACGTATGTATTTCGTTTTGACATGACAAATTTCAAATTAGCACTGGCAGCCTCGTTTTAGATGCTGAGCCATTGTATTACGTCTCACGTCTTTTCATTTGCGAAATTGTATCACAAACGAACGCACTGATACCCTCGTTTTCGATGCCTGAATGTGCACAACACTTCGTAAAACATGCCGAAGAAAAAAATGTACATATCTTTTACGCCGGATTATATTCAACCTTGGTCTGTTTCCAAGTATAACATTATTACTGTACGGCTCTGTGGGGAGCTGTCACGTGATATTCAAATTAATTTTCAGCTGAGATGATATGTCAAATCCGTTAAGGAATGAGGTCAAATAGTTGGGAATCCTTGCATATATGTGACGGGCTGCGTGTTCCAGCGATGTGCGAATGTTGCACACATGTCGGACATGTGTTGCCGCAACAGTCGCGATTAACCCGCTAGTGGTCGCTTCTCGAATCATCGTGGACATCTTTGGCATACTTTCCCCATTAATGTGACATATCTTTGACTGAGCGCTTGGGTTACATAAGCCAGCAAACCGCACCCAAAATGCCCTTTACCCTCTTCCCTCACCATCAAAATAGACCACAACGGGTGACGTCATTTACTAGGTAACTGGGTCTAAACATTTGCTGGTAATCTGCAAAGACTATTCAAGTGCAGGGAAACAGTTTACTGGTTTTGGTTTTGGTGTATATCCAGTAACCTTGGCAACACAAATGGCGACGGTTTCACCTTAGTACTTCGAAAAGATGCATTGATGTGCAGTATCAGAAAACGTGTGTACAAGACCATTGTGTCCATTTGAACCATTGTATCCGCAGATGCATGGTTTTGTATACATACGTTTTTCGGACAGACAATGGTGCGGGCATAATGGTACAAACGGACACAGTGGTGCAAACATGTTATAGGTCCAAAACCATATACGGACACAATGGTTCAAACGGACACAATGGTACGGATATAAGGGTTTTCGGACACAATGGTGCAGACACAATGGACCCCCCCCCCCCCCCCCCCCCCCCCCCCGCCCCTAAAAAAAAAATAATGTTTTCCACCAAGTGAGATTAAACTTTAGTGTCTAGCTACATGTACCAGTTTTGGGCACAAAAACCTGGCTCACCGAAACTCCCAAACGCATCATCTGATTATATACCGTCATTATTTCATGAATTAAATCAAGAAACGAGTTCTTTTTCGCCACCAAATCTCAGAGAGAATATGCCTTTAATCTTCTGATTCTGCTTTGTTAATCATTCACCAATGACTCTACCATGACCCATGCATATGCTATATCTATGGCACCTGTTGCAGATTTTGATAAAGCACAGTGACTCTCATGTACACCATTATACAATCGGTGTATGGATTTTCTAGTGATGCGCGCATACATGCATTCAAAATGTTTCTAGAATAAATAACAACGTGTTGATCGTATAGTTTATATACCCATGCAGCTATATATACAAAAGAGTTTATTTAACGTTTGGCCATCGAAACTAAAAGGCAAAATCTGGTAGCAATAAAAAAATAAAGGCTAGAAGGAAATGGTTTTTATATAAATGAAATCTATGGTAAGCAATTACCCCATTCAGTTACAGTCAAACAGAAAGCCCATTTGAAAAGGTTTTCTTGTTTTTATGCCAATGCCAATTTGTATATTCATGAGCAAAGTTGTACGTTACTATATATTAGACAAACTCATGAAATTCACGCTCAATTGTGCACAAATAATTCCACTATTTTCTCAAACTTGCTGAGACGTCACGGTACCCCATGGTTGTAAGACATGGAAAAACTGGGAGGTAGAAACTGCAGTAGTTTGCCACAATTCCAGTTTGAAGTCTAATGTTTTGTTCTCTACTTTTCCCTTATTGTGCATGTTCCTGAAGTGACATGCCCCAAACAGCGCCATCTTTCTGTGAGTTTCTCGAACGAAATGTTCAAAGTTGAAAGACGATGCCATGTACATGTATACCACTTATTTATAATAAACAGTAGTTAACAGTAGTCAAAATAAACAGTAGTTATGGGTTCCTAAACAAATCATATTTCATGCGCAGCAAAGCCCGTGAATAAAGTTATTTAGCATTTCAGGGCCATTTAAGTGTCCCTGTACTTCTACAATGCGCTTTAAAGGAGCGTGTCCAGATCACATTTGACACACCAATTTTTCCCATTTTGATACCACATCAATTGTCATATTTTCTCATCACCATTCTGAAATTTCGCGTTCTCAATCCATAATTGCAAGGATATCGTCGAAAAACCACAATTTTTTTGTAAACTAATTTATCTGGTTCCATAAAGTAGTGCAGTATAAATTACACCAACTTTTTTCTTCCACATCCAAATTAGAGATTGCAAATTTCATGTTTTCTTCCCATTGTTTGTATTTTGGTGATGTATTTTATTTGATTGTTAGGTTAAAACGATATAGATTTTTCTGAACACGCTCCTTTAACTCAGTTGAAGTCAGAAGTTTACATACATGTACACCACTATACCATCATCACCCAAAATGGTAAACAGGACTACCTGAACCATTGCAAGGTGTGCAAGCTATGTTTTAAGTACTGCAAGCACGTGAGGAATTTCACAAAATCACGACTTTAGTAAAGACTGTTACAAAAATGGTTAAGCACACCAATTTTAACACAATAACTGCTCAATGTACATGCATATCCATAGCTAACTTTTTGTGGCGCAGTTTATATTGCGGTGCAATCAGTGAACCAAAATGCATTCACAGCCGAACAACAACATTATACTAACAGAAATGACTTAAATACAACGGGCAAAAGACTTGTTACTGCCAGTCGGCGCGTGTTGATTTTAGCCTATTTACGAAAGTCACCCGAGGCGAGAGAAGAATGCCTCGTGCTGCCTCGTGTAAACTTTGCTATATGTCAGGGCGAGTTGTTAGACACGGGCCGGGATTAACCTTTTATCAACGTAACAACTGTTGTAAAATCCGACACGGACGGAAATAGAATTCCCAACAGATTTGTCGGATCACTTGGTGTAAGTAAAAAAAAAAATAAAAAAAAAGAGGGGCAAACGCGAATCACAAATGCCAGGCTTTGCCGCAATGCGCTCTCTTTGGGATTTTGACGTAGAAGCTAATGTTGCACCTCTGATGTCCGCCGGACAGACTTACATGAGCTATTTTTGGCGCATTTTCCCCTAGCTTCCCAAAGAACTGAAGTATGACGTCAATTTTGCGAAAGAATTCGACCATAGAATTTCGACGAAACCCCGGTCTCCCATGCACTGTAGAATTTTGCTACGAAATTCCCACGACAAAGTAAGATTACCTAAGACTGTTTATAGACTGTTTGTATATCTTGTGCTTGACGAAATGTTATGCTTCCGGCGACGTCAGAATAAACATCGAGACATGAAAAAACCTCGCAGACCAGCGGTATTTATTTTGTTTTTCTGGAAGCAAACATGTCGTCTGCAGTAATTTTTCGTGGTTCACTGACTTTCAAAGAGCCACAATTTGTTTGGCCATTCCGCATAAAGCATCAACCGTTAACAAGGCTAATGTGTATTATTGTAGCAAACAAATGGCTAAACGTAACTCCGCTTTTCATTATTCTTTTGAATGGTAGAAGGTTTTCTTTTCTATATATCTGCCATTGTTCTGCTATACATGGAATGCAATTTTTAATCAAAATTAATACCAAACATTCAGTCTATATATTATAGCTTCCACCTGCAGTATTGAAGAAACTAAGGAAGTGCTTTTTGTATACGATATATGCCCTGGAATATTTTCGGTGTGGTTACACAGGAAACGTTTAAAGGCCATTTTATCATTTTGCTGATGAAACTGTTTTGTTTTTTTACAAATTCCAGCAACAACAGCATAAGAATAATGTTGATAAACTGCCTTGTAGAAATATCACCCACATAGGTGCAGTAATACTTAGAAAACCTGACAAATCCATGCATGTTAAATGAATGAAAAACAAGTCGTTTGCAAACCTTTTTTTTTAAAGCATGCACCTTCAGTTGGCAATTTCTCCCACAAAATAACCATTTTACACGGGAAAAAATCATGTAGTGTTTTTTACATTGCTATATCAACACTTTTAATCGGGTTTTTCTTGTCAACTCGTGAAGTCAAATTTTGGGTCACTGCAAATGATGGTATATGGCTTTAAGTCAGCTTTTAGTGTATAGAAGAGCAGTGTTCTCCCTCTTTTCATTCGAATCCATTCTGAAGTGGATCGTATGAAAGCAATGGCCCACTCATATTGCTCTCAATGTTTCAATACAATACCGTTTCCTGCACAAGCCAGGAATATGGAGTACAGATTCAAGAGGTTTAATCGATCGAGAGTGGACTAAAAATCTTTTTGCGAATCGAGTGATTGAAATCACTTCCGATTATTTCTTTCTTTCCTCACAATACACGTCAAGTTCCATTACTTTAATGGACCCTCGTGCATTGGTTTCGTTTAAGCTAACACTCTCTGTCAATTTGCAGTCTGGGTAATGGACTTTTGTCAGCGAAGGAAAATTGTTTCGTTTTTGTCATTTCTTTTAAAAGAAAAAAATAACATAATAAAGCACTGTTATTGCTTTTTAGCCCCAAACAAGGCTAAAGCCACTCCGGGTAAGGGGCTATACAAGAAGAAATCTAAAGATGAAAATAACTCAAAAAATATTCCTCTTAAAACAATCTAGATTGTAGGATGGAGGGCAAGGAGTTCCAAAGAGATGCAGTACGTGGAAAAACTGTTAATACAAAATTCTGCTCACAACAAGGACAATTGTAGGTCCAATCATTTGTCCTTTTTTGTTTTTATTCCTTATAATGCATTTTTCTCCATAGCATGGTAATATGCAAAGTCCAAAGAAGTTCAACTGCATTCGTAAATACACATATGTGCAGCCCATAAAGTAACAATCTCGGTTTCATGTTTTTTCGCAAACCTGGCAGAAATATGTTGTATCTAAGGGAGGGGTATGATAATATTCAACACAAAACTCCGTATGCATTAAATGTATAACACAAGTAACGAATCGCTCGCAGGCAATTCGCGATTTCGGGTCTGTTTGGCACAAAGCGAGGGACATAGTCAGAGTGATGTGCCATGCTATATGCTCTTTATAGATCTATTGTCACATTGTTTAAATTTTTTTTTTAACTTACCCCTGCGACATGGCCACTGGTGAAAAGGGTCTATTGCGGTCGTATACGTATACATGTATGAAACTATATTGGGTACCAGAAAGAAGTATCCATGATAGGTGTTCAATCAAACGTATCGGTGTATGAGACATTAAAAATATACTTCTAGTTCCAAACTTGCATAAGAATTTTCATTTTGGTGCCTGTTTTCAAGGTCAAAAAACGGGTGTGGACTTGACCTGTAGTGACGCATTTGAGAGGTATTAAATCGTTTCCCATAACCGCCACGCCATTCCGCTTGAGTCATAAAATATGACAAATATTACTTTTTAATTGGTCAAGTTGTCGATGCATGTTTTCGCGTGTTATATGTGTTATTACGAGTTCAATGTGTTATGAGTTTCAGTTGGAAGACATTAACATGTTTTCTATTTTCCCGCGTAAATACATATTGCCAAAATAGTTGATTACGAATATATTGATTAGCTTCTTAAGGACTAAATCAGCAAGTCATCCGTTCGCACCTGTCATTCTCATACGGTATTTTTATGTTCTGACAAGTCGCATCTTTTGTCGCCCGGACCCATCCCTAGCCCCGGCGCCATCAACTGACTTCTCTCGCGTTTATCTTTGTCCCGGGTCATCTAGCATGGCTTTGGACAAGAAATAGTTTCAAATAGCCTAGGCCTCAAGAATTGAAAATTAAGCGCAATTGACCAGCACAATTGTTTCCCGCCATAAATCAAACCTGGGTGGCGCATTAGTTATACTTTTTGTAAAGGTGCATAGTACCTATTGGCTCGTATATTACAAAATAGTCTGTGTTGAAGAAACGCAATATTTGGTATGGTGCCTAATCACCGTCGAAATGAAACAACCAAACTTGGGATGAGAGAAAAATCATGAGCCTGGCCTTACTGGAATTCGAACCCGAGACCTCCGACTCGCCAGGCAGATGCTCCACTAACTGAGCTATAAGACACAGTGGTAGGCCTATACTACCTATATGTGTTGAAGGTTGTAATTTTAAAAATTGTAAAATAACAATAATTTCTGTCATCACGGTTTTTTTTCGTTGCCCTGTCCGTATTTATCAATTCCATTTTCTTTTTCGATTCTTCACCAATAAAACCTCTTCGACAATGTTACTGGATACACGAAAACCAGTGAACTATTTCCCCGCATTGTACCAATGGATGTTTTAGATTACCAGTGAATGTTTAGACCCAGTTACCCTACCAACTGACGTCACTCTTTCAAGTCTATACCACAGTGAAGCCTTGTTTGCAGGAAATAAAACCTCTGCTTTTTGCGAATCTATCATCACTTAAAGTATGTTCTAGTCATCACAACATATTTTAGACCTATTTAAAGAACTCCGTTCAAATAAATAAAAATACCATACCAAAATACTCCAACCAGTAATAGTTTTCCCGGTCCCGACAATCTACTGGGGTTGAGGAAACTAAAAATGTCACGACCTCCCGGTAAACACACGTTAGCGGTACATTAGATCATTATCCCCGTACCCTGGGCATTCCGCACGATATACATTGTGGCATTCTCACAGCGAGAGAATTTTGAGGAATGACGTAGCACGCTCTAAAAATGCAGCCGGCGCTTCTTTCTATAATAGTTTGATCAACACATACAGCCTTGGGAAAAATTATTGGACCACCTATATCTTGAAGTATTTGTCAAAATCACTCTTCTTCGGCAGCAACCGGGCTTATGTTTATGATGTTTGGTCTTAGACAATTATAGTCATTAGCTCACATATTGCTATATAAAACATTCCTTAACAGATTGTTATGTACTTATTTTTGTTGCCAGGTTGTAGGTGGTCCAATAATGTTTCTCCAAGGCTGTATAGATACATTTTGTTTTCTTTGGTGCCGTTGTAAACAAAAAAAGGTAAATGGGTAATTCCCAAAATTAGGGGTCCAAAAGTGTGACATGCTTTTTAAGATTTCCAAGTGTTTTTTCATGATTGAAAGTGGTTTCCTAGTAGAAAATAATTATTTTTATTTGAACAAATGCCACTCAAATTTAATGTTTGTGTGTAGATATGACATCAAGGTTAATGCAAACTCATTCTACAGCCAATTTTCATTGGCGTAGGTAACCCGGGACACCAAACTCCTATTCAATACCATTGAACAAATTATAAGCCTTCATGGTCTTTTGTTTTGAATATTTTTCAGGAATCAGAAAACAAAATATTGAAGAAAATGATGCTGCCCCCTATAATCACAGGCCACAGTCCATTACTGAGAATTTGTGGTCATAAGTGGTGATTTTTGAAGCAGGGAGTGTCGTACGTAACTGGGACACCAAACATTTTGGACCCCTAATTGTGGGAATTACCCAACTACGAGAAATCATATACGCACGCGTATATTGCCAAGGTTATTTATTCAAGAGTGTGCACTAACTCGAACATAATGAAGTGAAAACCAGGTCAAAATCAACATTTCAGACAATACGATGAATGATATGGCACAAATCATCATTTGGAAGATAACACTTTTTACAGATTCCTGGATTAAGGGCAATTAGGCATAACATATATCTAAAGAATGTTGGTAAAACCTTTACAATCTATGCATGTTTTTAAAGGATCATGTCCAGATCACATTTTTTAGCCCTCCATTTTTCCCATGGGTGTTGAGATTTTGATACCATGTGTCATATTTTTCTCATTACCATTCTGAAATTTCGCGACCTCAATCCGTATATTTCCAGGGATATCGTCAAAAATCCACCGAAGTTTAGTAAACTAATTTATCCGGTTACACAAAGCAGTGCAGTGATTACACCAACTTTTGCTTCCACATCCAAATTGGGGATTGCAAATTTCTTGTTTTCTTCCCATGGATAGTATTTCGGGAAGGTATTTTATACGATTGTTGTGAAATGGTCACCACACATGTATCACCAAGGTTACTGGATCTTCACTAAAAACCAGTAAACTGTTTACCTACGCCTTAGCTATCAAGTTTTAAATTACAGTGATTGCTCAGACCTGGCATCTGACGTTATATTTTAGTAGTCTGTTAGAAAGCCAGCAATGGACTGCACGACACCAAACACACGACCTCACAAAACAGAACAATTAGAATAGTCTCAATCTATACATTATTGTGCAGTGTTCTATTGGTCGTGGCTAAAAGTTATACCTTTATAGTTCTGAGGTCCAAATTCTTGGTGCTTCTGAGCAGAAAATACTTAGCACAGAGAATTTGCTTTACAGCAAAAACAGGTCATACCGGATAATATCTCGTGTGAACATTACAATTCCTAGATTTCGTTAACCTGACTATCATATAAAATACCTCCACAACATGCATGGGAAGAAAACAGGAAATTTGCAATCCCCAATTTGGATGTGAAAGCAACTTGTTGGTGTAATGTATACTGCACTGCTTTTGTGGACCCAGATAAATTAGTTTACAAAACATTGGTGGTTTTTCGATGATATCCTGGAAAATATACAGACGGAGAACGCGAAATTTCAATATATATATATGAGAAAATATGACAATTGATAGGGTACCAAAATCTCAACATCTATGGGGAAAATGTGCAGGTCAAAAAAATGTGATCTGGACACGCCCCTTTTATGCATGAAAATCATTATTTAGATATCACACAGAGTTGTGAAACTTTTACAGAAGCATGTAAACTATAATCATGACGATACCGAAACGAACTCGTCATGACATGCAAAGCTTCATCCTGCACATTATGAAACATTCTACTCAACACATTATGTTATACACGCATACATGTAAGATTTGGATTAACCTATTTAGGACATGTCGTCAGGGTCCCTATATTCGATACCACAAAGTGTAAACTCTTACCCATTGCATGTTTTCCTTGTGAGAAAACAAAGTTTACAAGTTTAACTTGTTTTAAAGCCAGATTAAATAAGACTTGTTATTGTCAATATGGTGGTGCATGGGAGTTTGAAATTATGAAATTATCTCCTTCGAGTACACACAAAAAGTGTAAAGTGTCAAGAGTATACCATTTTTTTAAATATCAAATGAGATCATTTTTTAAAAATCGTAAAAAATTTAAATTACAAGATTTTAACCAAAATAGTTCCAACGGTCGTTGCCGGAATTCAGCTGCAGAGCCGTTCGTAACAACAGTATACGGCCTTGGAAAGAAATATTGGACCACCTACAACCTGACAACAGAAATAAGTACATCATTTGTTAAAGAATGTCTTATATAGCAATATTTGATGCCATGTAAGCCTCCTAAGCTAATGACTATTGTCTAAACATAAGCCGACGGTTGCTGCCAAAGAGGAGTGATTTTTAAGAATACTTCAAGACCATAGGTGGTCCAATAATTTTTTTCCAAGGCTGTCACAGGTACTTCGGAAGCTTTTTTTGGGGGGGGAGGGGGGGGGTTGGGGTTGTACGTGTACCTCAAACATGGTGGTTTGGTTCGCATATATTTGTTATGACAGAAAGTCGAAATTTACGCTTTTACTTATTTAGCTTCATAACAATAGGTAACATAACTCGGGGGATTGAATCAAGCCGTGTTTTACGATGTTCGTTTATAATTATACTAAGCTTTTTTTTTTTTGTAAAACAAATTTCGACAATATTCAGCTTTCTGCGACTGCGCAAAAACCAATCCGATCGACAATTTTTATATGCGTGTCGTGCTTTAACTAAATTAACAGATGTTGGCGAAGCACTCTGGGTTGTGTGTACACGTTGGCACGCACATGCACCGAGTTTAGTAATGGTAATTATATATTTACATGTGTATAGGCTATACACAGGCACACAGCTAATGTAAATACATCTATACGTTTTACATAACAGAATTTCCTAGCGGTCGAGCCCACATACCATCCCGTAATTTTACGAGAATATTGCAGTATGGTACGATTGCCAAAAATGCCTGTTAAAAATACAGGGTCATTTACTGCCAAAATATACTGTGCGTTTGATTATTGACTACATATCACCCAACATTTATCAATAATCGTTATATTTGATGTAATATATGTTACCCGATCTGGGAAAAGGTAACATAAGTCGCGAGTTTTCGCGACCATAAGAAAAATTTGCGGCAGATCCACGTTCATTAAAATACCAAAACACAATGGAAATTCCTGGCGTTGCACGGATACTGCCTGGAATGTCTGCCTAGCTTCACCCTGGAATGTGTGTTACGCCTGAAATTTTGGTATTTTATTAAGCGTGGATTTGCCGCAGATTTCTTTTTATGATCGAAAACTCACCTAGCCTACGCGTCTTATGTTACCTTTTCTCAGATTGGGTCACATTGGCAATTGGGCTGTGGTATATTTAGGACGATGAAAATATTTACAAATTGCCATGTACTTACGTGTGGTGGAGGTGCAGGTCCAAATCCCGGTCAAATAGAGGTGGTTTTCAAAGTTAAACCCTCCTGCGTCCACCAGTAGTTCACTGCCTGCCGAAATCCGGTTACAGATAGTCTTCCGAAGAACACTTCTACTCCTATAGCCCTTCACTCAAACGGCCTGCAGTGCACGGCGGAAAACACAGTCCGCATGCATCCACCACGGGCCTTGCATACAAGAGAGAACAATCTTTCGAAATGAAAGGATTCGCTCCAACTGGCACTCCAAAAGACAACCTATGTCCCCTGGAATAGAATAGAATATAATACAGAACATAACAGAATTTGAATTTGAGCGACCTCTGCGTCTGTTCAGCGAATGATCCACACACAACAGAATTAATTCCACGCAACTAAAGCCGAACTATGCAGGGTTCAAGTTCGGCGCACTGCGCGTGCCCGATGTCATATATGTATTATTTATAGCTCAAGTTCAAAGGCTAAACTGTTCCTACCCGCAACGCAGTATAAATTGTACATCCGTCCCATCTGCCGGGTTTTATTTTGTTTATTTAACTTTCTGTGCGAAACGCATTACTTGAGTCTATAGAAAATTGTCAAGCTTTTAAACTTAGCTATAAATATAAGAACTGAAAGGGAATGACTGAATACATAAGTTGTTTTTTTGCTTCGATTTAGATTCGCCTTGAAATGTAAATCTCTTGAGTTTATATAAAAATACTTCTTCCAGAAAATCTCGCAAAAATTAAAAATTATTTCCTTGTGTGGAAATGTTAATATTCTTTAGATACGTATAGCAAGATATTCGACTCCGTTCGTTATACAGAGTGTTCGTTTTGCATGAATCAGTTCGTGTGCACAACACCGCTGGACCAATATTTGCCAACCGTATATGCCGAATACACCTACAATAATTATTAATTACGCTCAGTATATATCAATTAAAAAACCCACAGGCACGATCCGTTGCACAAATGATCATCTGTTTAAACTGTTCAAAGAAACGTGTTTTGGTGTTCAATATAATATTCATAATGTGCAGATGATCATTAGGTGAGCACTTCGCAATATGATAATAAGTCTGATAACTTGAACTGTAGAAAGCAGCTTTGGAAAACAGTGTGATAATTACGCATATCGGTTGTTTCTTGATTATTTTATTGTCTTGTTTTCAAATTCTTAAAAACAGATTATATTGGAAAATGTTAAAAACGGCGTTATCCGCGTGTACTTAAGGATGTGTGCACAAAGACCAACCTGTGTATAAATCAGCCCAGTATCTCATCTACGACAAAATCCATGCTTTCAAGAAATTGTGCGAAGCTCCCGTCCTATTTAGGCTGGTTTCGTGGTTATACTGCACGAAAAACGGAGCCATAATACCACGGTATGGTCAAGGGCCTATATACTTTCTTTTACATGATAGCGCCCTTGTAAATGTGCCGTATGTGCGGGTTTCTGTATTCAAACGGGGGACGTTTAACAATAGGGTCCGCGATTGCAAAGGAGGTCCGCGATTTGGAATCGTGTGCAAAACAAATTAGAGCAGTCGCCAAAAAAACTAAGCCCAAACAAAAGAGGAACAATGGGACGTCCGCGGTGGGAGGTAGGTACAAGACAACATACGTGCGCACACGTAGAAAAAGAGAGGGAAGGAAAAAAGAGGGGGGGGTGGGGCACTTCCCTTCCCATAGTATATGGTAGTAGTCCAAGTAATATCACGTTTGTAACACTGGGGCGGGAGTTTTGAAAAATGTTGGTCTCTCAGCCCCCCGCTCCCCCCGCTCCCCCCGCTCCCCCCCCCCCCCCCCCCCCCCCCAAATGTTCTGGATCTGCCTATGTTCTCTTATTGTTTTCTTATATCATCTCGGGCGAAATCAGTGCACTGGACAGTTGGAGCCACGGTTCTTCTATCAGTTGGAGCCACGGTTCTTTTATATCAGTTGGAGCCACGGTTCTTCTATCAGTTGGAGCCACGGTTCTTCTATCAGTTGGAGCCACGGTTCTTCTATATCAGTTGGAGCCACGGTTCTTCTATATCAGTTGGAGCCACGGTTCTTCTATATCAGTTGGAGCCACGGTTCTTGTATATCAGTTGGAGCCACGGTTCTTCTATCAGTTAGAGCCACGGTTCTTCTATATCAGTTGGAGCCATGGTTCTTCTATATCAGTTGGAGCCACGGTTCTTCTATATCAGTTGGAGCCACGGTTCTTCTATATCAGTTGGAGCCACGGTTCTTCTATCAGTTAGAGCCACGGTTCTTCTATATCAGTTAGAGCCATGGTTCTTCTATATCAGTTGGAGCCATGGTTCTTCTATATCAGTTGGAGCCACGGTTCTTCTATATCAGTTGGAGCCACGGTTCTTCTATATCAGTTGGAGCCACGGTTCTTCTATATCAGTTGGAGCCACGGTTCTTCTATCAGTTAGAGCCACGGTTCTTCTATATCAGTTGGAGCCATGGTTCTTCTATATCAGTTGGAGCCATGGTTCTTCTATATCAGTTGGAGCCACGGTTCTTCTATATCAGTTGGAGCCACGGTTCTTCTATATCAGTTGGAGCCACGGTTCTTCTATCAGTTGGAGCCACGGTTCTTCTATCAGTTGGAGCCACGGTTCTTCTATATCAGTTGGAGCCACGGTTCTTCTATCAGTTAGAGCCACGGTTCTTCTATATCAGTTGGAGCCATGGTTCTTCTATATCAGTTGGAGCCACGGTTCTTCTATATCAGTTGGAGCCACGGTTCTTCTATATCAGTTGGAGCCACGGTTCTTCTATATCAGTTGGAGCCACGGTTCTTCTATCAGTTGGAGCCACGGTTCTTCTATCAGTTGGAGCCACGGTTCTTCTATATCAGTTGGAGCCACGGTTCTTCTATATCAGTTGGAGCCACGGTTCTTCTATCAGTTAGAGCCACGGTTCTTCTATATCAGTTGGAGCCATGGTTCTTCTATATCAGTTGGAGCCACGGTTCATCTATCAGTTGGAGCCACGGTTCTTCTATCAGTTGGAGCCACGGTTCTTCTATATCAGTTGGAGCCACGGTTCTTCTATATCAGTTGGAGCCACGGTTCTTCTATCAGTTAGAGCCACGGTTCTTCTATATCAGTTGGAGCCATGGTTCTTCTATATCAGTTGGAGCCACGGTTCTTCTATATCAGTTGGAGCCACGGTTCTTCTATATCAGTTGGAGCCACGGTTCTTCTATATCAGTTGGAGCCACGGTTCTTCTATCAGTTAGAGCCACGGTTCTTCTATATCAGTTGGAGCCATGGTTCTTCTATATCAGTTGGAGCCACGGTTCTTCTATATCAGTTGGAGCCACGGTTCTTCTATATCAGTTGGAGCCACGGTTCTTCTATCAGTTGGAGCCACGGTTCTTCTATCAGTTGGAGCCACGGTTCTTCTATCAGTTGGAGCCACGGTTCTTCTATATCAGTTGGAGCCACGGTTCTTCTATATCAGTTGGAGCCACGGTTCTTCTATCAGTTAGAGCCACGGTTCTTCTATATCAGTTGGAGCCATGGTTCTTCTATATCAGTTGGAGCCACGGTTCTTCTATATCAGTTGGAGCCACGGTTCTTCTATATCAGTTGGAGCCACGGTTCTTCTATCAGTTGGAGCCACGGTTCTTCTATCAGTTGGAGCCACGGTTCTTCTATATCAGTTGGAGCCACGGTTCTTCTATCAGTTGGAGCCACGGTTCTTCTATATCAGTTGGAGCCACGGTTCTTCTATATCAGTTGGAGCCACGGTTTTTCTATCAGTTGGAGCCACGGTTCTTCTATCAGTTGGAGCCACGGTTCTTCTATCAGTTGGAGCCACGGTTCTTCTATATCAGTTGGAGCCACGGTTCTTCTATATCAGTTGGAGCCATGGTTCTTCTATCAGTTGGAGCCATGGTTCTTCTATATCAGTTGGAGCCACGGTTCTTCTATCAGTTGGAGCCACGGTTCTTCTATCAGTTGGAGCCACGGTTATTCTATCAGTTGGAGCCATGGTTCTTCTATATCAGTTGGAGCCACGGTTCTTCTATCAGTTGGAGCCATGGTTCTTCTATCAGTTGGAGCCATGGTTCTTCTATATCAGTTGGAGCCACGGTTCTTCTATCAGTTGGAGCCACGGTTCTTCTATCAGTTGGAGCTACGGTTCTTCTATCAGTTGAAACCATGGTTCTTTTATCAGTTGGAACCATGGTTCTTCTATCAGTTGAAACCATGGTTCTTCTATCAGTTGGAACCATGGTTCTTTTATCAGTTGGAACCATGGTTCTTCTATCAGAATGGTTTATAAAAATGTGGGGACATTGCAAATCATGTATACGTTAATAATCATGTATACTTCAATAAGCCCGCGTGAATATAGAAAAAAACATATTTCAATTTGTTTAATACGACTGCAAGGATTTTCGTTCACATGTAAAACATAACACTACATAAGACGGTTCATGCAAAACATATCGGGAGGCATATTCGAGAGAATATGTTAAGGGATTTCCTTGTGGCGCATTTATCATTTACAACTCATACAAAGTATTGCTGTGCTCCGCGGAAGACCACTCTTGTCTCATAGATGAAAACGCTATTTATCAAAACGTAGAAAAAATCTTCGAGAAAGATTTATCTTCATTGTGCATATAGACGTTAGTGTGCTACTGATTTCGCGGGTTAAAGGTATATTATCTGTACCCGGGGCCAAGTTGAAAATTGTTCGAATTAAATTTGTTTTAAGAAGAAATAGCCACAGAAAAACACACCTTTAAACACACAGAACTGGACGTTAAAATCTAGAAACAAAATCCCCCAAGGCAGTTCCTGGGTCCCAAAAAATGCATGAATAGAGAACGTCAACTGTTGTATTATAGGTGCATACCGCCTACATACATTCATTGTTGACAAACGCCTCGGGAAACATACTGTAATTATGTTTTTCTTCAAGATTTTTTTCAACGTACGTTTGCTTAAAGGGCCTGAAATGCTCAATAACTTTATGAAACAGTTTTTGCTGCATATGAAGGATTACTTGTGTAGAAAGACAATACTACTGTTCATTTTGATGCCCCATGAATAAAAAGTGGCATTTTTCAACTTTGAAAATTTCTTAACATAAACTCACAGACAAAGGGCGCTGTTTGGGCATGTCACTTTAGGAACACACAGCGAAAAAGCAAAGAAAAAATATAAGACTTCAAACTGGAATTGTGGAAAAATGCTGCAGTTTCCAGCCTTAGTTTTTTTCATGGTTTGCAACAGGCAACATGTAAAACAAACCTAAACCACCATAGGTTACAAAAGTTTCAGCAAGTTGGAGAAAATTGTGGAAACTTCCTAAAGTGACATCACCACTCTGCTCATGCATATGTAAATTTACATCAGCATAAAAATCAAAAACCTTTATTTTAACCCCCTAAACGACTTTCAAGTAGGGTTTTTATGATTGTAAATTAATGGACTAGTTTCATAGCACAGATTTCATTGATAAAAATACCATTTTAGGGCCCTTTAAAGACAGATTACATGATTGGAAAACTTTAAAAACAGGAACAACAACTTTACATAAGTAAAGAATAATGTTGATAAACTGCCATGTAGAAATTTCAGCAATACAGATAGGCCCTACAGTAAACCTGAAAAACTTCAGAAAACCTGAAAAAAAATCCATGCATGGTTTTTGTGTTTAATGAATGGTAAAATAAATGTGTGCAGACATTTTTTTTTCAATAAAGCACCTTCAGTTGGCAATTTCTCCCATATGGTCTTCGTTACCATTGCTATTAGTCTGATTTTTCTTGTCAAATCGTGAAGTAAAATTTTGGGTAACTGCAAATGATGTATTGGGACTTTAAAGAAATTACTATACGCGGAAGCGAGTTCAAACGGACTGCCCACACTCGATTTTCCAACACATCGGAAGGTTAATTACACACCTGGATGAAGGTTTAAGCCTCTAGTAACACTTCAGCCCCCAGAAACAATTACAAGGGGATTTTGGTCTTAACGAGCTCGGCCGGAGATTTCGGCCGAGCTAGAGGCGTTATTGACCCGTGAAATCACGAGGCAGAGGCGGCTTGCTGCTCTGTGAACAGGAACATTGTTGCCCTGGACATAGAGAAAGAAGTTATCTTTTATGAACAATATCTGACCTGAACAAGTTTTCCACGATTGGCCCGCCTATATATGAACTTTGTGTCCGTTAGAATCATTGTGCCCGCAGACGGTTTTTCGGACATAATGGTTTTTCGGACACATTGGTTTTTCGGACACAATGGTGCAAACACAATAGTATACACGAACAGACACAATGGTGCGAACATGACACAATGGTACGAACTTATAATGGTTTCTTCGGACACAATGGTGCAGACATAATGGCCCAAAGCCATCTGCGGACAAAATGGTTCAAACAGACACAATGGTCCTGTTTTTGGAGGACAAATACAAAAATGGATAATATACTATATGGCGAACACGACTAGGCCTATGTGGCCCAGCCAGATAACGTATTTGTATTCAAGTATAAGAGATCGTGACAACTCAATCTTTTCGGAAATTTGCAAAACCATTTGACATCGTTTTCTAGTCTGCTTTTATCCAATGTTTCGAAGTGGAATTCAATTTTGGACAATCTCGATGTACTCATAATACAGTCTCAAATTTAAAAGAAACACATTGAATTCTCAAATTTCAAAGTCTTAGAATACATTTCGTTGTCTGGAGGTATATGTCTGTGTATAAGTAATAGGGTACGTGTACTGAAGTGAAAACGTCACCCTTTGTGTGTTGCCAACGTTACTGCAATGGGTGTACACTAAAACAACAGTTTCCTTGCGCTTTAACAATGGATTTTCAGATTACCAGCGAATGCTTGGACCCATTACCCTGGTAACTGACGTCATACTTTAGTACTCTATTCAATATAAATTTATTGTAGACAACAAACGGAAAAGAAAACATAGCGTGCTACGTAATTCACCGCATTCATCATTCCGCAGTACTTTCAAGCTTTTGTTTTCACCGCGCCTTTCACGACAAAAACCGTGGCACTCGCAGCGCAAGCCCTTTTCTCAAATTCGTGATAAATTAGCCTTTAAAAATTCTGTCCTTAAGCCCCAAAGCAAATTACTAGCAGGTTCCCGATCAGTCAGATGTTGTACTATTCCTAAATTAAGTCGGCGGGATTAATTCTTGCTGGATCACGTACGTGTGCGTATGCATACTGTGTACCCAATCTTATACACGAATTCTTTAGGAGTGATATTACTGTATGTATACGATCTTTTGTGCTGCCGACTTTTCGCGCGTAATACTTGACGTGTATTTTGTACTTACTCAGCAAAATTAAAGTGGGTATTGTTTGAACACGTACGCAAAAACCCGTTCCGGCACGTTCGCTTGTTAGGTTTTCTGTTGAAAAATCATTAAAAGTTACCCGTGAATGTGGCACCAGTTGTGGTTAAATTACCGTCTTATCGATGAGGTTTTTGTCGGCAATCTCTGTGCGAACTGAGGTGTTTAAGCCCCTCGCATAAATTATCGATATTTTTTGCGCCGTATGTATTTTACACACCATTCTCAATAAAATCATGAATGTGCAGAATCAGAGGCGTGTAATTTACATTTCCTAATCAATTTCAAATTTCTTTCTGGTTTTACACAAGTAGGCCTAATTTCTGTATTGTTTGTGACTGTTTTCAAGTGTATGTCGGATTTCTATGTTCTTAAAGTATAGGAGCGTGTCCAGATCACATTTTTGAGCCCCCAATTTTTCCCATGTGATGAGATTTTGATACCATACCATTTGTAATTTTTTCTCATTACCATTCTTAAATTTCGCTCCATATATTTTTAAGGATATCGTCCCAAAAAAAACCACTGATGTTTTGTAAACCAATTTATCTCTTCCATAAAGCAGTGCAGTGATCAAACCAACCTTTTTGCTTCCACATCCAAATTGGAGATTGCAAATTTCCTGTTTTCTTCCCATGGATAGTATTTTGAAGATGATTGTTAGATTTTAGATGATTGTTAGGTTAAAACGAAATCCATTGTCTGGAACAACCTGAACAAGTAAACTCCTTCAAATCTAATCCATGTTCTTAAATCTATTTCGGGTTGCAGTGGGAAATTTTCCAAGTCATCAAAACAACGAAGTGAGGAAATGATAACTAAAACAACTATAGTTGAACTATTTTTAAGGCAAATGTGATTGGCCAAAAGTTAAGACCGGGTCAAGCACCACAAATACTGACTCTTGAGAGTCATTTCTACATTCATTGTATGAAAAGTCTAAGATCCTACTTTTCAACACTCCGGGGCGGCCGCCAAGGAGCGAAATTTGCTACACTGACAGGCCGTCCACAGCCGTCAAGTTCAAGTTCAAAACGGTGTGTACAATGTATGGTGGACAACGAATGCGTTTACAGGTCAACCGTGGAAGACAGTGGCAAAGCTGACGTTTTATCTCGTCAACCGCCCCTGTGACTATAACCTTTACATTGCCAGAACTCTTGTTCGTTTTAGTTTGTGCACCTGCATGTCCATTCCTCGGTGCTGCTAGCGTGAGTTGTGCAAATGGTAACACAAGATCGGGCGCTTGGTACACAGATTTATCGAAGTATTTCCCACTCCTAGCTCAATTATATGTTTATTTATGTACATGTACCACCACAGGTCTAGCCAGCTGTACACTGAATTAACTTATTTACATGAATGTACATTATCCATTATCCATATACAATTAGTTATTTATTTACATGTAATTTGTATTTGTTTCAATTTTTATATATATTTAATTTTTAAATTTTTTTTTTCATGATACCTGTAAGTGGCGGATCTCCGCTGTTGGATATCAAATAAATAAATAAATAAAATAAAATAAATAAATACTATGGCGTATGGTGCTCCTTTACGTTTGTATGCTTCTGCGGAAAGACCAGACTATGTGTCTTCATGGCGCCCTCGGACTCACCGGACAGGTTCACAATCAAAACACGGTCTATTGTCTCTACCCTGGTCTATAGGCCTTGTCCATCACTCAGTCACGGCCCATCGGATAGGTGTTTAGGAAGAAGGTACTCCGGAAGACCCCCAAGGACCTACCTCCAGAGGTCGGTCAACATTGTACCGGGCGAAGTCAAACAAAACGTGGACAGTTCGTCACGCCAGCCACGCTTGGAAGAAAATAGGTCGCAGACGACCGGGAAATATTGGTTATACTGTAGAAAGTACAAGACAATTAAATTACCCCGGCAGGAAATTTCAGACGGCAACTAAAACATGTTTACGTCGTCTGGCGGAAAAGGAAAACTCAATTCGACAAGTAAATACTGATGATCGTGGCTGAAAACAACTGAAAAGAATAGACCGGAAGCATAATGACGCCACGTTTCGTTTAAAATGCGGGTATAGTTAGTATGCAGAAGGTCGTGGGTTCGAGTCCCACCCGAGCACCCTATACAGTGTTTCTCATAGTGTCTCGGTGAAGCACTGAGTGTATACAGTGTTAATCAGGTTACGTCGAGTAGGGCAAAACAACTCCTATAATTTATATTCATTGTCCCCGACGCAAGCCAAATCGCATTATCTCGTTGCTAAATTATTCCAACCTGCTGCTCAACACCGGCCAGTTCGGTGGTCGAGTGGTTAAGACATCTGCCTTGTATGCATGAGGTCGTGGGGTCGAGTCCCACCCGAGCACGCTATGAAGTTTTTCTCATAGTGTCTCGGAGAAGCACTAAGTATACAGTGCTAAACTAACCCTAATAGACCAGTTGCTTGATAGATTTGCATAAATCCTAGAGTCACGCCTTATATTTGAATAAATGCTTAGAGTCCTGCCTTCGCGCTATATGGCGCTCACGTATGAGTGAGTCAAGCACCATGCTATACCTCGCAAATCGGGCTGTTTCCAGGTGGTGCACGCTGGTACATGGTAACCGTGCGGTACCTGGAATACCTCGCACATTACTCTATGCATTTTTAAGCTGGACCATGTTGATTGAACATGTTGATCGGCAACTTTAAACCAGTTATATAACCCAAAATCGTTTCTCCACTTTCTTGAATGCATCATTGCAGTTTGGAAACGTTCCAGCTTTTAAAGTTGACATCGATTTCAAGTAATAAAAAAAAACACGTTTTATTTCTTCTTTTTTTGACCCAAATTCACGATGAGTAGGCCTATACATGTTTTAACATGTTCATTTCAACATGTAATTTCGGAAGGTCCAGCTTTAAAATGCATAGAGTAATGTGCGAGGTATTCCAGGTACCGCACAGACTTTCGCGCCGGTTACTATATGTACCAGCTTGCACCACCTGGAAACGGCCCGATTTGCCAGATAGTCTGGTGCTTGACTCACTCGTACGCGAGCGCCATAGCGCGAGGGCGGGACTGTAGGATCTACGCAAATCTATCACGCAACTGGTCTATTAGCGCGTAATTTTACGAGAGCCTCAGGGTACCAGATGATCTGTAGGGCCAAATGGAAGCACAAAATTACAAGCCGTGACGTCATTATCCTTGTCCATTCTTTTAAAACTCCTCGGTTGTTGGAGATAATGGGGAAACAAAATAATGATAGGACTTCCAAACTTACATGTCAGACACCGATGATAAAGCAAATGGAGACATACACAGACATTTACACATAGTAATGCCACTTGACTGCAGAAACGGAAAATAAACAACATTACCCTAATTGTTAAACACTCCGTGATTAAACCAGGGCATCACCCAAATGGGTTTTTAATAATTTAACAATGTAACCCGGTTTCAGCCCAATTGAAAACAATTTACGACTTTTATTTGGTGAGAAATGTCCTTGCTACACGTTTTGTTAACCAGAAAGTGGGGTTGTTCAAAAGAGGAGCCATTTTGTTTACTATAGTCCGGGTCATCTAATTCGTTAACACGGGAAATTTGTCGGAACTGCTATGCACCGTTTAATAGGAACGATTTATTTAATCGTTTTAATGCTTTCAGTAAATCATAAACGAATTATTACACTGGGAAAACATGTCACATTGCCGTCAAATACGCCGACTGCAACGGACCCATTGCAGCCCGATTTATTCAGGGGGAAATAGGTGGTGCGAAAATATATTGGATACAGTTTTTATTATTTTCTCGGAAATTATGAGCTTTAATATTAAGCTGACTTACAAACAGGTTGCTTTTTACCACTGCATACATATCGCTAACCACACAATGAGGTAAGGCCGTTTGTATAATAGTTTCCGATAGACATGTTCCGGGTTTTTCGTACATAATGGCATTAGCATACTCAGCATGTATATTCAGGCAGCGGACCTTTGACATGTATAGTTTGGTTCCCGAGTAGATGGCAAGCCGCATTCCGCAATAAGCGATAGGATTAGAAACCGGTCCATAGTATGTCAAAGGTCCGCTGTACCAAACATAAATGAGTATGCTAACTCCATTGTGTGCAAGAAACACCGAACAGGTCTATGCTGCAGCATGGCTGCAGTAATCTATCCTTAAAATGTTACAAACTGAGACACAGTATTTAGGGGAAAAGTCGGGCTTCTAGCGATTGTCGAGCGACAACCGCCAAAAACGGATGCCTATAAATTCCACCTTCCGTGAAAATGACAGTACGCATGAGTCTACCATAATTTCACACGATATTTAAAGGCCAATACAACATTTCCAGTTTCCCAAAATTTTGCTTCACGTGTTGACAGGAAAAAAATCCGACTAAAAGCGTTGATAGCAATGGTAACAAACCTCAAATGCCTTTTCCCGTATAAAATGGTACCCTTTTGGAAGAAATGGCCATCTGAACGTGTTTTTTACTTGTCTGCAGACATTTTTTGACCATTCGTTCAACACAAAAACATGCATGAATTTTTCAGATTTTCTGATATACCACTGCATCTATGTGCTGGCTGGATTTTCAACAAGGCAGTTTATGAACGTTGTTTTTTTAGTTATGTAGTGCTGTTTTTAAAAGTTTTCCAATCATAATCTGTTTTTAACTTAGTGAAAAATGTGTCATGAATTAATGGTTCTTTAAATTCCATATCGTGTATATTCTAAAACACTTAGCTCTTGATAAATAAGAGCCTCTTCACGTGTTTATCTTGAATGCACTCGTCTGGGCACTTGACGTGTTTTTTTTACATAAATTGACAAAAAGGACGTGATCTTTAGCCGACACGACATTTGCGCACACATCGAAGAGTGACTTTTGGCTACAATGTTTTCGTATGTAACCATAGACTGCTAAATTGTTACGTCACTCATGTCAGTTACCATTGTAAATGGATCTAAATATTCGCCGGTAATCAGAAACTTTAATTGGTAGCGCGCAGGGAAATAGATTTTATCGAAATGATTCAGACACTCGACTGAAAATTGTGCCAAAACATTGGACAGAAAAGTTTTTCCTCCATTTTATTTTTAAATGACTGAAAACAAATCCAATATGCGCACATAAATCTATGTTGCTTACACAATGGGCTTCTACCCATTAAGAGTAGGCCTACCAGAGTAGAAATGTTTGGAACAATTTGATTAGTACGCCATTACAAAAAGTGCTAATGTCACATTCACTAATAGTGGCTCCCTTATAAAATGCGTTTTGTGTGGCATATATGCCTGTAAGTTATACAGCACTATGGCTTTTGAATAAAACCATGTTGGAGCTAGTTGTACATACATTTGTACACAATTATACATTTTTCTTTTCTTAAATAAAGATACAAGCGTAGAACATGTCGATTTGTTGGATAAATGTCCACCCACCTTATTCTTAATTATGTTTACTGTGTTATAAAGCAAGACGGTGTATCTGGGCATCGCTATGGCGATTTAGCAACGTCCTTTATACGGTTCAATTAGGGAACCGCGACCTTTTATGTCCAAATTGAATCAACGCTGAGCAGCCCATTCTATCAATGCTTGTATTATTTTTCTGTCCTCGGAAAGAAAACAAAAAGAGTTTCTCTCTAAGGACATATATAGTGGCTGTTCTATAGTACGATTTAAAAATTGTGCATTAAGTAATATTCAAATTTTGTAACCTTGGAGAGTGTGGATGAAATGAGAAGGAATTATGACTACCACTATACGTGCATGCTTATACGTGAACTCAAACCTCAAACAGTCGAACATCAATAACAAGAGTCCCTCTGGGACTTTGCAGAATACCTTGTTATAACAGGAACCTTGTATTATCAGGAATAAAAACAATGAAGAACAAAGGATTGGCAACCTGAAAAGTTCCTTGTTATAAGCAGAATGTTGTATTAACAGTGCTCTTATTAATTATGGAGGTTTGACCAGTGCGAACAAAAAGTAAAACTGCCGAATTATTACGAAAAATTAAAAACATTTCATTAAAAGCATTTCACGTTCGCGTTGTACGTATATATATATATCTAATAAACCATACTGTCACGGAAGCTGGAACGCGTGAAATCACAGGTGGTTTAAACAATTATGTTGGATAAAAATTATGAATAAGTGATTCTTTTTAGGGATTATACAAATGTGGACAAATGTCCATGAGTTTGGGAAATCTGGATGCAATGAAAAGCAACTTGGCTCCAGTGCACCGGGATTCGTCCTACCAATTGAGCTATGAAGCCAACTGATGGTGGTCTCGAATCACAGTATTAAAATAATTATGTATACGATTTAAAAAATTAAAAAGGCAAAATACATTGACCGAAAGATCGAGGGGGCTTATATAGATGTAATATTTTTTCTTGGTCAAAAACGAGAATGAACACCTCTTGTGGCAAGGCTGCCTGCACCAGCTTTCTAAAGGGCCTGCTGAAGCAGGATGTACCACTCTGCCTGACGTGTTCACTTGACCTTCGCATCTCTAGGGTAAGAGGCGCCATGTATTGGTCAGTAACGTGTATGAACACCTCTTCTAACAAGGCCGGCTCAACCAGCTCCGTATAAAGAGCCGCTGAGACAGGATGCGCCACTCTGCTTTGTGTTACCCTGACCAAAAGGCGAGGAGGCTCAGATATAACATATTATTTTATAGATTAGTAACGTGAATGTACACCTCTTCTGGTATAGGCTCACTGCACGAGCCGCTGAGGTAGGATGCGCCACTCTGCCTAAGGTGTTTCCCTGAGCTCTGCACTTCTAGGGCAGGAGGCGTCACATATACCAAATATTGTGCTGGTCACAAAACGTGCAACTGAAAACAAGTCATTTAGCTTCATCTTGCAAATTAGCGAAAACTTTAAATTTTCAGAATATTTAATGGAAATGCGGTTTTATTTGATGAATTCTTAAACATAAACGACTACCAGACACAACCTTTAAAAGCCGACGATAAGACCAGTTTAAACAATCAAAAACCTGGTACAAAGATCAAGATGGTTTTTGTCCACTACAAAAAGCTTCCTCCAAACACTTCAATTTGATTGTCGCTTATACTTAAGCACGGCCTTTCAACAGTAAACATTAATCATGGATATAAATATGGACTTTGCGCGGTTTAATCCCGAATGCGCATGCGTATCTAGTGACGTAATGAAAACAGTTTGCGTTCGAAGTACATGTACCAGGTGCTATTTTTCAAGTTCAAAACTGGCAAATTCCTTTACAAACTGATGTTGAGATAACACACAAAATACTGCACATTTTAGAAATCCGTTTGAGTGTGGAAAATGCATGTATGTAAATATTGACTCCACGGCCGATTAGTACCACTCGATAAAGGGTCATAAAATGGCCGCGAGCGTTTATGGTCCAACGAACTTGCAAGTTGTTACTTTGCAACTGTTTTCAGATACCAAACATGTATCGGGTATTTTCACAAAATGTCGCGAAAGAAAAAAAAGTTGGCATGACTTTTAAATTTTGATAGACTGTTTGAAACTGGCATACCGTGCTTTTGTTGGCAAGTTTTTAAAAATTTTCAGACTTGTTTTTTCAGGGTTGATTGCAGAATTATCAGTGTTGAATTAATGTTTCGCTTTGGCGTGCCATAGTATCGATACAGTAATGGCAGATAGATATGATAGCTGTTGACGTCACGCGTATGGCATGCCAAAGCGGAAATAATTTAACTCTGAAAAACAAGTCTGAACATTTTTTTAAACTTGCTAACAAAAGCACGGTATGCCAGTTTCAAACAGTCTATCAACATTTAACAGTCATGCCAACTTTGTGTTTCTTTCGCAACATTTGCGAAAATATGCGTCAACATTAAATTATCAGTGTTTAATTATTTTCGCTTTGGCGTGCCATAGTATCGACACAGCAATGGCGGATAGCAACCGGTTGTCAAAAAAGTGAAACCCAAGAATAGGCCTACACAGGTTTACATTCCAGAATCACTGACCTATATACAATAAACTGGTACACGGGTCCCTGACTGAGTTAACAGTTCGCCATCTTGCTCCAGGTGACCAATGCCTTGGACAGACTGGTATACTAGTTTCACTATAGAGTACACGTGTTAAGTGGAATACAAGCGATTTGTGGACCAGGAACCAGTCTAGTCAAGGCATTGTTTTGTCTGGAGCAATATGGCAGACACGTTGCTTCAATTATTTGTTTTTATCCGGGGAGTGGTTTTTATATGGATTGTATAATCTTTACCACGACCCTTGACAATGGTCAGAAATATATAATAATAATAATAATAATAATTAGCCTTTTTTCGTCGCGTCCGGTGCACTGGCGTACTTTTTTCAAATCCACACTTAGTATCCAAATGGACGGACTTATTTTGTGTTGCTAGTAACGTAACCGGGTGCAAGCGGCACGGTAGGAGAGAATGGCATAAAGCAGCTAGACTGCTGGTTGCTATGCATTTGTGTGCACCACAGAAGAATCCAAGGCGTCAGTTACACGCAAAAGGCTAATTCTCGCTATATAGCCATCCGCTTCAATCCTCGCATACGTATCCCTTTTATAATAATGCATTATTACTTTAAAAATTGCAAATGTACATTGTAACAATGGGGCCTTTGTTCTATTAGGCATAGAGAACAACATTATGAATTCACCTTCATTCAAACTGTTCGTGTAAGTGTATCTGCTGTCGCAAGTGCAAGTAAACCAGTTGCACTTTTCACCGCAAGATCATTAAGCCAAAAAAACAAATTAGTAATACATGTAGAGACAAATTGACACAACGGTTACATTGTAAATAATGGCCTTTCGGATTCAATAAATGACAGGAATACAACAGAACACCGGGGCGTGTACATGTGGATTGGGTTTGCAGTCCCTCCTTTGACCGCGTGGGTTTTCCCCAGAAGATTTCTCTAGGGGTTTCCTCCTACTTTTAAAACTGCATCTCCTTCTTCGTCATCTTGAGTTTATAATAAAGTAAAGTTAAAGCTAATAAGTTGATAGCTTAATTTCCTTAAATCGTTTCAGTTGCCAAAAATGCCATAAAATTAAAGTCCAAAAGTGATGAACATAAGGGCATACCATACCAATGCTTATGTTGCCACAAAACTAAAACTTCAAATACATGTACAATCATTATTTTCTGAAAATGAAAGCAAATTTTTTACAGTAATGCAACATGAAATCCTCATTCTTTTTTTCCCTACAGCAAAACTGTTTTAAACAAATCCAGGAAATATTTCGATGACTGTGTGCGCATTTTAGGGAAGTTTGACCAAAATAATAATGCCTTTAAAATTTTTTAGAGTATACAGGCATACATATAGTTATTAGTTATATTCATGTAAACATGGTATGCACACTGTCTTTATCTGTCTAACTTAAAGGGCCAGTGGATCATTTGCAATGACCCCAAAAAGTAATCGACGAGTTTACAGGGGAAAAGTTTTGAAAGTAAAGATTAAATTAATAGCAACTATCCAATGAAAGGTTTTCGCTCAAAATGATATAATTTTACCAGAAAATAATCCGTAAAGATGAAATTATTTAGATCGTTTGGAAACGATTTACTTATTTTTGGTTCGCATCTACGCGGTCCAAAATGCATGGGCGCTGTGTACTCTGTGTGCGTGTTCCAACGCGATGCATTTTTATGGATCGCGCGCACACGCAGTATGTGCGCCACAGAGTGCATGACGCAAGCCACATATAGTACCCGATCAACTGAGAACGAGAACGAATATTTGAAACACCCCGCCAAGAGCAGGAAAATGCATATGGATTTTCATGTTTTTGTTCATGTTTTTTTTTAAACGTGGTACATTTGACAAAGCTGAAATTTCTTCGGATGAGTTTGTTGATGTCTTTCTTTTGATTTATAATGGTTTTATTCGCAGAATCGCTCAAAACAGATCATCTACAGGGCCTATATTATATCGTTTGGAGATTAAACCTTTTTTTACGAATTAGAAGAACAACAGTATGACATAACTAACGAATAACGTTGAAAAACTGTAGAAATTTGTAGAAATTTCAGCCACATAGATGCATAGTACTTAACAAACCTTAAAAAATCCATATTTTGTGTGTGAATGAATGGTTAAACAAAATCGTTTTCAAACAATTTATTTTTAAAAGACGGTGACCTTAACTTGGCAATTAGGCCTACGCCCACTTTGCAATTATGTCCCATTTTACACGGGGGAAAATCATGTGGTGTTACCATTGCTATCAACACTTTTTGTCGGGTTTTTATTATCAATCAATTTATTGAGTAAAATTCTGGGTCACTGCATGCAATGAGCTTTAAAATGAAACCAAATTGGCTGCACATAAGATACGTGCATTTAACGATGACTGTGCAATTTGGCTTTTCAGCATAATGGTGTGACCTGCAGCATCTGTTTGTCACATTAGTTACCCATTAATTATTAGAGTAGCTAAATAAACCCAAGAATCGATTACGGCATCTTAAATATGCATGCCCTGCAAATATCGATTGTGATTAAAAAAACTTAGTAGAAATAGTTCACCATAGCATATGCGTCATAGTTACATTGCAATTTACGTAACTATTAAAGCATTGGCTATAGACCGTATCGAATAGCCACCATTTCGTGGGGCACCTTTTGTTACTTAAACAGTTCAACAATCGATGCACAATATGTGCAACCATGCATGTCCTCAAGGACCAAATAAACTGCCCCACGAAATGGTGGCTATACGGTCTATACAGAGTACTAAAGGGTCATTCCATGAAGTTGGGATACGGTGTCCCCTGTTACATCGGAGACCATTTTAGGCTATACTTTTATACTGAAGAATTTCATTTGTCAATAGTACTCAGAATTACCAGTGGTTTAATGAGATAAAATAAAAACTTCCATTATTTGTAACAAAATATAGGATCATCAGTCACCGATTCGGAATTTTTTGCAAATGCAGGTGTGACAATTTGTGTTTTTTAATATATTTTTTTAACCACGTAAAAATTCAAGTTTGAATTTTCCAAATTTAGATTACAAATGATTGTTTAGATCGATAACTGTGTGCTAATGTCAAATTCATCAAAATAACTTTCATGGTCAGAGTGAATTGAGATAAATTGGTGTGGCGTCCCCGTTATCGTCGGGAACCATCATTTTTTTTCAAATAGGGCCTAGGCCTAATTTAAAATTGCTAAACTCCATCGAGACTGAAGAGACAAAAATGATCACAGAAAAGGCAAAGCAATATCGTGTAACATCATTGTAGAGAACACGATTCTCTGCTCACTTATTTTGTGGAAGTGAAGAAATGTCACACTTGTGTCTCAACGTATAGGAACGACCCCAACGTGAAAATGCCTTCCTTTGTTTTGCAAAGGTTACGAGTCTACACTAAAACTGTTTCCCGCGGCGCTTTAGAAACGGAGGTTTCCGATTACCAGCGATTGCTTAAGCCGGCCGTACACATTGTGTTTCGTCCGTGATTCGATCACGATAGCGCATGTTGTGCAGTCGCATCACAAGGTGTACGGGTTTTGCGATGCGTTCCGATCGGGCGATGTGGTCACGATTTTGGGTACATGTCCGTCGCAACGCAATCGCAGAATTTCGAGCATGCTCAAAATTTGGCGTGTCTGTGCAATCGCAACGGAGTCGGAACGCAAGGTGTACGGCCGGCTTTAGACTACATGACTATAATACCCTATAGTAACTGTCGTCACAATATGGCGCAGCACGTTGCAGAATTTATCATCAAAATTAATTGGGTTGCCGACGTTAAAAACAAGATTCTATTAAAGGTTTATGCACCGGGCATTAAATCGGTAATATTTTAGATTAAATTCATCGATAAATTCAAACAATTGTTGTCCCTTCCTTTAGGAAACCATCTTAAGCGGGTTATTTCTGCTACGAACACTTTTAGTAGGGTTTTTCTTGTCAATTAATACAGTAAAAATGTTGATCACTGCAAATGATGTAACGGACCTTTTAAACTATAACGCAAATTTACCTTAGTTCCTGACAATACAAAGCGATCCGACACTGCGATAAAAATGTTGGAACTTTGGCGGGAAAGCTTCTTTGTAGACACATTCTGATCGAACTACTTATAAATTGTCAGGTAAACACGCAGAGCCGGCGGTTGACATCGGCGATTCTATTTACAAATCCATCAATAACTTGTTAATCATCAATCATTTATCGACTAAGTGCAAATGCTCCTTTTTTTGCAAGAGTGCCTACCTTTTCGTCAGTTAAAAAAAAAGCCGTCAATTTCTTCAATTTGAGTAAATATTTGATTGCGGGATCGGCACGATAGCAAAACAAGCCGTGCAAAGCTCACGACATGGCAAAGTTATTTCATTGCAATTTGCGATGTCAAATTGTTTAAACAAACGATGTTTGCTTTTAGGAGCAATGTTCTTAGATCGTTCATTTTGCCGAACCAGCTGACCAATTACAACAGAGCTAGCAGACAGCGCCCACATAGGTCAAAGTGCATTGCCTCACAAACAATCACGCGATTTTCTGCCACATACAGTTTGTATGCGGTGATGGGTCATTCCATCAAAACGGGACACAGTGTCCCCCTTACGTCGTGACACTTCTAGAGTTGATTTTTTATAATTACCGGACTTCAGAGAATGATTACCCTCGGCATATAAAGAATATATGACCACATGAATCGAACACCACCTTTATCTGTTGATACTACCCAAAACATAATGAGAACGATTCAATAAACTTGTGCGATCTTGTAAATGCAAGTGTGACATTTTGAATCTCCCGCTCGAAATGTAACAAATTTCGCTCATACTGTAATTTGAATCAATAAAGTCCAGGTTCTACAGCTGGGTAAAATCAGCAACTACCTTTTCCAGAACGAAACTTGTCAAAAAGGCTTGAAATGTAGTCGCAACAGTTGGAAAATGCCTTGGAGTCCCCCCTTACGTCGTGAAACAACATTCTTGAATATTTTGAAGACTATGATACCAAGACATGTCTAACTGTTTGTAAATTATTCTAAATATTCTACATTATTCAGAAATTGCACAGAAATTTCTTTAAACATTTTTGTTAACTTGCAAAGGCCATTTTTACAAATGCATAAAAATGTCACACTTTGGCTCCTTTTCTTATGGAAATACCCATATCCGGGTGAATTTTGGTTTCAACGGCGGGCTATTCGCTGTTCAAAGGTAGGAAAGCGCATTTTTATGAATATATGCGCATCCCTGCATTATTAGCCCTTTGCTCATTGTATACGGTACCTGTCGACCCTAAAACATAAATACCTTTGAGTTTTCTCATGAATCTGTGCTTTCAATGCCGAGTCCCGTTGCTTTGTACGTTGTGTGTCGCCATATTTTGGGATGGCTTGTGAGCACATAGCAACAGTATCTAAGGGGCGGGGTTAACTGGGCAATCTCGGAACTATGCATAGCCCCTTTGCACCGGCGGTCATGACAGGGGGAAGGTTTTCATACTTAAACTGATGTGACAATAGATCAACAAAGTGCCTACCCGTGCATGTCGCACGGTGACAATGTGACTGCCCCCTGTCATGGCCGCCTGGGCAAGGGGTACATAACCGAGGCCTATTAGTTAAAATTTAGAGAAAACACCATCATCAAAAACACCAGAAATGACACATGCACAGAGATGGGAAATTCAAAAGCTACACTGTTGCCACAAAAATACAAACAGGGAAGAAAAGCGGTCATTTATCAACAAACATATCTATTTTTTTATATTCCTTTCAAAACTGTACCACATCCCGACACACTTACACATCTGCTGTACGGCCATTTCACCAAAAAAACGACAGATGTGGCGTAGTAGGTAAATATGCAAATGTTGACTATTCACATCTTGGCCTAATCGATTAAAACAGTAGTTAAATATTGCCGGTTTGACACGAGCTAATCGTTATGCGTCCGTGGGACTCGAGTTGGGAGCGAGTATGCAATGAATGACCGCGGTCACGATCCGAACAATGGCTCTACACTAAAAATCGCTAAACCCTGTGCTTGCACTGGTACTTTTTCCGACGGCCATGATGTTTGGAGCCAATTGCCAAGGCAACACGTCACACTTCGGTTGTCTATTGGACTTAGACCTGGACAAAATCAATGAAGCGGAACAGTCTAGAACGCGATTCAAAAGTAATTGGTCGATCAGTGCCTTGTTATCAACAATCGATATTTTAATGAAATTGCGTTTCCTTTTTTTGGAAAATCGATACAAAATTCAACTCTTTTTGAAAATTTATGAAAATAGTCAATGCACAGCGGATTTACATTTTTTGAAGGTGTCTCTGGTTTATTTCTTTCATTCCATGCGGACCTTTCACGCACCATTCCGACACGAAATTGATTCCATGACACACATCTACAAATATGATTTATTGCGCGCGCGTGTGAGGGTTTTCTAAATGGCGTTGTTTTCGACAGATCTGCGTGGGGGTGGAGCAAGTCATTTAACATATTAATGGGCACTTGTACGATGAAGCACTACTTGCCACCCGCCCTACTTCTTAGGGATAAGACGTGTTGACAGTAGGCTTAGCAGAATCCGCTCTGCGGTCGATTAGAATCGACTCCAGGTTGGGAATAATAAATAATAATAATAATACAACTCTGAATGCCGCAATAGGGCGACATTTCGGGAAGACTCTCACCGGGGACCACCGAAATTTCGGCAAGAGTGACTCAAAATGACACCTTATTTTTTTACCCAAAGCTTCCGGAGATGGTTACAGACCTAAGAGAATCGGTTCTAGACCTAATAAAAATGGTTCTCGATTTTAAAAAAATGGTTCTCGATTTAAAAAAAATGATGTTTAAACTCAAAAATATTAGGGCGACACCAAAATGTCGCCCTATTGAGCACGTCGCCCTAACATACCTTTTTTACACACGATTTGTCGCCCTATCCTACAATTCATAGTTTTGTATAAAGCGCACATTCTAATACAAATAATTACTCATGCATGCGATTCCGTTTTTGGAAGAATAGAGTTCTATTACCAGGAAGTATAAGCAATTCTGAATGTTAATAGATGCAAAAATTACAAAATATTATGAATTTGGCAGGGTTTTGTATCAGGTTTGCGAGATTCTTCTAATTTCAATGCCAATGTTTGTTTTGAAAATTGGAATCGAACCCGGATGGAATTGCGATTTTATAAGTTGAGTCGGGATCGATTTTAAACATGCTGGAATCGCCCAAGCCTAATTAACAATACACCAGGGCTGCGTTCCACATACGCGAACGTTGGCAAACGTTGGCCAACCATTTCGAGTGGAACGTATTGTGCGCCACCAACGTCTGCCAACGTTGGTCAACAAACTTTTTCTTTCGCGAAGCATTTCAAAATGGCGCACGCGACGTAAAAGATGACAGACGATGGTTTCCAGTTTTAAAAATAACAAATAAATCGCACTGTTCAAATGCAAAGTGTCATGCACATTTCATCACAAATTTGGTAGGCAACAGTGAGCAACAGTACAACTTCGCCACGACTGCTGGGCGCCGCCATCTTGACAGCATATTATTTGGCAAGCAATCTGTTTCACATTTAAGTCCATTAAGTGTTTCAAGTGCATACATGGTTTGCAAACATCCAAAAATATGACAGTGTACATTACATGTAGTAACTCGTGCACAGAACCGACCCTTCGCTCATTCTTGCATTGTACCTCTGGAACGTTCGATTGAATCTTTCTACAAGGCCGTTATCAAGCGGGTTCTTAGGCCATGGTACGTGCTGATACGCATTTTTAAGTACTCTAATTGAAAGTCGGTACGGCCTCAAACAAACGCATCAGTGTAGGAAGAAGTACTGTATTGTTCGCATGATGTCGAGTACCATTATCCTATTCAGCAGAACTGTTATTGTTACGACATTGCGAGGTAAAAATACAAAGTGCGAACATGCAGACGACAATCAGTCACCTTGACATTTTGAGTGCATGTTTTAAATTGGCATCGCTAATGGCCGGCAAATGTATAAAATTATGGCTGTGTCGGAACAAACTTTGAGTGATTCAATGTCAGGGCACCTCAATTAACCTTTTCCCTTTTAACTCTGTAATGAGCTCCTGGCAAGATTTTAAACGCAGGGCATCACTATTTGTCTCCTTAAAATAGGACTTAACAGCCATCAGTAGGTGCATATCTAAATGGAAAAAACAACAATTTGGCAGGGGGAAAAAATGTAAATTTTACTGTGAAAAACTTGGACTTTTCAGCCAGTGCTATAGGTTTTGTACATGAGGCCTTAGGTAATGTCCGACTTGTGAATTATTTCCAAATCGGAAAGAAATGAGTATAGTTGATCACTGCTTTAGAGCTTGTGTGTAAAACACATGAGACATTGTGTTTTAACAAAAAAAATGATTTTTCCCACTCTTACATTTGGGAGTTTTCCCCCTTCAAATAAGCACTTACCGATGCTTTATGAGTCATTTTAAAGAACATTTCTGATCAACTATCTTACCCCCAACTCTGTTTTGTTGACAAGCTCAGGTTCTACCACCAACATTAGTTAACCGTAGTTCGACTAAGTTTATACTCGAACGACGAATAGCATTCGTTGTTCGAGTAGCATTTTTTGGAACTGTGTGGTTAAAATGTATTCCTTGTTTGACCTTGCCCTGGGGTGGTACCCGCGTTATTAACCGCATATAAAGTAGAAATAATTAAAAATGGTCTTACCCACTGAAACTCCCTCCAAATCCTAAAATTGCGAGGAATCCAAAAGCAATATTCCCAGTGGGTGTTCTCCCGCTCTCTTGTCCAAGTTCACGCCGTCTCGCGACCACACAGGCACACAACCACACACAACAGCAGATAATTTGAGTGACGATCGAGAACGAGTGAATGAACAGTGAATACCAAAAACCTTTGTACTTGTGTAATGCCCAAAGCCCTGCAGCCATATGCAGTGATGTTGTAGTGTGCATTATGGCGCATGCGCGCTAAAACAATTATACAATGTGCGTGGAGTTTGCTGTCATTAGTGTTGGCTATTCTTTCTTTGATTGTTTATTTAACGCAACTCTTTCTTTTCTTGAAACATTTAATTGTTTAAGGCCACAATCTTTTCATGAGACTATTCCGAGATCGAATCTTAAAAAGCATTATAGAGGCACTCCACGTCCGCGATAGCTTCCGTATTTGATTGATGGACATTTTGTACATAATATAAATATGCGTGGTTTTTTAATTTGTTTAATTTGCGTACAATGGCGCCCTTATCCTTGTACACAGAGCTCTTTCAACAATTTTGTTAAAGGAAGCGGCATTCTACAATAGACTGCCGAAGTGAATACGTCATCTTTTGTTAGTTGCCTATAGGCAATAGCTCAACACTAAAAATCACTGAAAGGTGTCCATGTGCTTTTGCAATGGTACTTTTCCGACGGCCATGATGTTTAGAGCTAATTACCATGGCACACGTCACACTTCGGCTGTCTATGGTTAGATGTATTTATACCCCAACCATCTGCAATCAACTTACAATTAACAATTTGTTCGATTTCACAGCATTGTTTGGGGTTGGGATGAAAAGGCGTCACGTGCAAAATAACAAATTAAAAACAGACAAGGAAAAACAAATTGCTGGTATGTTTTGCACGGGGTAATTAAAATAGCCGTTGCGGATCGGAAATTGTTAAAATCGGAGCACTTGCAGCGGCGTAGCTATGGGGGGTGATGGTGGCGGGGGTGCACGTGCCCCCCCCCCCCCCCCCCCCCCCCCCCCCCCCCCCCCCCCCCCCCCCACCCCCCACCCCCACATGTATTGCCCTGAAAAGGGCAAGGAAAAGTGGAAAAATATTGAATGTTGAAAACGATATACCTATATAGCTGTAAGTGACTGGATGTCTGCTGAGAGTGATGTATGCTCTGATTATACATTCCTGTATGTCAAATGGAAAGGGAATTATTTCGTGGTGACAAAATCATGGTACTGTCGGCAAAAATTAAAAAAAAGTTAATGAAACTAATATATCTCCGCTGATAAAACGCCACGGCAATGGCAATGCTATTACATTATATTACATGTATGTCCATACAAGCTGTTGCCTTACAAGATGACAGCTATTCGATACGGTCTACATGTATACCCGCAGTCTGTGGTGATTGTAAGTGCATCCTATTTTCTTGTGACTGCGAGTCGACTATAAGCCCGCGTTTCTGCACCAATGCGCTTATAGAATAGAATAGACCCGACGCTTTTCTAAATTAGCCCAGCAGACTGTGAAGACGCGTCTCAGTCCGTACAAGTACAACATTCATCCCTGTCTGGTCTAAGCTTCGAGTCAGTCGTATATGCCTCCGATGTCGCGGCTAATCCCCGCCAACATTTCATCAATTTCTGGATATTACAATTACAGAAATGGGCAGCCAGCGGGAACACACGTAATAGACTCGGGCCCGGACATGTTAACTATACTTGTACGAGTCGCGCTGCGCTCAGACAAACGCAGGAAAGCCCTATAAACTTTATCCCGCAAATTGGCGGTAATCCTAGGCTCATGACTTGTTGGAAAAACATAGTTGACATTTCGGGATGGATAGCTGCCATCTTGTAGGGCAGTTTCTTTGTTCCCTGAAGACATGCATGGTTACACATTCTGTGCTTACATTGTTGACTAATTTAAATTACAAACGTTGCCCCACGAGATGGCAGCTATTTGATACGGTCTGGATAGTTTGTTATATACAGGGGCGGATCCAGGGGAAGGGGGCGTACGAACCACCCCCCCCCCCCCCCCCCCCCCCCCACCAGCCCCTTTTTCAAAACAAAAACCTCAGGTTTTTTTTAAATTATCGTTAACTTTCGCAACCGTTGGGGTATCTGCCTCATATGACATCACACTTTTGCCTTCTTAAAGTACACGTGGTTAAATATTATCTGATATCGCGTGCACCACAGAGCATCTGGAATTCAAACCTTTCCAGTGCCATCAAGCGGGCTCCGGACCCGGCCCGGACCCCACGCCGTTAGGGCTTCGCGTGGTGTTTCATTCCTCCCCAAGGAAAGAAACACCACGCCAACCCGACTGTCTAACAATCTGTTTGATTTGATGGTACTCTTTTATCCAAAGACGTGACCGGTATACAAGTCTAATAGGACCTCTCCAAATAAACCAGACACAAAGCTTGACACGGTTTAGCTAAGCCCTGAATTAGCGTTATGAGCTTCGCAGCTCATCCATACTCGGGAACAGCGAACCGTGCAAATGTCAACCTGCGATCGGCTTGCAAGCTGGGCTCCGCACTGACGACCCGGAGATACGGCAAAAGGCAAAAGTTTTGCCAGTGTCTATTACAGAGAAATAAAATGGTTCAAGTGTACGCAATTATCGAGATTAACGCAATGTTTGGTATATTCCTAATAAAATTGAAAAACCAAATACGGGACGAGAGAAAAATCATCTGGTCTTCATTGGGATTTGTACCCAAGACCTCTGACTCACCGGGAAGATGATCTACCAGCTGAGCTATGAGGCAGTGGTATACTCCCTCAGGTTTCCCCCAAGACCTCCGATACACTGGGAAGATGCTCTACCAGCTGAGCTATGAGGTACAGTGGTATACTCCCGAAGATGCCATAATATTAACTACTACTACTACTACGCCGCAGGCGTCCACAGCAGAAACATAATGCATAGTTCCGAGATTGCCCAGTTAACCCCGCCCCTTAGATATTGTTGCTATGTGCTCACAAGCCATCGCAAAAAAAATGGCGACACAACGTACAAAGCAACAGGACTCGGCATGGAAAGCACAGATTCATTGGAGAAAACTCAAAGGTATTTATGTTTTAGGGTCGATATTTACCGTATAGCACACACTGAGCGAAGGGCTAGTAATGCAGGGATGACATATATTCATAAAAATGCGCTTTCCTACCTTTGAACAGCGAATCGCCCGACGTGCAAACAAAAATTCACCCGGTCACTGGCGCATACAGCATACAAACTGTATGGGCAGAAAATCGCGTGATTGTGTGATGATTGCATCACTTTGACCTATGTGGGCGCCGTCTGCTAGCTCCGTTGTGATTGGTCGCGGGTTCGGCTTGATTGACAGGTCGGAACTATGCATTGCGGCAAGACCTTGAATCTGTGATGTGTGGCAATCGTGATGGGACTAATAAATTCGCCGTCATTATAGAAATTAAACCTCGCCTGGTGCGTTCAATCTAACGTTAGTTGATGTGAATGACAGCATTCGTTAAAAAATCAAAACAATTAACCGTCGGCGTTGATTGTGTCCAAAATGGTTATAATAACTGAATTTCGAAACAAGCACAAAGGCGTGTTGATATTGGCCTGCCATGCTATCGAAGTTGGAGGTGTGGTGTGTTTTAAAGGTAATTGTGTATAATTTTGGAAGACAAAAATGCCCTGACAATGATAGTGTCTCGTTTGATGGCATAATTATCCAAAATGGGTAGCTTTGGAGTTTGGGGGATCAAAGTTGCTTTTCCGAAACGAAAGACTTGTCTCATGACTAGTCCATTTTAGATACGACATTTACCTGATATCTATTATTGTCTCATGTGCTGCCAGCAGTTGTCCCACGCAAAACTGCTTTACGTAGAGCGCGGTGCCAGTGTCCATGCGCAATGGAGGCAAATGGAACATTTTAGATAAAAGTGCACCTTATGAAACTTTGGCGGGACGGCCAAATTTCAAACTTACGCTTTTTACTACATGTAACTTCTCGGTAGTCGGTTATTTAAACGAATGCACAAAAACAATATACATTTAAAGATATAGATTACATGATTCGGAAATCATGTAATCTGGTACCAACCAGAACCCAACGTGTAACGGACTGAATGAAAGGCTTAACCGAACCTTACTTAAACACCGACGCGCCGACGTTGGTTCGAGACATAGGCCTATGGCAGCGGGCGCACTTCATCAGAACTGCGTTCTGTTGGATATACCAATGCCCCTTGTATCATTCGTAAATGTAATAAACCCAGCAAATGTGATTCTATCCGCGAATGTAGGCCTAATAAAAATTACCTGTAAATCTAATATAAATTAACCTGAATGTATTATTTTAAAAAATACCCGTAAAAAGTTAACAGTAAATTAATGTAAAAGCTCGTCAAAATGGGAATGGTACATGTACAGAGTTGCAACATATTTCCTGAGGAAAATGGCTGATCTTGAGAAATTAGATTACCATGCAGTACGGACACCCACTAGGACAACTCTCAACTCCTAATTTTGCGTTTTTATCATCAAACCAACATTTTACATGGTACATATAGGTCATAACAATTAGGAAAATCCTGGGTTTCCGTGTATACCCTCGATGACAATTTGAATTTTGTAATTCCTCTATGATGTATGGTTTGACCCGACACCAGCAGATTTTATCACGGGAAAAAACAGACCTTGAGGAACAAATAATTACCAAGTTATAACAATCGGCACGTGAAGGAATAATACTCATTTCCTGTTGTTCTGAAGGCTTGGGAATTTTCTTATTCAGAATACCTTATTAAATTCGAGGTCGAACTAACAAATTGACGTTAAAGGAGAAAAAATGCAATCTCTAGGGGAAAACTTAAACTCGCCAGAATTGCAAATAACCGAACGAAGGTTTTGCATATTTTAAAGCCACATACACTAAAACGCGCAAGTTATGATACTCAGTGTATATTCTGAAGGTAATATACATTCTCAGAATATTTTCAGTACAAATTAGTCAACACATCCAAGGTAATTAAACCCTTTCAATAAGATTCCATAAAGAGCCATTCCTTTCACAGGGGACTCGTTTCCTATTTACGTTTTAAAAAAAATGTATACATAACATTCTTACATAACACCGGAAATTTGAAGGGTCATATTTACATCAAAGATCGATCTTGTTTGTTGCTAAAGCCGGAACACAAATTAAATTGTTTAGCACGAGAGCATGGGAACCGTCATATTCTGGCGTCATTATTTTACTGTCATACAGTTTTCTCGAAATTAGCTATGTTAAAAAGAATTCGGGACTATGTAACTCAAAAGCACATGCACAACCTTATGTTAAGTTTAGTCATGCCTAGTCTAGATTATTGTTGCACAGTATGGGGTGACCGTTACGCATCTCATAACACTGTCTTGAACAAATGCCTCAAACGTGCAGCCAGAATAATACTGAAATGCGATTTTCTAACTCCATCAGCTGACATGTTTAAAAAGCTCGACTGGCTTGCCTATCCAGAGAGAGTTAAATACAAGAAAACTATATTTGTCTTTAAAAGCATCAATTCCTTGGCCCCGCAGTATATGGCAAGTCTATTTCCACCATACGTACAAACTCGAGAAACTCGTCAATCTGCCGAAAAGACATTGAACATTTCCTTTGCACGAAAGGAGTCTTACGCCTCGAGTTTTGCTGTAACTGGCGCCGCAATTTGGAACAGCCTTAGTGCACACCTTAGAACTATGTCTTCTTTGAGCTCATTCAAATCGGAACTTCGCCAAACATACATAATATTCACATGATCAACTTCAAGAGAGAAATGCTAATTTACGGAGTCGACTTGGTTGCCATGAAATAAAACTTTAATTTGAGCCGGAGGGAAATTTTCCCTTTTGTTCCTCTTAAAAAGGGTTTTTGCGGGTTTTTCGCCCTTCCCGTAATTAGCGTAAATTTCAGTGTCGCTGCATGTATAATATTTCTTGTGATGTTGTTCTTCTGTAACCATTAGTTTTGTCCAATTATTGTGCGAGTGTTGATGTTTTGTGAATGTTGTATAGTTGTTGTATCTTATTCCAGTTTGTTTGCATGCAGGGTCCCAATGGAAACCAGTTTTTGTAAACTGTTTGGGCACACCCTGGGTAAATAAATGGAATAAATAAACTAGGGAAGGCAAACAAATGTACCAGTACCATTGCACACGACAACGTCTTTAAAATAGAAATAGGCACGATAGCACCACTGAAAACGTTTTAATTCAATCATTATTACAAGCAGAATACGTCGAAGAATAAAAGTTATAGTTGCAGATGGAAAAATTCCTTCAAAAACGAGTCATGTCATTAGTGGAGCAAAAGCCTTAAAACGCTGAATACAAGTATTTAAATTTTAAAATTTTAAAATTGCAAAAGTGTAACAGCCTCTGAAGCTTATAACATGAATATGACGGAAATAACGTGAAGTAGCCTACATGTACTTACCGAGAAGTATACTACTAAAGGGGCGTTCACACTATCGCGGAAAAATCACACTTTCGCGCTGCGCTCACCGCATTGCATGAGCTCCCAATCGCCGATTATTCCAAAATAAAAAATTCCACTCTGGTAACTTGGGGCTTCTCTGATACCTCATTGGCTGCGCGTTGGAAAGGTCAGCGCACCGCGGTCAAAGTTCAACAAATTTGATCTTTGACCCAGCTGAAAACGTTTTGCGCATCGCGATAGGCCGCGCACAAGCGGCAAACCAGTTTGTGTACAAACCAATGGAACAGTGTGATTTTTCCGCGATAGTGTGAACGCGCCTTAATTAAAAAAAATAAACCAGACATAATGTCGTCACAGCTTGTTATTCGCTGGTGGAGTCGTGACGTCACAGTACATTGCGGGCGCTGGACCGTAACTACATAGTTACTGGTTCATGCTCACGTTTTACATCCATTGTGTTCGCGCACAGTGTATTTTACTATTAGGCCTATTCTTTTAGAAGAAAATATTTTTAAAAAAATAAGGACCACGACATGCAATGGTTTGTTCATACTACTCTCATAGCGATACGCTATCCTGCCGCCTTATTTTGTGATGTTTGTAACATACAGAAAAACTCAACAGAATATTTTCCCCTTGTGGCTCCTGTGCAAAACGAATGGAGAAACACGTTGCCGTGCAAGTAAAAGAAGTGAGCGCGTATATCCGCGCGAAAATTGACGTCACACTCTGCCAGCGAATATGTACACTTTCCTATCGACTACCAAAGTTTGACATCAGTTACCAAGATAATTGGTCTAAACAATCGCTGGTAATCAGAGACGTCCATTGCTAAAGCGCAGGGAAACAGTTCACTGGTTTCTGTGCAGACCCAGTAACCTTGGCAACACACAAAGGGTGACGTTTTCATTTAGTACTCTATATCCCTACTCTCTGGTTCAGTCACTCCAATAAAAACAAATGCACCAATAAAAAGCATGGTGCATTGTCTTAATTCATTGAATACATATACTTTTCTTTTTAAATTGTTTTTATATACCCAATTATCACAATATATACAATCTCTATTACACCTACGAAAAGGTCAATTTTTAATTTATTACACGATACATTTTCATTACAAAACAAAACAATTGTTGTTTTCAAGCACATTTTGTATTTTAATTAAGATTTAGTTGTAAGATTTAATTGTTAACATTTTAATTAAGATATACTTGCCAATAATTAAATATATTCACAAAGAGATTCAAGTCAAAACGGGCAAATTAAAAACATTGATTTGTCCTGTATAAAAATTAAATCGTTTCTGTACACAAATATTTCTTCTAAATTTCAATAGACGAAGCTAGCCCGCACAATAAAGAAAATAAAAAGTGATGGACTAACCCATATAGACCCGAAGGCCGCGTTCGGGCGTGTACTCGTGTTAACACGAGTTATACTCCTGCGCGCGTGAACGGCAAGAATAACGACACTTGGGTCGGGGAGAGTATGCTCTCCCCACTCCTGACAAATGGGGAGTGTGCTCGTACTCCTGTCAAGTGTCATGTGATTTGTACGAAGATGGTGGAATATGGGTGGGATTTTTGGTGAATTTGCTCAACGTGTCAACTCAATAACTGAAACAATAACTCACTAAGGTTTGTTTTAGACGGCATCAAAGGTTCTCAAGACTTACGGCCTGTATTTCCTCAGTTTCTTGTGAGCAATGAAACGGCATTTTTTTGTGCAGTGATGGCAATAGAGACGGCCATCTTCACTGATTGCCATTCGCGCACGCGGACTGCGGACTTGCCGTGTGCAATGCGCACGCAGTACTCCCGAGTAACGAGAACTGCACGCCCGAACGCAGCCCATTAGTCGCCATTTCGTGGGGCACCTTTTGTTACTTAAACCGTTCAACAATGGAAGCACAATATGTGCAACCATGCACGTCCTCAAGGAACAAAATAACTGGTGTGTTGTAAAATTGGAATTAAAGAATTTGGGACTATTTGTTACATAAATTGTGAAAGACTAGTACATGTAGGCCTACTCTAAACTGACAGTTCAAGTGTTTGTTGTGGTTTTAAATTCAAAGAAGATGGTAATTGACTTACATTTGAGTTTTACTCAAATTTATAAGTATCTAATATGTTATTGCCTCATCATATTTTGACAAAACAAATGTCCCATACATGATTTTAAAAAACCTCGCCTTTCAAAAGATTGGCTATAATCCTGGGCTATGTCATGCATGAAACATCATACATCATACAAGTATGGCGTGCAATATTCATATTTAGAGTTCTGTATATTTCTGGGCCTGCCAAGTTAACATTTAATCCCAAAACAGGGATATATTTATTTATAACAGAGATATACAGGGTGTTCTCAATAAAATTGTCCATGCCAAATCAGATCACCTGAGAATCAAGGTTTTCCTGGATACTGACAGACCATTTTTCTGTAAAAAGATTCCCTATTTCAAGACAATCAGGAGTTACATGTATGTCATTGTTTGTGCCTGCATAAGTCACACCCTAGTCTACGAACCAGATATGATTACTTAAAAACAAGAACTGGCCGCCCAGTTTAGAATAATTCAATAGGCAATTACTGGCCTCACTCCATTACAGCCCGATTTTGATAAAATAAAGACTATTTTCCATGTATAGGTTCGCTATTAGGATCCAGGAAACCTAGATTCTGGGGTTTACTTGGTTTATTCATCATCCTCTTGCAACAGTGCCCTTTTAATGCACTCCTCTACTCGTGCGTACCGAGGCCCTGTTGAAACCGGCCCCATTTTGCTGTGGAACAAGCGACAGAAATCTTGACGCCTCTCTGGACCAATCAGGACGCTTGTTATATGTAGCATTTAGTGTCAAACTTCACCACACATCGGGCAGTTTGTAAACACGGTCCATGTCCGATTTAACACGCTCGCTGATTGGTCGCTATTTCTATTTAACATTATGTTACTCGTTCTCCATCCCTCTGAATAATTGTTTTTTAAATGCGGAGTAAATAAAAATGTCGCAGGAATTATTGATAGGATGAACGTGACAAAAAACAAAAACTCAAACCAATTTAACATGAGTAATTTCATGTTAAATTTCCACGCTTAGCAGAGTGGAAATTCCTCGAGATCTCAGGATGAGTTTATTTGGCCTGGACATTTTTTTTGGGACACTCCGTATCTCTACTGGAAATAGGATGGAATGTTAACTTGTCACATCCATAGAGATATCGCTAAATGTTAACTTTGCAAGCCATATGTCACTTAAGGCACAACGCTTGACATTTCACATGTACATGTTGACCAGGGGCCAATTTTATAAAGCTTTTCAGTAAAAAAATTTGCTTAATCCAAAATGTTTGCTTTTTAAAAATGGGTTAATAGTAAAAAATTGTATGCCAACTTGTGTTCTTAGCACGAATAGCAGTCACACATCACATCACATCACATAAGATACACACACACACACATCACTTACACATCACATGAGATTGTAGAGATACATGTACATGTAAAAACATGAGAACTTTAAGCATTATTATTAATATTTTGACTATTAATTGATTTTTATATCTATAACAAACAAATTTTGCATTATGAAAAAATTTGAAATTGGCCCCAGGCCTTAAAGCCTCTTCATTGTAAGTGCTCACTCATCAAATATGACTCTCTTCCTTCTTATGCCCCTGTCACACATCGCCGGATCAGCCCTACGTACAAGAAACGGATGGTATTTTGTTTATCCGTTGGTCAAATCGTCAATCCGGTGGACAAAGTGTAAATTTCCATTTTGCAGTAGCGTACATGCACGGTCCAGGGGCCGAATAAAACGCACAAACAACGCACCTGGGGCGATTGTATACAGGACAGTGGAACGTGGGCAAACGCATAAGAAACGAACATGCACCGCATGCCCACAGGACAAAACGCACGAGGAACGAATGAGTGACGCATGAAACGTATATGCCCTTGCAGGTGTCAGTTGCAGGCCGGTACATATTCGTTAAATATCAGTTCCATGTCATGTGCATATACTGTGGATGTGCTGTAGATATGCTGTAATCATCAGTTATGGCCGTCCTGTCCGTTTGTCATCCGTAACTACATGCGTTTTGACCGGTAGTCGTCCTGCAGGCGTCCTGTGGCTATGCGGTGTGTATGCGTTTGATGTGCTGTACTTGCCCGTTCCATCCGTCCCATCTCCTGCAGCAACTGACCCTGCAGGACGCCTAGCGGATGGAAACATACAGGACAAAACCCACAGCCATCGGACAAGGGCCGGATCTCGCTATCCGTTTCTGGCGAGAAAAAATGGTGTGCATGCACAAAGTTTTGTGGCCGCTTTGACGGACATCACCTGACGATGAACGTCCATCCAAAGGATAAAAAGGACATGAAACGCATTCCAAAGGATATCAACGGATGCCAAAAATCGACATTCGTTTCTCATGCGTTTGCTTTATCCGGCAAAGTGTGACAGGCGCATAACCACATTTATATGTATTCCTTAGAGGCTGCGCCACCGCCCCCCTGGGGTGGTGGATAACCCCCCTGGGGTGGTGGATAACCCCCCTGGGGTGGTGGATAACCCCCCTGGGGTGGTTGATAACCCCCCTGAGGTGCCGAATACCCCTCCGCACCCCTACATGTAGCTTGTATGATGCGACGCTGGAAGAACATGATAACTTTGATGGCAGCGGTTGCAAATCCCGTGGTGTACATCTCAGGTGATTCCAACAGGCAGGCTAACTCCCAGCCTTGCTGGCCCATCTCACCGATCACAGAGTCCCAACTGGTCTTGGCTCTGGTGCCGCCGCCAAAGGCCTATTACAATCAGGAAGCAGGTATGGGTACCAGACTCGGGCGACTCCAGCATTTTCAGAGTCGACTCCGATTCCCCAAAAGAATCGCGATTCCATTAGGAATCGATTCCATTTTTTATGGGAAAACATTAACGATACATTCAGCTAACTTAACTGAGTGATTTATTTTTGTATCATGGATGCTACTTTTCAAGCATGGCGGCAATTTTTTACACATGGCGGGATTCCCGATGTCGCTAAGTAAGCTTAGCGGGCCGCTATGCTATTTTGTGCACTTGGAGAACACAGCTGAACCACGCTTTCCAAGTATCTGGGGTGGATTGCAATATAACCGTCTTAGGTCTGAGACACATCATATGTCCTAAAAATGTCTTGCAATATCCAAAAGTTGGGATGTCTTAGCTAAGACATAAATGTTTGTACAGTATGTATGTCTTTACTGTTGTGAACGGCGTTTCAATCACAGCCGGTGTGTTTGCATACCGTCACGCATGCATTCGCCGGTCGTTGCTGCCGTACGTACGCATGACAGTGGCGTGAAATACATTGTGAAAACTTTCATAATTAACATAGGTCCAATTTGAATCGTAACTACTTTCCAGTGAAAACTCAGTTTAAGAAAGTCAAACTATCAAAAAATAAAGTTTTGATCCTAGTCACAAGGCTCCTTTTGTCGGAATTGAGCAGGAAATTCCAAACAAATGTTCTAAACTTAGGACACATATTATGTGTCTTAAATTGTATGTGTCCTAGGACACAAGTTAGGACGCATAATTTGTTATTGCAAGGCAAAATCATCTATGATGTCTTAGTGATGTCAGGGTTAGGACGTCCTTACTTTCTTTATTGCAATCCACTCCTGGGTTATAAGCGTGCTGCACACAAGAGCCGAGCAAAAAAATCATTAGTAGCTATTTGCTGAGCATGTAACTTGCTGTGTACATTCAACTTTTGCTGCCTTTTCTTCCTCGTGAGGAAGTGAGAAAAATATTTGTCCCGTTTATTTTTTATTTCTCAAAAGGAGGCAAAAACCTTGCCATGTGCATCGGACCTGAGCAATGTGCAAAGCCAAAATGAATGTAACTAGCTACAGACAACATCTCCTATTCTCGTGAGATCAAGATGTCAGTCCCGGCCTAAAGGCCTTCCCCCACTGGACCAAATCTCGAGGGTGACCACAGGGCGAAGCGGGGGGTGAAAATAAGCCTGGTTTCCCACTTGAAATTCTCACCCCAGTGCCACCCCTGATATTGCTCTTTCTCCGGGGCGAGTTCAACCCTGCTCAGAACCAGCATTGACAATTTTGGCCCCGAGGTGAGACACTTTCCCCAGGGCGAGAACGGTAGATATTAAAGTGAGGAACAAGGTAGCGCGTTTGGTCTAGTGGGTATGAAGCGGGACTCCCAATCAGAGGTTGGGGGTTCGAGCCCCACTTCGACCAACGTGTCTGTGTCCCTGGGCAAGGCACTTAATCCCAGTTGCCTCGTCAACCCAAGCGATATATGGGAAGCTGTTAAGGGGAATGCCACAATCTAACTGCTGATAGGGTTGTGCGCCTGACCAGCAGCCACCTAGTTGAAGCAAAATGGTTCTGGTGATTCCTTGATGGCAGCGGTAATAATGGTAACAGCGCCTTGAGCACCCTGCAGGGTGGATATGTGCGCTATACAAATCTAATCATTATTATTATTATTATTTAAGGTGCCGATCTCCAGAGTGAGTTCACCCCAGGGCGAGTTTGGGAACAAGCGAGAATCAATGTGGGGTTGAACTCGGGAGTGAGTCGCCCCTGGGGCAGCCCTGGGGCAGCCCAAGGGCGAACTCGGTTGTTCTCATGGGAAAAGGCCTTAAGGGGCCGTCCAAAGTTGTCAACATTTTCACAGTTCTACAGTGAGTACTTAACATGTTTTTGTCACTACCATGAATTGTCAACATTGTATAGTGTATACACGGTAATATTTATATGTAAAGTTGTACGTGGCGTTGAACGAACGAACGACCCCCCCACCCCCCTTCCCCCTCGAGCCCCCTTCTCCCCTTCTTACGCTTTGTAAGAAGGGGACAACTTTGGACAGCCCTTAAGTCAACAACATTTTTGGGTGGGATGCCCCCCTGCAATCACATGAATGTATGTCTGGGGTGGGTTGCAATATATAGGCCTAAACAACATATGTCCAAGGGCCCTCTCACACACGGAAAAATTTGGGGCGTGAGCTTCAAGAGTTGGCGAATTCGGGAAACTCTTGATAAAACCCTTGGCGTCACAATGTCTACGAGTATTAATTTTTAGTTAAGATATCTCAAGAGTTAAAACATCTTAACTTTCGTTTTTGCAATCCACCCCAGGACTGTACTTTTTACTTACAGTTTTGATTTTGTGTTCGTATTCTATGATCGTTCCTTCCCATTCTGGCTCTTCGCTCTGTGCTTTGGCAACTTCCTTCTCAAAGAACCAGATGGAGTTACAAGTGGCTTTTGCTTTCAAGAAACGACCTTACATTTGGACAAGTAGAAGGAAAAAAAATCAAAGTTGTCGTTGGACCACTGAGCAGGATTGTAAAGAGTCTCCCTCTGCTCGAGTCCCAAATCAAGTCAGGTCAAACTGCCCTCGAGTCCAAAGTCAAGTCGGGTCAAACTGCCCTCGAGTCCCAAGTCAAGTCAGGTCAAACTGCCCTCGAGTCCCAAGTCAAGTCGGGTCAAACTGCCCTCGAGTCCCAAGTCAAGTCGGGTCAAACTGCCCTCGAGTCCCAAGTCAAGTCGGGTCAAACTACCCTCGAGTCCCAAGTCAAGTCAGGTCAAACTGCCCTCGAGTCCCAAGTCAAGTCAGGTCAAACTGCCCTCGAGTCCCAAGTCAAGTCAGGTCAAACTGCCCTCGAGTCCCAAGTCAAGTCGGGTCAAACTGCCCTCGAGTCCCAAGTCAAGTCGGGTCAAACTGCCTTCGAGTCCCAAGTCAAGTCGGGTCAAACTGCCCTCGAGTCCCAAGTCAAGTCAGGTCAAACTGCTCTTGAGTCCCAAGTCAAGTCGGGTCAAACTGCCCTCGAGTCCCAAGTCAAGTCGGGTCAAACTGCTCTTGAGTCCCAAGTCAAGTCAGGTCAAACTGCCCTCGAGTCCAAAGTCAAGTCGGGTCAAACTGCTCTTGAGTCCAAAGTCAAGTCGGGTCAAACTGCCCTCTTGTCCCAAGTCAAGTCAGGTCAAACTGCCCTCGAGTCCCAAGTCAAGTCAGGTCAAACTGCCCTCGAGTCCAAAGTCAAGTCAGGTCAAACTGCCCTCGAGTCCAAAGTCAAGTCAGGTCAAACTGCCCTCGAGTCCCAAGTCAAGTACCTCCGAGTCCCAAGTCAAGTCAGGCATGTTGGTCAAGTCGGTTCAAGTCAAGTAGTATTTGTTCAAGTTAGTTTCAAAATTATTGTAAACCTCAAATCTTGCACAGACCGGACTAATGTGAAAATCATGTATTACTATTCCAGCTTCAGCCTTTTTCCCTACAACACAAAATATCACCGGCTTCAAAAACACAGAATCGTTAAGTTTCTGAGTATGAGCGCAACTTTAAAAATGAGATATCAAGTCCAGCCAGACTGCAGAACTATAACCTTTATATTCTTACCGGTTGCCGTCATAGAAGAGTCAAAGTTGATTTCCACCAGTTTCCATCCCTTCTGCAGAAATGCGGAAAATTGTGCCATGAAGTCTGTTTGGACCTGGATTCAGGATATAAAAGAATACAGGGTCAAATCAACCTTTCTGCACGACCCACTCTCGCTAGGTTGCCAAAAGTGTGCACAGAAATATGGACTCCAGTAACACTTGTTTTTTTATTGTAAACCACAACCGGGGTCAATTTCATGGTCCGTTTAAAGACAGATTACATGATTGGAAACTTTTCAAAAACAGGTACAACAGCATTGCATAACTAAAGAATAATGTTGATAAACTGCCTTGTAGAAATTTCAGCCACACAGATGCAGTAATACTTGAGAAAACCTTTAAAAATCCATGCATTTTTTGTGTTGAAAATGGTTTTTTTTTAAACTTGTCTACTCTTTTTAGAGCACATTAAGTTGGCAATTTCACCCACAAAGGTACCATTTTACACAGGAAGTAATCATATGGTGTTTGTTACCATTGCTAATAGTTGGGTTTTGCATGTAACTTGGGGTTTTTCTGGTCACTGAAAATGACGTATTCCCTCATAATTCAAACTCTTAAAAGGTACATAAATTATAGGGCTTCTGCCCTGTGCTGTAGTAGAAATGGAATGAAACTTTGCAGTGATTATACACCAGTTCTTATCTATAGACCAATCCGGTAACTAAGGTCTCCCTCCCTGTATATCCGCCATAGCTGGGGGGCTTCCAGTGCATGGACTGTGCATTTTGTGTTGCTGTAGAACGAAAAGCGTGCATCCATTGGCATAACATGCACGCGACGCGCCCCTCTCCGCATACACGCGACGCGCCCCTTTTGCATACACAACCCTACAAAGACGCGTAACTTGTTCGAAGTAAACAAATGCAACTTCAGAAACAGCAAAATCATACAGTTCATTCAGTGGAAGCCCCCCAGCTATGGCGGATATAAAGCAAAGGAGTCCTCGGCTTTCGGATTGGTGTATACAGTATACTGTAACCACACTTTGGCGCACCCAACACTTAGCAGACTTTTCAAGAACCGTTCACAAACAAATTCCTTCAAGGGGCGGGTTATTACAGTTATCATTACTACACGTATAATGTTTTTTAAAAATGGTCTGCCTGTCCCCCAAAAAAAACAATACATAGGTTTCCTTAAAAACGTCTCACCTGGATTTTGGGGCTGGGAAACGAAGACGTCAACTTGATCTGTACTGGCACAGTAATGGCTTGATACACGTAGATAGTGGGATTAGGATGCAGCGGCATGTTGAAAAACAGGTCAACGCCTTTCACTATTGGGTCAGAAAAATATCTTTATTTGGTATAAATATCATACGCATTCACCAGCAATTCTTCCTAATATGACATGATAATGCCCCAGAAAGTTTAAAGGAGCATGTTTTCATTTTAACTAAACAATCATATAAAATACCTCCCTAAAACACTATCCATGGATGCAGAAGAAAAAAATGGTTGGTGTAATTATTGCACTGCTTTATGGATCTATTCCATGAATTTATTCATTCATTTATTTCCATGCTTCACGGATACAAGAACATGTTTTCATATAATAAAATAATTTTGGAGTAGACATACATGTACATTCATGAAATGACTTAGAAAGAGCTTAATTGACTTTTAAGAAATGTATGCCGTAAGCATGGCAGGTCCTCGGTAGAAAGCCAGAGGCTTGTACAAGACCGAGGGCCTAGATAAATTAGTTTACGAAACATTAGTGGTTTTTTGACGATATCCTTGAAAATTACAGATTGAAAGGGCAAACTTTCAGAATGGTCATTAGAAAATATGACAAATGACATAGTACCAAAATCTCAACACTCATGAGAAAAATTTGGTTGGGGGCGGATCAAAATGTGTAATCTGAACATGCTCCTTTAAACAGAGTGACACTGTCACTGCGAACTTAAGCAGTGTTTCTATTGAGATCCATTTACCAGATAATGCAAAAAAGACGGAAAATGTGCTCAGTAGAAACAGGTCTTATCCGCTATTTTCTGGTAAATGGCGGGGAGAAATTTCCCCGGGAATTTTCCTTCTCGTGGAAGGAAAATGCTGGGGAATTCATCCGGTAAGCGCTAATATAAACATACAGGGCATACAGGGGAGAAACTGTAAACATGTGACCGATAATGACAGATCCGATGCACGTGCTTGACCTCCGCATGTTACCTTTATCCAGCAAATTCACAAAGCGTAATGGAAGGCCAACAAGCTCCGCTATTTTCCGGATAGAGTGGCTTAGTAGAAACTGTACATTATACAAATATTGACTGCAATGAGGGGCATGGTTAAGATTATAGGCCCAAGGTGATCTCGAAGCCATGACTATGCCCCGAGGCGGAAGCCGAGGGGCATAGTCATGGCTTCGAGATCACCGAGGGCCTATAATCTTAACCATGACCCGAATAAACAGCAGTCAATATTTGTTTTATATACCGAATGTGTAGATTTTTGTCATCTGGTTGGTTAAAAGTAACGAGACATCATACAGTCATGACAGTGGTCCTTCGCGTTTCGATTTCGGAAGCTGGTCTACGGCGGAAAAGTTGTATATTTACAGCAAACATTGTAGCATAATCACCTGGCACTTTAGTAGCACATTTCACCTGACACAGTTTTAACTGTAGGCCACTTCTCTTACTTTCTTAAGGACTTCATCATCTACGACAGACGACAAAATGACGTCGAGATTCCGCCATTACCGTCCTGATGAATGTTTACGTGAAGCGCACAGCTGCATAGTTGGTGCACAGCTATAGCTATGCTAACACATGTAATGCGCGCGTCCGGAACCCGCTAAATGACTATGCCCAGCTGCATAGTTGGTGCACAACTAGCTATATGCTAACACATGTAATGCGCGCGTCCGGAACCCGCTAAATGACTATGCCCGGGGCATGGCAAAGACTATTGACCAGTTGGCATACGCGCCGGGTCTAGCCGATTCAATGCCCCCACTTTTAACCAATCAGATGACTGGAATCTACGCATGAGGTATATAATTCCCACTATTTACCGGTAAATGAGTTTACCGGTAAAGGTCGGGATCTTCAATAGAAACGCGCTATTAGAGTAATTCAACACAGGGCTTAGATTGATGACAACAACATCTTTTATTAGACAAAGGAGCAATTGTGAAATGCCTTGCTTAAAGCCTAGCGTACATCGACATTGCAACTGGAAGCAACTCGCGGCAACTGGGAGCAACTGATCAGTTGCTTAAAAAGGTTGATGTATGTGCACTTGCAACTACTAGCAACTGGAAAAATCCAAGTTGCCGCGAGTTGCTCATGTTCTACTTTCTGGCAACTAGTTGTACCCAGTCGCAGTCAGTTGCGTCGATGTACGCGTACTTGCCACTGGTTGCTGTCAGTTGCTCGCGTGCATCTGATCACGTGCGCGCACATCAACAGCAACTGCAAGCAACGTTGCTTCCAGTTGCAAGGTCAATGTACGCTTAATACCGAGTTGCCGTGTCGATGTGCGTGCTCTGGAAATGTAGACATGGCTGGATGGCTCCTAGTTGCCGCTAGTTGCGCTACTAATCAGTTGCTTTCGATGAGCGAGCTATGCACACATCGACAGCAACTGAGTTGAGCTGCTTCCAGTTGCATTGTTGATGTACGCTAGGCCTAAGGTCGCGGGTACATGTACCACAACCAAGTGTCAAACTTGCCACACCAAGCTGTCATCCGAGTGTTGCGAGTCAACAATCCAAACCACTCGACCACGGTAACCCCTACTTACATGTTGGCTGTCCACGGTGGCCTCCACGTCCCCTGTTTTGCTGCATCATGGGGTTGCTTCCCGGTAAACCGTAACCCTTCTGACAACCTGTGGTCTCAATGCAAATCAACCGACCTCCTTGGCAAGTTAATGCATTCACCTGCAACAAAAGAAAATGCATCACTTGCTCTGCAGAAATGAGCTTTCCCAAATAGAGGCACTGTATGATAATACCAGTTTTGTAGGACTCAAGTCCGACTCGAGGCACAATTTTCATGACTCGGACTCGAGTCACATTGAAAAATTACTCGGACTCGACCATGAATATGGTGACTCGTGACTCACGAGTCACATATTTCAAAAAAAGAAAAAAATATATATATATATTCTCGCGCTTAATGCATGATTCTTGGGGGGGGGGGGAAACAGCACGACCGTAGACGCTAGCCCAGGTTGGACGTCAACTTCATTGCATAATTATTGTGTGAAACTATAGCAGATTCATTTTTATTAATATGGTGAACAAGTGACTCGTGACTCGGACTCGAGTAAAGTGACTTGTGACTCGGACTCGAGGCTAAAGACTCGCGACTCGGACTCGGGGCTACCGACTCGAGAATCCGATTCGATATTGGTGGAGGCCCAAGACGATTTCAACTGCCACTGGGCCAACGGACCAGTGCTAAATCGAACACTGCAACTCATACATTAAATAGAATGAATCTTCTCAATTATTAAACGATGGAATTATTTCATTGCATTGAACTCAAACATTCATTATTTACCTAATAAGTTTGTTTACATGCACGTATTTTTAAATGAGGAAGTAGAGACAATTAAATTCTGCGAGACACAATCAGAGCTACCGGTATTTTGTTGAGAAGAATCGTCAGTGTGTCAGGATACATAGAATGTACATAGTTTCGTATTATTGACAGACTAAACATGAGAATAGCAATGCAAAATGCCAACCTTTTGGAATATGTCCGAGGAGTCTGCCACTGACTTGGACGTCGTGGAGAAAAACTGCACGACCTGTTGAGTGTACAGGACACTCTTTTCAATACGGAGTTGCCATCTCTCGTGAGACGGTGGTCTGCGGACACAAATGGACCAAAATTCATTACTCGTATCTTTAAAAGACAGCTTATATAAATAGAATACAGTTAAAAATGGTGTTATCTCCATGTGTCTAGTGCTGTAACCGAATGGGATTTTACCGAACTTAGCACTTCCGAACCGGACAGAACCGAACATTTCACTCAGTTCGGCTGTTCAGGAGTGTTTCACTTGGGATTTCACATCTTACGTATTTTAACTGTAAATGTGAAAGGTACTACATGTACAAACAATCGTCAGAAAATAAACACCAAAGGCTAGGAAAAAAATACCATCCCACGCAGTCTCACGATGGTTTGCACGTGGTACAAATCACAAAATGCATGCACACTACAAGTTCCGACAGTAGCGCCGCACTCCAGCCGCGGATTTCGTTCAGTTTTCCGGGTCAATTTCATCCCATTAAAGCTGTTATTTTGTTCATTACGACAATAAATCGTGTATAAGAGCGGGTTTGAAGATTTAAAAAGAAAGCTAGCTGCACGTGCGTGATCACTTTCAACCAGAACCAACACCGCCGGCAATACTTGCCGAACCCGAACCGAACAAATGTTCAGGAAGACATGATTGAGATTGGCTATCACATGAGCTTAACAAGCCCTATAACGTCATAAGGAGATAAACCCTTCAGGGTCGGGTCTATTGGCAACTCTAAAGCTGTGTCCGCATTGGACTTGTTTTTTGAGAGGTTTTACCGAGACGATGGTAAAATGAAACCATTGCTAAATTTTACTGCTGTCCGCACTTGGACTTTTTGACACAGTAAAATTTTACCGAGACCGTGGGAGAGCATGCACAGTGTCCCTTCGCAATTTGACCTTCACGGCCCGGACGTACGCTTCTAGAGCGGTTTTACCAACTCGCTGTGTCCGCATTGGACTTTTTGTCTCGGGAAAAGTTCCCTGGTCAATTTTCCTGGGCAGAAGTTGGCCAGGAAAAGTAACCGCTGGACTCAGGAAAAGTTACTGAGAGGAAAACGTCCTAGGCTGTCAACATTGGACTTAAAATGGGAAAAGTACCCATCGTCGCGGTAAGTTTTCCCAAAAAAGTCCAATGCGAACTGTGTATATTTATGTATAAGGATGCCAAAAGTTATATCATACTTATGCATGTAACATGCTAACGTTTTGCCTATGAATTCGAAACTGTTTTTCAACCTGTCCAATAAAAAGCAAAAAGTAAACAACGTTCCGTAGTGGAGAAAGAGGTAAATTTTTACCCACTTTTTTCAAAAAAATGTCACGCAAATAAATCCATTTGCAATGGACAGGCTCATACAAAGCTACAGGTTTCTTTGTACAGGTTTATGCAAAATGGACATTTCATTCTCATTTCTAAGACTGAAAAGGGGATTTGTATTTTGTACTCACGCATTAACTGGCCTGGACAATATAGCCTGAAAAGGCATGCCTATGGTCGTACTGAAAGCTTGCGTCTTGAACACACCGGGTACGATCTGAAACTGATCGAGGACAAAGCCATTGCCATAGGGCTGGGATATGAGTGGGTAGTAGGCGTCAATGTTGGTTGTGACGATCGGTGTTGAAAAGAACGTCGCTGAATACAAGAAAGACACAAACAAATAAAGGCCAATGTATAATTTCAATGTTTTTACTTCCTTTTAAAAACGAGCTTGTTCATCAGATTTTTCCAGAAAATTGATTTTGTTATAACCTATAAATCATTATAAAATGCCTCCCAAAAATACTATCCATGGGCAGAAAACAGAAAATTTGCATGTCTCCAATTTGGATGTGGAAGCAAAAAGGTTGGTGTAATCACTGCACTGCTTTACATAACAGGATAAATTATTTTACGAAACGGATCGAGAACATGAAATTTCAGAATGGTAATGAGAAAAATATGAAAAATGATATGGTATCAAAATCTAAACACCCGTGGAAAACTGGGGGCTCAAAAATGTGATTAAAAAATCAGATATTTTGAATCCTCTGCTAACTTGCATTTTTTTTACCACTTGATGTTCAGGCAATTATGGGCGGTTGACGAGTTAAAACATCAACTTAGCCACTGTCTTCCATGGTTGACATGTAAATACGTTCACTGTCCGCCATTCATTTGTACACACCGTGTTTTAAAGTTAAACTCGACGGCTGTGGACGGCCTGTCGGTGTAGCAAATCTTGCTCTGTGGAGGTCGCCTCAGAGTGTTTTTGTGAGAAAATTCACACAATGAACATGATGAATGGAGAAATGATTCACTCAAAATTGAAGAGTCACTATTTGTGGTGCTTGACCTACAAGCAGTCTTAACTTTTGGCCAATCACTTTTGCCTTTTGTATTTTTATTTTTTGTATTTTTTTCGTATACATTGAACAAAGATTTTAAGGAAATTACCTCCTGGAATTAACACATAATGTAATTTTAAGATATACTTCCCACTTGCACTTTTGTCGCAAATGTTGCTTTTCTGTAGAAAAATCACGTTTTCTTCTTCAAAAATTGCCTTCAGTTAGTGCACAAGATAACCATTCACGCGCGCGCAGCGCCCTCTGTTGTCGCGCTTGCGCACAGACCGCCCGCCGCGTCATTTTGTGCATTACTTTATGCAGTAATTTTATAATCTATTTATCTCAGAAATGCAACATTTGCGACGGAACTGTCAGTGGGAAGTATATCTTAGAATTGAATAAGCTATCGATTCCAATATATAAATTTACCCAAATCCATGTTCAATGTATATGAAAAAAATACCTTTTTTTCAAAATTTATCCCGCCGTTAATACACTACCTTGGGTTTGCAGTAAGGCCTCCACATTGATGAAGCAGTACTGTATTTGGGGTCCTGCGTACGGCACCACATTAGTAGGAATAGCGCTGTGAGTGCCTACTTTTTTAGTCTTTGGAGCGCCTACAGGCTGTTCCTCAGTGGGCTCTCTTGGATGCGTGTTTCCCATTGTGGCCCACCAATTGCTTTACAAATAATCTATAAAAGAAGAATAAAAAAAACAACATTTACAATGGCAATTTTTTAGACCTGCACTTTTAACCCTAAGCACAAACCCTATGGACAAGGCCTAAAAAGTTTTTCCTATTAGAAATTTAACATTTTTCTAATCTAACATCATAATTTCTTATCGGAATTTCACTTTTTGGGGCATAAAGTTTGACAATTTCTCAGGATTATTACTATGCACAAACACCCACGGCATTGCCACTCGGCGAACACTTTTGTTGTAATGACTCGGACTCGAGACTCGGACCTCAAATGACTTGACTTGACTTTGAGACTAGAACCTCAAATGACTTGACTTGAGACTGAAAGGAAGTAAATATGAGGATAGGGAACCAGTCTAGTGTTGACCTCTCTGCTCTCGCTCATGAGCATATTTGATTTTTGGGCAAACAGTCTGTATTTTATCGCACGGAGGGTCTCAAGTTTGCCCCACGATTTCACCGAAATGAGTGCAGCTATTGAGCAAATATCAGAGCCAAGGGCATGCATGCAAGGCGGGGGACAAAGTTCATTTAAATGAGTATGCCACAGTCAGATTTGGGGTTAAAAACAACAACACATAACAGCCTAGGGCGGAGAATACGACGCCCTGGTTCACGGGTATCCTCGGGTTACCATATTTCGCGCACATAAGCCTTGTCACTGTTTTGATCACAATAAAGCAACCAAAAAGAACATTTTGGCTCCTTTGTCAGATTCCTTATGTCCAACCCTACCTGGGAGTAAAATTTCAAGAAAGAGCAACGTCGCCGTACGACGCTAGCTTTGTTTTTGCAAACACATGCAAAAGTAGACTTGCCAAAGTTACGTGACGTGAATTCGCTCCCTAGTCACATGTCACACTACGGTGTCCCCGTTGTGCCCAGTATCTGAAAATTATGCTTCTAGAAGAAGTGCTTTCTAATAACTATAATCCAGTACATTACTTAAGGACATAATTGAAAGATTATTGGAATTTTGGAGATGATTAAGTCATATAAACTGCATGCTTTTTCTGGGACATCTATTACCAAAACCAGCAGTGAAGTTGACTAATGGACTATATTGCCGTTGATTCATTTTAATGTGAAGCCTTCTTTTTTTTGGTTTTTTTTATCATGTTTTATTATTTTTATTCTCTCGGTCTGTCTCCCTTGTGGAATGAGAAAAAAACACGAAATTGTAAATTATAAGTAAATTATTATGATTGACTCAAATTTCTTAAGCAGTATAATTTCGAATTGAAAAGCTATAAGACACATGTCTTTCCTTAAGCCCCGTACCTTTCAAAGCGCCCTCTTTTGGAAAGTAAAACCTAATCAATATTGTTTTTTAGTGCCTGGAGACTGAGCAGACGATCGGTGGTAAAAGTTTTCGTGAATTTTAAAGATTTCTCAGAACCATTTTGATTGTAGTATTTTGTACCTAGTCTATAACAAGGTAGAATTTTGTACCCTGAATTAACAGTTATTAAATTACTTACTGAGAAACCCTTAATTTTTCTCATTTGAATGCAAATTGAAAGATGATGTGACAAACAACTTTCAAGAAAAATTTGACGTCGGTGCGTGATTTTGTTGAGAAGATACGCCGAGGAAAGCAGCAGCGCGCGAAATTACGTGCGCGCGAATTTAGGTGCTTGCAGGATACCTGGGTACGGGTCTAACTAGTAGTATTAGGTAACCTCAGCTAGCTCAAACAAATTTTACTTACCTTTCCTTCCTTGGGTGTATCTTCTACTTCGAAATGCGTAGCCTACATGGTCCCGATCAGCACTAATTTGGAGGTTGGTTTGGTGTTTTTCTACTTGAAGTTGAAACATGATCAAATGATAAACTGAATGATACGGAGCTGCAAGACTGGAAAATGGTCAGGTCCCCCGCTAACGATTGCCTTGATAATTCGCGAAAAGTGCGAGGAGAGCGCGCAAGCAGGAAGGCGCCCTCACTTGGCGGCTGTCATTATAATTAAAATCCTCTATGATTAGACTTGTCTTTTGAGATGGAAAATGTATGGAAATAATGTATCACCAATCAATCCGGCCGCGCCCCGGGAAAACATTAGAATATGCGCGTTTTATGTTTGATTCATTTGTAGCCGTTACGACAGGTTACGATAATATAAAAACATGCAGGGGAAAGCGGGGCACGGTGGGCCATAACTAGTACTAATAGTTAGTGGTTTAATATAGGGGTTAGGGGTTAGTTTGGGAGTTAGGGGTATACCCAGCACGATATGTGGCAAAGGGACTGCCCCTAACGCCCGATACCTCAACACACTCTTCCCTTTTGTTAACGCACCAACTCCCCCTAAAAACTGAAAGGAATTCCTTGGAAATTCCTTGGATGTTTGAGACACAATGGGGGGGTGGGGGGGGACAATGGTAGGGGTGCCCTCTGCCACATATCGTGCTGTATATGGTTAGGGGCGAGGTTAGGGGGTGGGGAGGGGTTAGGGGTTGGGGGAGGGGTTAGGGGAGGGGTTAGGGGATGGGGGAGGGGTTAGGGGATGGGGGAGGGGTTAGGGGGTGGGGTTAGGGGTGGGAGAGGGGCTAGGGGGTAGGGGTAGGTATGGGGGAGGGGGTGGGGTATGGGGGAGGGAGGGGGTGGGGTATGGGGGGAGGGTGGGAGTGGGGGTGTAGAGTGGGAGTAGGGGGAGTAGGGGTGGGGGTAGGGGGAGCGGGGTTGGGGGTTAACAATACCCCTGTCGTTGAAAATATGCGGATTATGAGCCCGAAATTTCAGAGCTAAATATGATATGGTATCAAAATCTCAACTTCCATGGGGAAAATGGGGAGCTCTGTGATCTGGACACGCTCTACGTGATGCAGAATAGGGTAATTCACAAAAGTAAACCTTCAAAATGTGTCCTTTGGCTGTGATCGTCCGAGGAAAAAAAACGATTTGTAGGGGCCTAGATTCAGACAAATTTTTCGTCCCAGAAACTCGTTGCTATATAGGCCAACAATGTTTACTGATTTGCTCGCAGCACGAGGCCCCCAGTGCATGGTTTCTTCCAACACTTTAATACAAAATGACACGAATAGGCTTTCTCCTTGGTATGCATATGGTAACAAATTGGACAATAACAAAATGTATTACAATATCCGACAGTTAAAAGGACGTCAGTAATTTGTAATTATAACAAAATAATTGCGTTCTTAGCTGGGGCGAGTTTTCGCGACCACAACCAGAGACATGTTCTACTGGTTGGACCAATAATCAAGCAGCTTCGGTCGTCAGCAATCATAGCCGCTCATTCGTTGAATCAGCGAAATGCGTCAGAAACATGTTTTTGGTTACGATCGCGAAAACAGACCACTGCTAAAAATGCAATTAAACGTGTATATATGTGATAATTACACAATGATGGCACAATCATAGTTATTTTTGTCCAATCGCCAGGCTATTTTTTTTTCAATTAAGAATCGTGGGCGTAATCTTCGCAACTTACTGTGCAGTCATCAAAACTCACACTGAGAATTTAATCACGAAACTTTCATGGCAAATTAGGAATGTCCCTTAAAAAGCATAATGGGTAATAGGCACAGTATGTGGGGGAGGAGCGGGAGGGGGATAACATTGAACAATGACTTGTTCGTGTATTACCAATACAAACTACATTGCGTTACTTTATTCAACCAGTCAATTGCATGCGCCATACAGAACCGATCCCTCATTTTCAGAGCCCTTTTCCTCGTTTCTGAAACATTTATATGAAAACTGCATTCATATACATGTATGTATTTTGCAATATAAACCCGTACATTTTCAATAAATTAATAAAATGGTAGATCAGCCGTGTTAGCTTCGAAATAACGCAAAAAGTAATATAGTTGTTGCTACGAAAGCTCATGCACCATTTATTATTTTGTTAGCTTTTAAAGGCACAGGCTCGTCAGCAATTCGCGCACGCCAAATTCGTGCCACGAAATACGCCGCTCCATGCCTTTGCTATGGAGCTGCGTATTTCGTGGCACGAATTTGGCGCGCGCGCATTGCTGACGAGCCTGTGCCTTTAAGTGCTACTATATTACTTTTTGAATAAATTAATAGTGGAAAAAATCCCATTCAAAAAGAGCATACCCGTATCTTCAAAACCGTTTTTCTCAAAATGCAGCAATTGTTAGTGAAATAGGTGTTTGGAACTTCTGACCAGTGTTGTAAAGACTCGAGACTCGGGACTCGAGTCCCGATTTCCACTTACTTGACTTTAGACTCAAAGGCAGTTTGACTTGACCTGACTGGACTTGAAGGTAGTTTGACTTGACTTGGGACACGAGCAGGGGAAGACTCGTTACAACCATGTCTCGGTGTAGTGTCGTAAAGACTCGGACTCGGGACTCGGACTCGGTTTTCATGACTTGACTTGACTTGACTTGAGACTCGAGCAGAGGGAGACTCGTTACAACCCATTTTTCAGTGGCTAGTTGACAATTTTTGTAGTGCAAACGACTGAGTAAACAAAAACAAAAAGATTTTGGATTCTAGATGCTAGAGGCAATATTTAACCACTTTAAGCAGGCAAAAGTGTGATGTCATACGAGGCAGATGCCCCAACGGTTGCGAAAGTTATCGATAATTTAATGTAAACAATTTTAATGTAAAAAAGGGAGGTGGTCGTGCGCTCTCACGCCCCGCCCCGGATCCGCCCCTGTTTAGGCAGGTGGCTTCGTTATAAAGGTGGCCTTAATAGCAGGTCGATAAACCATGCCTTACTTATTATATATTTTTTAATTTACATCAATCAAGCTATATTGTTTAAAGTCTCGTGTTTTTTCTCCTTTATTTGATTCACGAACCTGTGTGCATTTATCTGTGGTTAAACAAGTTCACATGTGCGATATAAGGTTGACGCCAAATTACCACTTAGACACAAACATCCGAAGGACGGTTTCCTTTGGGTTTCACGGGACTCACGGAGCACCGGTGGAGATAGAAGCCGGGCCAACCCGGGTCGAGTATGTGCGGACTGCTTGTCTCGAGGCGGAGGATTGCTGGTTCGAATCCTGCCCGGATTCTGCCAAATGGACGGTACCATTCGCAACTCTAGCGCTCCATTTACCACATGGGATGACCTGGCCAACGGCCTCCCGAAAGTTCTTGTTCAGTCCTATGTAGATGAAAGGGTTTGCGCAAGAGTTGAGAAACGCGAGGACTGTTAACGCGCGATAGGTCAGGCTGCTGAAGTAGGCCGGGGAGAGACCTCCTATAGGTTCAGGATCAGAAATCCGATCTTGTCCGGGGCCCAGCAGACAATGAACGTGATGACTACGACCAGGACCATCCTGATGACGCGACGGCGCGATCTGAGTAGGGAGAAGGCCGGAGAGTTGGTGGACTGGTTCCTTTCAAGCAGCGCCTTATTGGCTTGCTTCTTGAGCTCATTTACGGCGAAGTAATGAGACGCCACCATCACGATCACGGGGAGAACGAACTCGAAGACGAACAGTACCACACCATTCACGGCTTGATAGGTCGCACTGGGCCAGACCAGGACACATTTGTTGTCCTTGCTTACCTCGGGTACGTAGAAGCTGATGGTGTTGGGGATAAAGGCACACACCCACACGGCAGCGATGAAGTACTTCATGTTGGACTTGCTGAAGACGGTCCTGTGTCTGACGGGATGCACCACGGCGAAGAACCGTTCCAGGGACAGCAGGGTGAGCGTGAAGATGGAAGCTACGATGGAGATCCACATGACAACCCTGGAGTGCACAAGCTTGCAGTAGGCTCTGCCGGCAGCCGTCTGGGGCACGTTGACTAGGGAGGGGTATGGGATGTTGGCTACGGACGTCAGCAGATCGGCCACGGCCAGCAGAGCGATCAGTTTATTGGAGCTGCTCTGGACTCGAAGCTTGGTCAAATAGACAACGATGACGAGAACGTTCCCCACGATACCGACGATGGCTAACATGAGTTGCACGATGGAAAACCAGTCCCATGTCACGGCGATGGTCTGCTCCACATCCGCCGACGCCTTAGAAGCGTCTTCCGAAGTATTTCCTGACATATTCATATAAACAAATCAAGGCAGGTATACGAGTTGGAGTTATAGAGCTGAAGCAAGTCCGAAGATTGTCAGCGATGTTAGACCTTACGTCTAAAATGCCAAGATAGCAAGCTTGACTAATGCGGAGTTCGATTTGCCACGGACAAAACAATTCGGTATGCGGAACACTCGTCTCTGGTAATTTTCCGTCTCTGGCAATTTCCCTCATGCGAAGTTAGCACACGGGCACTATAGCAATTCAACTGCACGTTACAAAATACTTAGCCCGACCAATCGGGGGCTACATATAGGGCGTGTTTATTCCTTCACAGATATCCAAACTCGGACCATGAGAAACGTCAAAATCGCTTTCACAAAATTGAGTTTCCCAAATTCTTCAGCCAATTATCAAATGGATGTCACCCGAAGGTATAAATTAGCAGTTTCAATTTGTGTCCTTTAGGCTACGCTGCGTTCCAATTCAATTAATGTAGCTCGTTTCTCTCCATGTGTACGTAGTACACACGTTTGTATACCAATCCCCGGCCCCCGTCAGAATTGCTCTGCGCCTGCACCAGTATGCGCAAAGAAAAGGCGCTTTAAGCGGGCCTCTGCTGTGCGATTTTTGCTACGAATTTCCATCGATTGGGTATACGATTTTGTGAGATAATCAGAGACTGTCTATATATTCTATACACAATCGTACCAAATTCGTGGCAAAAATCGCACAGTTGGAGGCCCGCTTTATATACGAGTTGCATGAGTTTGTTCCGAGTTGCACGAGTTTAGTATACGAGTTGCTCACGAGTTATCATCTCGTGGCCGAAATTGTAAACATGTTTATTATTTTCGCCACGAATTGCACGCTGCTAACGAGTTGATACAAGTTGCTATACAAATTGTCCTCGAGTTACACGAATCATCCCGAGTTGTCCGAGTTGTCCGAGTTTTCAAGCACGCACCCTACAAAATTCCGTAATCAAATTTAAAACTACACTCTCATTCAAATCGGAAATTCGCCCAACCCTTGAGCCAAGAGCATAATGGTTAAATTATTTCATCGAAGAGCAAACATGTTCAACATTTGGTAGTGAAATTCAAAGACGTATAATACGTTTCTTACTGTTCACTCTGAATATCAAAGCAGCTCGTGCATGGTATATGGGAATCTAGTGTATAAAGTATGAATAAATCAATAAAACAAATGCTGACCAGTATTGGAACAGTTTTATTGAAGAAAGTATTAAAGACCTCTTGACAAAAATCAAGCTGGAGATATATCTCTATTGAATTTAAATTCCTCTATTTCGGGATGAAATTTTAACTTGGCACGTCTAGAAATAGACGCTTTTATGAATTACGGTGCTTATTTTTTTTCTCCACATCAAACGACCGTTGAAGCAAATAGCATGTTGAAATTGACAATTTGTTTTGTTGGCGCACTCAATTTCATGCGAAATTGAATATACTTGCAGTTAATGGAACGTAAACAGTTGGAAATCTGCCAGGAAAACCTACAGACCGTGTGACATATTGTTCATACCTAAAGCGGGCCTCCCACTGTGCGATTTTTGCCACGAAATTCCAACGATTAGCTACGATTTGGTACGATTGTGTATAGAGTCTATAGACAGTCTCTGGTAATCGTACCTAATCGTAGGAAATTCGTGGCAATAATCGCACAGTGGGAGGCCCGCTTAACGCGCCTTCTATTCTAGTTTCAGACAGGCGTCCTTAAAGCGGGCCTCCCACTGTGCGATTTTTGTCACTAATTTCCTACGATTGGGTACGATTGTGTGTAGAGTCTATAGGCAGTCTGCGATAATCGTACCAATTCGTAGGACATTCGTGGCCAAAATCGCACAGTGGGAGGCCCGCTTAATGCGAGCCGTGCGCACACTAAAGACCGACGTCTGAAACCAAGTCGCTCTTCAGACCGACTGGAACAGTCGATCTTTCGACTTCTGGTGAACCAAGTCGCTCTAAATTAGTTCATTAAACGGGAGCAACATTTAGTAACTACTATAACTAGGCCTATACACTGGAGTAAATACGAAAAATAGGTTTCTCGACGGTGTCATATTGAGTTAACAAACTGCGCGATATTATAACATGCCACAATAAATAACTTGTTTATCTTTATGTACAATATTGCTAAACTTAAACGGCAACATTTTAATAACAACGCTATGTGCGTATATACATTGAGTGATTTATATACATGTATTTTGTTCGATTGAAATAATGTGTACATATCACAAAGAAGCGTGTCCATATCACATTTTTTACACACCCATTTTTCCCATAGTGTTGAGATTTTAATACCATGTTATCAATTGTCATATTTTTCTCAATACCATTTTTTAATTTTCCTCTCTCAATCCGTATATTTTCAAGGATATCGTCCAAAGACCACCGATGTTTTTGTAAACTAAATTATCCGGTTCCATAAAGCAGTGCAGTAATTACACCAACCCTTTCTCCTGGCCTCGTGGATAGTATTTTGGGGAGGTATTTTATATGATTGTTAGGTTAAAACGAAATCCATTTTTCTGAACACTCTTCTTCAAGAATTGCATATAATTATAGTTAATATTACATTACATTAATTACTCTGCGAACCTTGAGTCAATTTCATAGAACTGTACAGTACAAAAATTGCTAAAGCATGAAAAAGCTTGCTTAAGAAAATGAAATAACCATCTGAAATGTTCATGTGATGCCAACTTAGATGCACGTAAAACACGAACGTGAACGCGAAATGCTTCGCCTGAGCACTTGGTCATTATTCTGCATGGCGAAATCTGCATGGCGAGACCACTAGTTGGCTCTATAGCTCAATTGGTAGCATAAACGTCTGCACGTTAAGCAGAAGGTCCGCGGTTCGAATCCCGGTGGCGCTATTAAGTTGTCATTTATTGCATCCACATTTCCCAAACTCATGGACATTTGTTCACTTTTTAGCGAAATCTAAGAACAGACGGAAACGAAAATTCCCGTCTGTGATTTTAGTGGTGGGGGAACTTTTTTGTCAGTACCAAGATATGATATGACTAGTACTCAACTTCGCTCTCTTCGCGTAGGCCTATAGCTGCATCTAAACTTCTTTTTGCACAAGGCATGCGCTGGGTATAAACCGTTATTTTGTTCTCTGCGGTTAGGGGACAATACAAAGTTAGAATAGAAAGTTGTGTCAACTAGCGTTTTGTTTGCAAAGCGGTGCGTCAAACACAGATTTAAAACAAAATTTTGTTCAAAAAGTCAGTCTAAAATGTTTTAAAAGGTAAATAAATGTGCCATTTGTTCATTGCAAACTATTACTGATACATGTAATTCTGTTGAGTGGACGCGCTGAGCAGCACAATCACTGACAACACTGAATATTTTGCAACACCTTGAAATACGTGCCTTATACGGTTCCCCCATCCCCACAATCCACTGCGCGCTGCGTATGGAGTGATGGGACCCACGGCACTCGCGACACGCACTCGCTCGGCTTCACGGATTACCTTGACAACGAGTTTTCGACAGTTATCTCAACTATTCTACCCCTAGACGCCGATATAATCTTAAATATACAGTTGGTTGAATCTGTATCTGAGCTCTATATTTGTGTCCAAATCACAAATTCGTCGCGTTTTACGAAGTGGAAGCGGACGATAGCTCCACTCACCTGCCAATTCTCATTCGATTCTACACGAGAAGATTGAACGCCGAGGCAAAGTGAACTAGATTTGTATCCCATCATGCACTGCGCCATGTACCGCGCGCAGTGAATTGTGGGGGAACCGTAAAGGCACGTATTACACACACAGACGAGTCTATGGAAAGTGATGAAGCCCTCTATAATCGTCTACCATAGACCACTAAAGTGAAAACGTCACTCTTTATCTGTTACCAAGGTTATTGGGTCTACACTAAAACCAGTGAACTGTTTCCCTTCGCTTTACCAATGGACGTTTCAGATTACCAGCGAATGTTTAGACCCAATAACTATGGCAACTGACGTCACACTTTAGTAGTCTATTGGCTCGTGTTTTAAAATTTAGACGAAGCCCAAGTTCAACTGTTTACAAACTCCATACAATACTTGGTCACGTGATACCAACTTTGTTCGCACAAAACTAAATGGCCTGTCAAACTTTGTATTGAAATGCTTCATAATTTTATCGTCTAAAATTAGCACTGTGGGTCTATAAAGAAAAACAAGGGCACTTTACGAACAAAAATGCATGTTTTAATACATGTCGGTAGGATATCAAATGTAATCTATATTCTTAAGAAGTCACCGGCGGTGACAAGGCCGAACGTTCGTTCGCTTCTCTCGATGCTGACCGGCACGCCGTGCTCGCAGGTGCTCGGCTCGCGACCGAATGGCCAGCATCGGCCAGGCTGCTGTACGAGGGCGGCGGAGGCATGAAGGCATAGGCCGGGTACATCGAGCCGCCGACGGTAGGGTACATTTGGTAACCGGGATGTTGTGCGTCGTCGTGATAGTACCCATGTGGTGGGTAAAATGGTTGACCAGAAGAGGCTGTAAACGATACACAGGAAAATGTTTTTGGTTTTGAAAATGCGTTTCATCTTGCAAATACTTTTATTGGCCTTTAAAGTTGCACTGCCCGTGTTTGGGCCGATTTGGGCGTCAAATTTGTTTTTTAAAGTTAAATAGGTATTTATCTAGAATAGAAAAAGTTATCAGCTTTCATTTGGTACCAAGAACGTAAAAATCCGTCAAGGATTAATGCCAGTCGATTAAAAACAAGAAATGATTAAAAGGCTGGCAGGTCAATTAATCGACAGGGTTATGACATAAATGTACATGTGCGCGTACATGTGTACATTGTACACATACTATGTACATATGAGCGTACGCGCACATGTACAACATGTGAAGCACGTTTCAAGAAAAAGGCTTGTATCTCCAATTCCCGACGTCGGAAATTTACGTTTTTGATATTTTTCGTTACAGAGACACGTAAGCTTTCTAAATTCGTTCGCTTGTGTAAATACATTTTTTAAATCCTTTCACCGAAACACGGGCAATGCAACTTTAATCAATTCGACCGGGGTACCTCGAACAACACATGCAACCCGTCGTTTGAAATAGCAGTGGGTGACGTAGTTTGATCCAAATCCCTCGAACAACGGATGTTACCCGTCGTTCGAGGGAGAAAGTGGTCGACTGTAGCCTTAAAGGCCCCCAATACAAGATTATGTATTATGCCCCCAATAATGGCATAATAGTTTTAATATGAGCATATGTCGTCAATGCTTCAGAATGCTTCAATATCCATGTATAGATTTTGTGTAAAGTGAATAGGCTACATGTAGTAACAAAAATGTGTGCACACGCATTTTAAAAAAATCTTCAGTTTTTAAATTCTTACAAAAGGTTCCATTTTGGACAAATAAATTTATTTGGCGTTTGTTACCAATTAACACTTTGATTTTTTATCATTTTCAACTCATGAACTAAAATTATGGATTATTGCAAATTAATAGGCATTTAAATATATTTATTAACTTGGTCATACCTGTTGTGGTAACCATGAGGTTCCTCTGCTGCGCTGGATGCATTAGACCGTTCATTCCCAGTCCACCGTTGGGGGCGCCCTGGCCGTGCATCAGAGGCACATCTCCTATGTGGCCGCCCATGCGGTTCCCGTTGGGGACCGCTGCTGCAATTTGCACTTCACGGAGCTGGCGTTTGCGGTAGTAGGCCCCACTGGCCAGAGAACAGATGAAGATCCCGAAACACAAGCAGAACCTGTGCAACAGAGATTTTAAAAAAACTTTAGAAACATTTCTACTACTGTCAACAAGATTTTGTCGGTACCCATACGATGCGACTTTTTTAAAAGTAGGATTGTCAACGTCCGAAATTTGTTAATCAGCAATTACTTGACCGACAAAAACCTTATTCAAAATTGTAGATATAAGTGGTGGTATCTGCCCAAATGGGATGATTCAGCCCGAGGTGATATCTCCTGATAAGAAAACGACAATTGAAAATAAATTTATATAAATGTGCACACAAGGGCGCCCTCATGTGAACGAAATTAGGCCCACTATTTGCCGGGTATTACGGCTCCGTTCTCCGACCAATAGACTACTAAAGTGAAAACGTCACCCTTTGTGTGTTGTCATGGTAATTGGGTCTACACTCAAACCAGCGAACTGTTTCCCTGCACTTACCAATGGGTGTTTCAGATTACCAGCGAATGTTTAGACCCAATTACCATGGCAACTATAAACACAGGGATCTAGTCTAAATATAGGACGGTGTGGTTCGCATTATTTCGTTAAAGCATGGCCCTCAGGTTTTCATTGTTCTTTCGGAACGTATGAGGTACTGGGCTGACTTCACGGGTTGGTTTTTATCTACACACTCCTTTCGCAGCGGTTTTGGGCGGTTTGTCCGCACCCAACCACTGCTTAACTTAACATCAGTGAAATCCTGCGAAGCGCGTGCGTGACGTCACCCAACACCAGGCCTAAATAACACTTGCCGTGATTATGATTATCACATTTCTATAGCCCACATCCCATATGAGCATGTTCACATGCGCTGTACATTATTATGGTCTAACACGGACACACTTGTGGGGTACCAAACACAATGGAACAATGGTACCCCATAAAGAAATTCAAAAGGAACAGTGGTACCCCACAGAGGAATTCTAAAGAAAAGGGAAAATAGGACAACAATGCATGTACCCCATAAACCCCTGTGTACACAGATAGTTGAGTTTACAGAAGCTTACAAGTATCTTCCACCTAAACATCGAGATACACATGTGGGTGGCGCCATTGGCAGCCGACGGCCAGAGACACTGGGGAATCGCCTTTTACTCTTCACGAAAGAGTGCCTCTGTGTTACTCAACACACTGGACCAACGGCTTTACGTCCCTTCCGAAGGATGGAGCAATTGTGGTTAGATGCCTTGCTCAAGTGCATATAGGTGCGAATCCACATACAACCGCGGACGTCCCTTTGTTCCTCTTTTGTTTGTTCCTCTTTTGTTTGTCTATTTTTCCTTACTCTCGTTGGTTTTGTACAGAAGCGAATCGCGGACGTTCGCTTGCCAATCGCGGACGATATTGTTCTCTTTGTTAAGCGGGCCTCCCACTGTGCGATATTGGTACGATTGCCAGAGACTGTCTATAGGCTCTACACACAATCGTACCTAATCGTACCTAATTCGTGGCAAAAATCGCACAGTGGGAGGCCCGCTTTAGACCTCCCTAAAACGTCCACGATTGTTTGGGAGAACAAGCGCACAGGTACCATGGTCGGGTATCGAACCCGCAACCCCAAGTTTTTACCCGAGTATTGCGAGTCAACGACCTAAACCACTCGGCCAGATTCTGTCACCTGAAATATTTACTGTGTCACCTGACACATTTACTGTGTCACCTGACACATTTACTGTGTCACCTGACACATTTACTGTGTCACCTGACATATTTACTGTGTCAAGTGACACGTTTACTGGCCAATCACAGCAAGTGTTATTTAGGCCTGGTGTTGGGTGACGTCACGCACGCGCTTCGCAGGATTTCATGCGAAGTTGAGCAGTGGTTGGGTGCGGACAAACCGCGCAAAACTACTGCGAAAGGAGTGTAGGTTTTATCATACACGTTCTTAACCACACATGAACGCCACTTGTTACCGAGTTTTCCCAATCTCGTAGTAACATTTCCCCGACAAAATTATACTTTAAAAAAAGAAGGAAAGAAACGTACTTTTATACAATGTCACCTTAAATTTCATGAAATTTTCGAAAATCCATTAATTACAACAAATGGAAATGCTAACTTACCAGAAGTACCACAGATCATAAACGTCGTGGTAGTAGTCGGAATAACAGCATGATTTACGCCCGCAGCAGTATTGATTGCTCGAGCATCTGTGTGTACATGTCATTAAAGTCAGAAATAAATGATGCTGCGTAGCACTGTGAATTATCACCACAAAATATAAACAGTGTCGTTATAAAGGCAGACATTTTCATTTAGGCCTATAGGCCGTTTTTGTAATGTATCAAAAAAATACTAGTGTTAATGGCAATTGGATCTAAACTATCATGGCCGTCGGGAAAAGTACCGTTGGAAAAGCACTGGGACAAGGTTGAGTGATTTTTAGTTTAGATCCAATTGCCTAGGCAACCAACAAAAGGTGACGTATTCACTTCGGCAGTCTATGGTACCAAACACCACATGAATTTATTTCTGTCCAAAATGTGATTTTTCAGGATTTTTCCTGAAATCAGTGTTTTATTGCCACAAAACATGACCCCTGCGCTCGCAATTTCAGGTTTTTTTTTCGTCAAACTTCAAATCACATCCCTGTTTGAGTGAGAAATTAACAACTGAAGGTGGTTTTCTAAAAATATTTTTGCAAAAGACGTTTTTACCATTCAACTCAACACAAAAACCATGAATGGATTTTTCACGTTTTCTGAAGTATTACTACTCTATGTGGCTGAAATTTCTACATAGCAGTTTTATCAACATGGGCTTTTAATCACGAGTGTAACAGTTTAACAATCATGTCCATACCTTTAAAACGTGTATATGCTTCGTGTAGGCCTATATTAAAAGTAAAATATACCGAACAGCAAAAGAAACGAACACATTTTCTCCACTTGTTTTATTGGAAAAGCAGTCAATCTGAGAGTGGGAATTTCTAACACACAGAAGCTTTATAAATTATGCAGTCACGCAAAATGGTGCTGTAATATTAATATTTCGATGTCAACTTAATTACAGAAGACAATTTTAAATTTTGATTAAACTGAAAAATGTGCGTTTCTTTTGTTGCTCGGTGTATATATATTCCATTTAAAATATTGGCGTCATCGACTTACGTGTAGTATATTATTTCCGTGAAACTGGTATATGAGCACTGCTTTGCCAATGTAAGCTGTCGATACAAAATTAATGGCACGATAAATGTTCACAGACAAACGAATTCACAGAGCGACAACTTAAATTACTGCGATACGGTACATCTTGTGCGAGACAAATTCTGCAATTAATTACGCAGTCAATTCATATACCCCATTCGTCTGACACGCACACGACACTAACGATACAATCACAAATTGGGGTTTTCCTGTATAATCTGTCTAAATGGAAGTGTTATTGCGCGAGCAATAATTTTGAACATAAATCAAAATATTTGAACAATTTAAGGTTTCTCGGGTTTTCGGGTTTATAACTGCGCCGCAGGTTCCGGTTCCCGCTACTAATTTGTTCACGGTTAGGCTTATTAGTATCATTACCTATTTTTTTTCTCCTCAAATATTTTTAATATCACGCTTGAAACAAACCTTGCGAAAATCTTTTAAACAAAGCATTAAACTATTTAACGCGCATGATAAACTATTTGTTACATGGAATATCTTAAAATTGGTTTAAATTCCTAATGCGGCAAAAATGGTTGAAATATACAAGTATCCTTTCACAAATATGCCTCATACTTACCGTAATCATATGCAGGAACATGGCGACCACCAGAAATTCCATCATGGCTGTTTAAAGGTGGCGAAAAAACTCGGTACAATGCGAAATGGTTCCTATATCACGATACGAAATCTCAAATCACATTTTACAACGACGTAGGAATAACAAAATGATGAAAAAAGGGACCAACAAAATGGCGATTCACACGCTTTTGCAAAACATAAACGACTGAAAAATTGCACTAAAAAGGGCGAACGCAACCGTTGCGTGTAGTGCTTCCGACCGCTTGCACTAGCGTGCGTGCTACCCAATTAATTATGTTAATTTATGCGGCGCGATCAGCCTAGCACACCACACGGCCACGTCGGAGACGATACCTGACAATTCATGCGTGTATTGTTTCTATGGCAACCGCGAAATAGCGCTAATTGCAGTTTTATTGCTTCTGCGAAAACAATCAAAAACAACAAAACCACAGCTTGAAGTTTAAATTGCCAAATTAAAATTGCTTTTACGATTTTGCAATATTTCGTATTGTGCAATATTTCGTATTGTGCAATATTTCGTATTGTGCAATATTTCGTATTGTACGTTCCTGTATAGAGATGTGTACAAGAAATCGGAATGGTGACTATGCATTTTTTGTCCGTTGATGGTGTAAACCTCTATCAAATCGGACATTCCTCAGCCACGTTACGTTAAGTACAAAACAGAAGTATCCAGTTAAGTTAAAAATTTAAAATATTATCTCCTTAAAGGGAACACCGGCTTTGTTTGGGCTATTTTTGGCTCGAAATATACATGATTCTGAAAGTCTTTCCGAAATAGACTGAAGAGAACCTGAAAAGATACCACAAAATTTTGCCGTATGGCCGTGTGATACACAGTTCAGATTTTTTTTCAAAATATTTATGAGTATTTGATAAAAGATACTATTTATTCAGGTTATGAAACAAAATTAAACATAACTCTGAAAAATCGAACATAAAATTTTGACACAAATTCCAAGGAACCGAAGCGAGTTCCACCGTGAACAGTCTACCAGACAATGCGACATTAAGCCCCATGGCCCACGGCACACACACGTTTCCCGCCCAAAACCAGTACCAGTGCCCTGGAACTATATACAGTTGCACGTTCGTGAATACAAACCATGAATGTCAGCTCCTCTATACGGAAAACCCCATTCGGTAGTCCAGGCTGAGTGAAATCTTCAGCAGAAAATGAGAGATATCCAAAGCAAAAAGCTGCCAAGTGAAGAGCGAATCGTTTCCGACAAAGTCGTGAGTCTCGCGCGATAGTGAACGGCTGGTAAAACGTATATAACTCGACTATTGACCGTTTTTATTAATTTGAAGCTTTTGTGGTTAATTACGGGACATTTTGACGATCTTTTTTCACAAGGACCATTAAAATATTATTGTCAAGGATGCTGTATCACTAAATTGCGTAAACAGTAGGCCGGTGTGTACCTTTAAATAAAACTTGAAATGCGACATTAATTTGTTCATCAGCCAAATTATTTCCGATAACTTCAGGGTTACTACATCGCAAAAATTACATCGCTCTACTTCACAAATTCTGAGCGGTGAAACCAAAATGAACAATAAAACTGAAAGACTTAATCATTAAATTCTATATTACATCTCCCATGTACATCGACAATTCAAAAACTGCATTAACAATATATGACGTAAAAATGGGTATTAACTGGTTACATCATTTAAGATTATACTATTTAAGAAAGCCCGACGCGAACATTTAGGCTGCGTTCGAGCGTGCAGTTCTTGTTTCTCGGGAGTACTGCGTGCGCATTGCACTCGGGTCACATCACGCGAACGGCAAGTCCGCAGTCCGCGTGCGCGAATGGCAATCTATAGGGGCGTTCGAGATGCTTCCTCGGGGCAGCCCTGACCTGGGGATGATCGTGCGAGGTGTGATCAGCCAGGTAAACCATGGGAACGAGGTTAGACACGGGTTACCCGGTGTCAGCATCTCGAACGCCCCTAGTGAAGATGGACGTCTCTTGCCATCATATCACTGCACAAAAAATCATAAATGCCGTTTCATTGCTCACAAGTAACTGAGGAAATACAGGCCGTAAGTCGTGAGAACCTTTGATGCCGTCTAAAACAAACCTTAGTGCGTTATTGTTTCAGTTATTGAGTTGACACGTTGAGCAAATTCACCAAAAATCCCACCCATATTCCACCATCTTCGTACAAATCACATGACACTTGACAGGAGTACGAGCACACTCCCCATTTGTTGGGGAGTAGTGAGAGCATACTCTCACTGACCCGAGTGTCGTTATTCTTGCCGTTCACGCGCGCAGGAGTATAACTCGTGTTAACACGAGTACACGCCCGAACGCAGCCTCAGAGTCACTGCAAAACGATGGGAGATTCCTTCAATGTAAACCGCGCCCTCTACTTTAACGGCTATTTCCCACTGAGCTATAATTTTACGATAGAATAGTTGATGGCCACTGCTGCTCACCACACGTATTAAATGGACTGAAAGGAAACTGAATATTTCCATAAAACGCACACTGACTACAAGCAACGCGACAAAGTTATATCGTGTACATTAGGGCAACCATAGCGCCATGAAGAGATCCACAATAAAACTAACATTGCCTAAAACAACCCATAATAACCTCTAAGACCCGGCATCCAGTCGCCATCCACCCACCTCTTCCCTGTCCCACTATCAACCCCACCCAAACCCTATCCTTCCCCGCCACCACATCCCCTCACCTTCACCCCACCCCACGCCACTAAGACCCGGCATCCAGTCGCCATCCACCCACCTCTTCCCTGTCCCACTATCAACCCCACCCAAACCCTATCCTTCCCCGCCACCACATCCCCTCACCTTCACCCCACCCCACGCCACTAAGACCCGGCATCCAGTCGCCATCCACCCACCTCCTCCCTGTCCCACCATCAACCCCACCCAAACCCTATCCTTCCCCGCCACCACATCCCCACCTCCACCCCATCCCACCCCACTAGGACTCGGCATCCAGTCGCCAACCACCCACCTCCTCCCTGTCCCACCATCAACCCCACCCAAACCCTATCCTTCCCCGCCACCACATCCCCTCACCTTCACCCCACGCCACGCCACTAAGACCCGGCATCCAGTCGCCATCCACCCACCTCCTCCCTATCCCACCATCAACCCCACCCAAACCCTATCCTTCCCCGCCACCACATCCCCTCACCTTCACCCCACGCCACGCCACTAAGACCCGGCATCCAGTCGCCATCCACCCACCTCCTCCCTGTCCCACCATCAACCCCACCCAAACCCTATCCTTCCCCGCCACCACATCCCCACCTCCACCCCATCCCACCCCACTAGGACTCGGCATCCAGTCGCCAACCACCCACCTCCTCCCTGTCCCACCATCAACCCCACCCAAACCCTATCCTTCCCCGCCACCACATCCCCTCACCTTCACCCCACGCCACGCCACTAAGACCCGGCATCCAGTCGCCATCCACCCACCTCCTCCCTATCCCACCATCAACCCCACCCAAACCCTATCCTTCCCCGCCACCACACCCCCACCTTCACCCCATCCCACCAAGACCCGGCATCCAGTCGCCATCCACCCACCTCCTCCCTGTCCCACCATCAACCCCACCCAAACCCTATCCTTCCCCGCCACCACATCCCCTCACCTTCACCCCACCCCACGCCACGCCACTAAGACCCGGCATCCAGTCGCCATCCACCCACCTCCTCCCTATCCCACTATCAACCCCACCCAAACCCTATCCTTCCCCGCCACCACATCCCCTCACCTTCACCCCACCCCACGCCACTAAGACCCGGCATCCAGTCGCCATCCACCCACCTCTTCCCTGTCCCACTATCAACCCCACCCAAACCCTATCCTTCCCCGCCACCACATCCCCTCACCTTCACCCCACCCCACGCCACTAGGACCCGGCATCCAGTCGCCATCCACCCACCTCCTCCCTGCCCACCATCAACCCCACCCAAACCCTATCCTTCCCCGCCACCACATCCCCTCACCTTCACCCCACCCCACGCCACTAAGACCCGGCATCCAGTCGCCATCCACCCACCTCCTCCCTGTCCCACCATCAACCCCACCCAAACCCTATATCCTTCCCCGCCACCAGACCGACTTTACACTCCTACGACTTGTTACAAAGCGAATGCCTCATGCTAAAATCCTGAAAAGACTTCCAAAAATTGGCTGTCTGCAAATGTTAACAAGTGATAATGCGACAACAAATAATAAGTCAAAATAATGAAAATCGGAAGGAAAACTTAGACGTGGTCTATTATTACTGTAGGCCTATTATTACTGTACCAGGAAGTGTAACTCGAACACAAACTTGGACGATAACTAAATCATTTGACTATAGTGACTAATAAGCAAACAATTTGAATTGTTTGGTTTGATACGAGAATTTGAAAAAAAAATTCCTGGTGTTTCCACGGACACTGATATGATATTGTGGTGTACCATGACATCGAAGTTGGGAAAGCCAACCCTGAATCGCCCTTGTCGGATAGAGCCAGTTAAACCTAAATCATGCATATTGAATATTATGCGTAACCAAGTGGTAAAAGGGAACAGACGGTCGACACAAAAAAGAAAGGCCGGGAATAAAACTCACAATGACAAGATTTTATTTTAGATAGGCCTAAATGTAAGGTATAAGAGTGAAATTTAAGCCATCTACAAAAACAGCAGTCAATATTAATGCGCGAGTCTCAAGCAGCATTACAATCTGAACGAGGAAACGAGGGCCCTGCGTGCCATACGGTATAGACCCTTTGCATCGGTGGCCATGACTGGGGAGCAGGTTTTCATATTTAAATGATGTGACAATGGATCCACAAGATGCCTACTCATGCATGACGCACGGTGACAATGTGACTGCCCCCTGTCATGGCCGCTGTGCAAAGGGTCTAATAAACGTCAGGTGACGAAGAAGGAGGTGCAGAAGCGATATGAAAACCAACGTAGCCGAGTAGGAATACAAACTATATACACACACACCCAGGAATCGAACCTTGGACATCAGAGGTGAAAAGCGGGGAAAGAACCACCACGCCAACCCGATCGCCCGTAGTACGGCCCATTACTCTCTAAACCAGCTTCCCGATGTTTAACTGTAACACTTAAAGGAACATCCGATGACCTCAATGAGTACATTTACATTTGAGCATATTTCCAAACGCTTCTTTGAAATCGGGGTGAGATATGGCATAGATGACAGGATCCAAACAGCAGTTGAAGCACGCAATAGCAATCGCGTATGGCGTCATACGAACACTCCAGTCGTATCCGAAAGGAATGAGAGCGAAGCACAAAGGTGTAAGACAGATGCAAAAGCACAAGATCACGCACGCCAGATTCTTGGTTACGGCAACGCGTCGCAACCAAAGCTTCCTGTGAATCTCCTGATGGTAGTTGGATTGCAGACCGCCGCTAATGGTCTCAGTGTGCATGTACTGGGACATTCTGCGAGACGTTTTGACGACGTACTTGTAAATGGACCAGTAACAGAAAGCAATAGCGGAAACTTGGACAGGAAAACAGGAGATAATGAGAAGAAGGTTATAATAACTCCAGTTGGGATTGGTTCTCTCCCAAGAGCATTGACTGTACAGCGGTTCATACCCAAATTCCCCGAAATTAGTTAGAAGGGGAATCAATGCTAGACAGATTGGTAAAGCCCAGGAGAATGCGATCATACAGGCGATATTTCGACGGGTGTAGACGCTGAGTGCAGTCGGTAAAGGTTTAGTGATACCAATCCACCGGTTAATTGCAATAAGAACCATGTTATTCATCGTGTTAGCTGCACTTACGAGACTGACTGCAGAACCGAGCACACAGAGCCAGTAGGCATCCGGGAGAGGCCAGCCATCCTCGTGCAGGACCACCACGGCATGCAGTGGTAAGAAAAGACATACGATTAAATCGCTTATACTAAGATTCACCACAAACACGTTGGTAACCGTGCGAAGACTTTTCGTTCGAAAAACAGCAACTAAGACAAGCAAGTTGCCAATTAATCCAATCGATGAAGCGATGACGTTCAAAGCGGCAAGTATCTGTCTTTGGTAGTAAGCCGTGTAGACTTCGAATGAGGGTTCCATTAAAACGGTCGACAAAGCCATTTCCTTGGTGGTCGCGTTATCCATAGCTTCAAACGTATGCTGGCTGGCCCGTTGTTGTCAACACAAAACCAGTGTATACCGATTTTACATTTTTATCCGCGGTTTGCAGAAGAAACGGTATTGCGATTGACACGGTTTTTTACAAGACGGTACATCACAGATGCATTGGTTCAAAAGGTGGCGCGCGTTGAGCTGAGTGGAAATTTGAATTTAGTGCACATTGTGCACGTAGTTTCGTTAATTCGTAAATATGTCAGTTGCCGGACGTTGGTTCTTATCCGTTGAAAATTACGAACGCAATCATGCAAGAGCTAAAAGGGGCGGTGTAAATACAGTTCGGTTCACGTAGGCGCCAACAAGCTACTTTTGGAGAAAACAAAATCACTGTATACCCGAATAATGTATTCCTAAATTCTCAGCGTTGTCGTCTGGACAAACGAGTCTGTGCTAATATCAATGGTTCTGATAATCCCACTTAGATAGCTAACTGCATAGCCCAACATATACATGACCTTTGTAATAAAGCTGTAACCAATCATTAACAACCAAAGTCGGGTAATACATCATGCCAGATTAAACACCACTTGCACGGAACCACCAAATTGGCAAAACAGCGAGGCTTTCCTTGCATGAACAATGACTCCCTCGCGTCGTTACCATGTCGGTTGCTGTGACGTTGACTTTTGTTCATTGTAAAAATATGACGTATGCCAGGAAAGCCTCGTTTTGAACGCGACCGTGCAAGCGGTTAATAGACTACGGATAACTAATTCATACGTTCGACGCAAATAGTGTGATGAATGGCTTTTTAATAGAATAATATGACGGCACAGTGCTTAGAACTAATTTGACATGTCTCAGTACAAGTAAATGAACATCTAGTAGGTACACACTGATAACAGGGGAAATGTTAAGTCTGTTTGTGGAATATTCTTGCTTGTACTTTGTAGTATACACCTTAATTATGGACTTATGGTTGACTCGTTCAGTCACATTCAATAAGTCATATCGTAGGCGGTTGGGTTGGCGTAATGGTTCTTTACTCGCCTTTCACCTCTGGCGTCCCTGGTTCGATTCCTTGGCGTAAATATGTATTTGGTTTGCAGTACCTGATTGACAGCGTGGGTTTTCCATCCAACTTCTGAAGCTGCATACATATATATCCTTCTTCACCGTCTTAAGTTGTAAAATAAAATTATAATGGTAATACCTACGCCACTTTCCATTGACCAGGATGTGGTCAACCAAAATAGACCACTCTTGATCAAGTGGCAAAGGTCCCTCCAAGATTTGAGATTTTGCCGCGGTGCGGACGCCAACAGCAACCACTACTTATGAGGAGTACCATCAAGCTGAAACCAGTGGCGCACCCAGGACTTGTCCCGTGATGCCTACTTATAGTGCAAAATCCAAGCTCCTGCATTTGTATGGCCATCCTGTCGATGACGTCAACCTATCAGCAGGTCGGGGTACGAGACTAGCTCACTACACGCATTAATTGGACTGAAAGGAAACTGAATATTTACATATTATACGCACACTGACTATATACAAGCAACACAACAAAGATATATCGTGTACATTGGAGCAACTATGGTGCCATACAGAGATCCAAAATATAACAAACATCGACTAAAACAACCCATAGTTGAACCTCCAGACCCGTATTCGCACCCTTATGGGGTTCCCAGAAGAATGGTACCCCACAAGAAACAAAGGGGAACAAAGGTACCCCACAAGTCGGTCTTTGTCTGCTTGGTACCCCCCCCCCCCCCCCCCCCACCCCCCCCACCCCCACCCCATCCCCCTCAACGGTCACGCGCGTACACGCGCGCGCCAATAGACGCACATGAACACGCGTAAAAAATACTCACCTGGGCCCTATTTCATAAAACTATTTAGGAACATTCCTAATTAATTGTTCCTAAGTCACTTAGGAACAATTAATTGGGAAGATTCCTAACTTAGGCATTATTAATTATCCTAAGTTAGGAACAATTCTAAGTTAGGAACAATGCATAAACTATACAGACTACACATTGTATGACCGAGTTTGAACACTCTTTCTCTCCGTCTAGCGCGCCTATTTACCCTGTCAAGTAGGCCTACAGCCATCAACTATTTACCCTGTCAAGTAGGCCTAGAGCCATCAACATAGCAAAATTGACATGTACACAGTTGACAAGCAAGCAAGCAAGCAAACTGAAGCAGTGTTTAATTTTCCCGCCAAATTGTCATGTAATACCTAACTTTAGGTCTGATTATGATCAGTCCTAAAGTTAGGAACAATTTCAACCAAGATAGGAATGATTTTTTACCTAAATTGCTTTATGAAATAGAACTTCAGGAATGTTCCTAAAGTTAGGAACAATTTGGATTTAGGAATGATAAATGTTCCTAAATCCAATTTAGGAATATTCCTAAAGTTTTATGCAATAGGGCCCAGGGCTGCGTTCCAAACACGCGAACGTTGGCAACGTTCGCCACTGGTTACAGTACTTTTGTGCACTCGTCTATGAAAAGCCGGGTACCAGTTCTTGGCGAACGATAAAAACGTTTGCAATGTTCGCGTGTTTGGAACGCAGCACAGCGTATTTTCATTCGAAGATGCCGCACGCGCGCGCTGCGATACGTTCAAATTATTGAGCATGCATGTACTCAGCTTGTGAAACGAAAGTGCTTCTACTTGATCGCGATTTTTAGCCTGAAGAAAAACATTTATCTTTATCGATACAACAGCCATGGCGCAACAAACAACATAAAGCAAGGTTAAGCAACAGAGGTAAGACAGTGCAACCAATGCGCTTTTCTTGCTTTTTTTGCCGGTTATCACTCGGGCCACGTGGGTCATGAAAAATGACAACCAAAATGGTGGATGGAAGGCGTGACGTCACCGGAAAGCAATCAATGTGCGTGTTTGTTTCACGACAGATCCGAATCCAGATTCCAAGTTTAATACCGCGCAGAAACAAACGAAACTGCTCTCAACTAGGGATTCAAGTCACGTGAATTGGATCTGCGCAGATCTGAATCTGGATCCGTCCGAAACAAACTCGCCCAATATTGATCTCTCTCAAATGACGTCACTTCCTACAGATTGCCACGCGCATCATGATCTTGCACGTATTTTTTTGTGACGCGCATTGGCTGCGCCGCCGTAATTCGAACAAATTTTGAGCAACACGCGCGCGTGTTTTGAAAATTTTTCGTGATGTGCGCACGCGTAATTAATTGATGGCGTTTAATATGCAGTTGTATTTCTGCTGCAAAGATGGCATCTGTGAGAGTGGTCATTTTTTATAAATTTAACACCCATTGTCTCTGTAACCCAAACTCGCCTTTCATCAATGTATCCAACTGGCACACGTCCAACCCGTAATCTCGATTGATTGCCCACGGCGCGTGCTGTCGGATAACTGCCGCGTGCCCTTACTCATTCATACCATAGCTCTATGTTCATACCGAGGAAGGGCCCCATGAGGCACCGCGTGCCATCACTCCAAAGATGACTCGTCTACGGCTGGGGCGATACGCCGCTTGCGTGGTTTTCGCCCTCCTAGCTGTGTATTTTGTCGCCATGAGCTTTAACTTGATGCTGATTCCCGCCCGGGGAAATGTCGCCAAATTGGACGATTTCTCTCTGCGTGGTAGGCCTATGCGTCAGGAAACGGGCGGTAATTCTAAATCTGAAGGTTTATCCGCCGAACGGCAACATTCTAGCCGTGGTCAGGTTAGCAGCGAAAGCGAAGGTGGGTAGGCTAATATTTTTGGGGGGAGGTGGGGGAGGGGGTGGGTGCAGGCTTTTCCTATACGACCAGGGGCCAATTTCATGGCGCTGCTATTGATTACAAGCCAAAATTATACGCCAACTTGTGTTCTTAGCAATAGTAGGAGAATACCTTTCAATACACATCACTTATGATTTTGGCTGGCAATCCATTTTTGCAAAATCAAGCAAACAAATCATGTGCTAAGCAAATTTGGGCTTAGCAGTGCCATGAAATTGGCTCCTGACCTTTAATAGGCCTACCGATACTTTGAAGCATGTTAAAATGTTTTCCAATAATCTTTTATCCTCGTTGAGCGAGATCATAAAATTCAGCGTAGTTTACACGCGCACCTGTATTTTAGTGAGATCGTACAGATTGATTTGGGTAAAACGCAAGTTGCTTTGTGTATGTAGTATGTTGCAAATAACTGTTAATGTCAAAATGAGAATAATATATACCAAATGTACAAAAAAAGTATAATATGTCAAAATAAATCAACTCCTGTGAAATTTCAAACATGAAAGTGCATGGCGCTAGTAAATGTACTTTATCAATATTATCTAAAAAGTACATAAATTCTTTGACCGGAAAACCTCGACCATGTACCAAAAGGGTACTGTTCTGTTGTTTCTACAGACGGTGACCTCACGGAGTTCTGCATCACGTACAAAATTGGCTTTGATCACAACATACGACCAAAGAATATAAAAGTAAATGTCGTATCCTCATTATATCATATTTAATAACAAATGATACAAAACCAATTCGCCAAATCATTTCGTCAATCAATACGCATTTCGTCTTCTTTTCATACAATCGTATAACTCATTGTATTGTTTGGCGTAAATACTTGAACGTAGGCGTACAAAATCACACTCGCGAAAAAAGGCATTTCTATAATGTTCTCAAAATTCTGTAACTGCCCTAGCCAGATAATCAATACCAATCATTGACACAATAAGATAACTATAGAAACAGTTTTGCAATATCGTTAGCACGGATGGTGTTTACGAAATTGGACCCGTGCAGAAAATGGCGATTACAAACGACGCGTCCTCACAGCGGATCCTCATTCCCTCCTCATCGTGCTCCGCCCAAAAAAATGCACGTTAAAGTATGGGTCGGAAGCGGAGCATTACCTATAATACTGATCCGATGCACTACTGATGGCCTACAACGGAAAATCGTGATTGTGGGGGAAAACAAATACCATAGCCACCAGAGCATAAGATGCACCAGAGCATTAAAGCTATAACTTCATACCAATTGCAAGTTAATCCAGTTCCGGATGGCTGCACAATAATTGTTTAACTGAGGTGCGGTGAAATGACAATTGCCGCATGTTTTCTGATTGTGAATTTCATGGAATAATCCTCTGCAGATTGGGCTTTTTGACTAATTACACTCTAAAAACAGATTGGTTGAATTCAACCAATTGGTTGGTAGATATGTGTCCAACCAATATATTGGTTAAAATAACCAATCATATTGGTTAAAATGACCAATCCATATTGGTTAACCAATACGGATTGGTCATTTTAACCAATATTATTGGTTATTTTAACCAATAATATTTAACCAATATTATTGGTTATTTTAACCAATATGACTGGTTATTTTAACCAATATATTGGTTGGACACATATCTACCAACCAATTGGTTAAATTCAACAAATCTGTTAGAGTGTACATAAGTACAGGCATACAACATTTGCCATGGGCTCTCTGCTGGTCATTTCACAACATGGTGCAGTTAACTCATCGGCAAAGGTCATTTGTGGTGACTGAATATGCACGACTTGGAAGCCTTGCAGCAGTCAGAAATGCTTTTGCCCTTCGTTACCCTGGTCGCCGTGTCCTTTCAAAAAGTACCATTCTCAGGAATTATCAAAAGTATCATAATATTGAAACATGCGGCAATGTCTTTTTACCTCACCTCAGTCAAACAATAATTGTGCAGCCATCCGGAACTGTACCAACATGAAATTGGTATGCAAATGAAGCTTATGCTCTGGCACATCTAGCAAAACTAATTTTACATGGTTGTAATATTTGGTTTCCCCACAATCACAATTTACCTAACTGTTCCGTTTTTTCTGGGACACCCTGTATATAGCAAAGGTTTAAAAAAAAAAAAAAATATGCATGTTCATTTTTAAGATAAATCGGACGCTGTATCGTAATTTGGGTTAGATCCACGTGGAAATAGTGCGTTATATATAGTCAGTAACCCGTTCGCAGTTCACTTTTTGTATAATAGGCTAGCTGTGGAAGCCTTGGGTCTGTTTTTGCAGCCACAACCACAAACATGTTTCGGCCGCCGGCAACAGATAACGTTTATTGGTTCAATCGGTGATAACGTCAGAAACATGTCTGGTTTATGGTCGCGAAAACTCCCCTAAAATGTGCACACTGTGCTGTTCATCGGACGTTATTTTCAAAAACGTGAGTCCCCTGGATTAGTTCTGTAAAATGCTAGTTCTGTAAAACTTGCCGATTGGGAACGTTACGCATGCGCCTGCGTCTCGGGGTAAAAAACCAACAAAAAAACAATAAACTATCACACAAAAATACTTCGTCTATTCCTGATTATTAGAAGTCTCTCACATCAAAAATGGCACAGGTGGGGAGAACAAATAAACAATTTAAACCAAAGCACGATCATTATTGATTAATGATGTGCAATTCATTTGTTGGGAACAATATACACATGACCTTCACAATAACAACAGTAAATCTTCCCATTTCATCAAATAATCAATAGATGAAAAAACAAATGGACTCCCAAAATCGATGTGGCGAAGCAAAATAAAGATCCATATCCATCTCGTCCCCTGCCTGTACCAGCTCGTTCCCAATTGAAAGCGCTTATAAGCCTTAACATAATATGTGGTTGATTAATTCCTTGCGCATGTACTTCATAATTATAATAATTATGCGAATACTTTCAAGGACGCCCGCTATCCCAGCGCGTCGTCTCGAGCACTGGACACCTCTCTCAGAGTGTGAAAACTAATTACCATGACAATTAATATTTCACGAAGCCGACAAACAGATCAAACATAATAATTGTAATTCGCGTCTATACAGAACTCGTCTCTTGGGAAATCATTACGTGTGAACACTTTTAATACAAAGCCATTTTCAGCCAAGTCGGTGTTAGTTATGCTTGTGTAAATGGGCGTTGGTGAGTAACACGCAAGACGGGTGTTGCACAAACTGTGACGGGCCAAGATTAATTATTTAAAAAGATCATCCCTTTGTCGTGCGTTCCCGTGAGAATATTTAAAAGGCAGGAGGTATTGCGTTTGCTTGTTTCCCCAAGAATTTTTTAAAAAGGTGGCGGACACAACATCTGGTATGGTGCCCGATAGAAATGAAACAACCAAACTTGGGATGAGAGAAAAATAGTAAGGGCCTTAGATGCTCTAGTGAGTCAGAGGTTTCGGGTTAGAATCCCGATAAGGCTCGTACGATTTTTCTCTTGTCGATTTTTCTTTTGAGCGACTGCTTTTTGTATGCTGCGCTATATATACTATAGAGCGGTTTCACGCCGTCACGGGTCACTTTCTCCCGTGTTTGTCCTCCAGATCGGGAAGAGAATAATAGAGCCTCGTGCGTTTCTGCACGTGGCTCTATATTTTTCTCTCCCTGATCTGGAGGACAAAAACGTGACAGAGTGAAACCGCCCTATACCGAGCAGCAAAAGAAACGCCAATTTATTTTTTAAATTTTGAATAATCTAAAATTTGTTTCTGAAAATTTACACAACAGCTTCTCCGCATGACTGCATAATTATTTTTTGCTCGGAATAGTTTGTACAAGTGTGGCCCGTCTTTCCAAGTGTGTCGCACTCCTAAAATACATTATGCATGATTTGGTAACACACCAGAGATAACACGCATCATGAGATAAACTCGCCGAAGACCGCCAAAAGCGAATGCAAATGCCAAAATTGTTGAGCAATGTCTTAACCGCAATTGTTAATGTAAAGATAATTAATAACTAGTAAAAAAATTCAATTTAGAGAAGAAAACAGTATTTTTAGAAACTGTTATTAGTTGAAAGGCTATTGCATCTCCTTTCAACTAATTTCGTTTACTTTTTGTCTCATTAACCGCTTCAGACTTTCGCAAGGTCAGGATTCTGTGTTGGGTCATGACGTCACCGACGAGTCTGCGCAGGAGAGCCATTCACGTGAAGCAAACCTGGGGACCGCGCTGTGACGTCACACTATACATGAGCTCCAAGCCGGACCCTTCGTTTCCAGCCGTCGCCCTCAACGTTTCGGAAGGCCGCGCCAACCTCTGGCCCAAAACAAAATTAGCCTTTAAATACGTCTACGATCACCACTTCCAGGACGCTGATTGGTTCATGAAGGCCGATGACGACACTTACGTCATCGTGGAGAACCTACGGTATTTTCTACGGGATAAGAACAGCAGCGCGCCTCTGTACTACGGGCATAATTTCAGGCATTTCGCCAAGCAGGGCTATATGAGCGGAGGAGGTGGATACATACTGAGTAAGGAAGCACTGAGGCGGTTTGCTACTCAAACTCCGAAACATCACAAATGTTTATCTCACTATTGGGCCGAGGATGTCGGCATGGGGATTTGCCTCGAGGCCCTGGGTGTGGTCGCGGGCGATTCCAGAGATTCGCTCAACAGGTCGCGATTTCTTCCATTGTCACTCGGTGATTTTGTAAATCGACGCTTGCCAAAGTGGTACTACGACTACAAAAAGTATGACATTGCTAAGGTAGGGTGTTAAGATTTAAATAACCATAGAAACCGATCCAGTGTTTTGCCAAAAAGGGCCGCAAAATTACAGCGTTTTTCCAAGGTTACTGGACATACACTAAAACCAGTATAAACCGTTTTCCTGCGCTTTAACAGTGGACGTTTCAGGCGTTTAGTTACCCTGGTAACTAAACGTCACAATATTATTTTAGTATTCATTTACCATTTAAAGGCAAGGTTAGTACCAACAACCTCACAACTTAACAGATTTCATGCAAAACGTGCATATTTTGTGTAAGGATGTTACGCCCGTGGCGTGCTTTTTGTTCCGATGACGAAATATGGTAACATGCACTCGTCCCGAAATGGACCATTTACGTATAATTATGCTCTGTGCGTGACGTTTGTCAAGTGTATTACTCTATTTGGTCACTGACGCATCGAAACGGTACGAATTGAGAAGTTGACCATGAATATTTTTCCTCAAAATGACTTGTTAAGCATTTTTCCACTCATAAATGGAAAGAAGTCCGTTTATTGGTCGCCACTATTCTCTATTGACTTAATAACCACCAAAAAGTGGGACTGAATTTATTTAGGAGTGAAAAACACTGAGCAATTTCCTTGAAAGTATACTGCACATTTTCTGTCATGTCCCATAGACTTTCCACTCGGCATCTCAGTGGCAATCAGTGAAGAAAATTCATGCCCCCAATTCTTGCCAAAAATTAGTGCAGGTATTGAATTTGAAGTACAGTGAAAGTTGTATATAGTGGCCACCCAAGGGACCGACAAAATGTGGCCAGTTTAAGCAGGTGGCCCTTATATAGAGGTTTAGCGTACACATGCAGGAATATTCAAACATAAAAAAACATACCACAGTGCATGTCTATAGTTGAAAAACTGCTAAAAGTGAAGTGTATGAAAGGTTTCCTCATTAAAAAATTGAACATTTTTCAGTTTTTGAATTTTTTAAAAAGCTTCTCATAAAATTTCCCAGAGTAGCTTAATTAATTGAGGCAATTTACTGTGTGTGGCCAGATTATCCAGGTTCAAATGCCATAGGAATGTACACACAGAAATCCTAGTGCCCTGGCCGCGTTAGAGAGCGGCCCTAATATCAAGGTTCCACCTCCATATGTTTGTGTACAAACTTGTTTGGGACCGAACAAATGTGGCCACTTTAAACAGGTGGCCTCTTTATAGAGGTGGCCTTAAGAGCAGGTTTCACTTTAAATCTTACCAATAATTTATCTTTCCTCTCAGGGCTCAGAGTGTTGTTCAGATTACCTCATATCTTGTCATTACGTGGCGCCGACTGTCATGCACCTCCTCGACTTCGTAGTTTATCACCTCCGTTCGGCAACCAACGACGAACGCCACGTGTACAAAATCGGGAATAACAGAACTCAACCAATTTGACATCGTCCCGTTCGCGGCTGGTGGAGGGTGCCGAACGGCAGCTATTATGTGAAGACTTGGCCAAAAAAACAGCGACTCATTCCTACGTTATTCCAGGGTTGAAACGGCTACCAATAATATTATTGAGGCAGCCACGGTCGTAGTTTGGCAACGCAGTGGAAAATGTTAAGGGAACCAAAACAACAGCACCTCTTGCTTCAGAAGCGAGTTGACTGTTGACCGGTGGTGTATAGACCGTATATCGAATGGCCGCCATTTCGTGGGGCACCTTTTGTTACTTAAACCGTTCAACAATGGAAGCACAATATTTGTGCAACCATGCATGTCCTCAAGGAACAAAGAAACTACCCCACGATATGGCAGCTATTCGATACAGTCTATAGTCGAGACGTTTCTTTAAAACACATTTTGGAAGCCACACTGAAAAAATAATGGACTGCAGTCCTATCCAGTGGGATTAGTAATATTCCCAGTCTGTACTCAGCACGATATGTGAGAGAGGAATCCCCTACTGCCCAATACCTCAACGCACACTAGCTCCGCCCTAAAATCCTGATAAGAATTTCTTTAACATTTAAATGACAGAGAATACGTACCTTCCATTGTTCCCACATTGTGTCTCAATTCAAACATCCAACGAATTTTAAAGGATTATTTTCATGTATTTATATGCAGCACGATATCACTATGAACATCTAACAATGGAAATTGGGCACACACCATTGTTACTAAAGCCCGGTTCATACTTCATGCGAACGCGAACGCGAATGCGAATTTGACGTCACAACGATTGTTCGCGCAGCGAATTCGCAAAAAGTTGAACTAGTTTCAACTTGCGCGAATGTTCGCCGCGAAATGTTTGACGTCACATTGACGTGGATTCGCGTTCGCGTTTGCTTTCGCGTGAAGTATGAACCGGGCTTAACAATGGGGTCACAATGAACATGTACATGTTTTTGCTCATAGTGTATGTGACAAAAGGGTACGCCTATTATTCCCCATTGTGTCTTAAACATCCAAAGAATTTTAAAGGAATTCTTTTCAGGTTTGGGGATAAGTGCGTTGACAAAAGGGAGAAGTGTGTTAAGGTATCGGGGCAATTTGCCAAGCAATCCACGATTTTTTAAATATTTTTTTTATATATATAATGCAGCACGATATGGGGCCGAGGGTACACCCCGCCCTTACCATTGTACTTTCCCCATTGTGTCTCAAACATCCAAGGAATTCCTTTGTTTTTAGGGGTGTTGGTGGGTTAACAAAAGGAAAGAGTGTGTTGGGTCATTGGGGCGTTGGGGGTGGAGGGGGTAGGGGTGGAGGGGGGTAGGGGTGGGGGTGGAGGGGTGGAGGGGGGTGGGGTGGAGGGGGTGGAAATTCTTAGACACCAAAATATTATTATTATTATTATTATTATCAGTACTTTATTTTGGCAATTCGACATAAATATAATATATAATATGCTGGGTATATTTATTTTGAGAGCTGATGCAGATATCCGTCTTCCATAAACTCACAATAAGTTAGGGATATTGGTATGTTGTCAGTTTTGGATTATTTTTCAAACGACTGTTTTCACCTATTCCTGTGACAGGGCGTGTCTGTCATGCAGATACAATTTTCTAATCATATACAAAATCATTCAAGCGGAATGCATACCTTAATAAAATATCTGCGTACACCTCACAATATCCCTAACCTATTGTGAGTAGTTTAATTCAATAAAGTGCATTAAAACGCCAAAATGTTTCTCGGAGAGGTGAATTGTTTTATTGAGAAAATTTCAATGTATATATACAATACAATAATAATAAATTCAGTAATTTTCACATAGAACACATTTACAGTTTGGTGAGCCCAAACAACGAAAAGCTAATAATATATTTCTGTACATTCACCAACGATAACGTTTGATTGCAAAGATAATGTGTTTTGCAGACGGAACGGGTCTGTGCATATTAAAGTCATTGTTCTCTCGTAACTTTTGGCCCAATGTATCATTTGCAAGATCAAACTTTTTACAGATTTCAGATGAATTTAGAAATACGAGAAAATTGCAGCGCCCCGACTGGGATTCGAACCCAGGTCCTTGGCATACATGGCCAACTGCTCTACCAACTGAGCTATCTGGGCATCCCGTCGGAGCATCACAACAATCTCGTGTTTGCCTTTCTTTTTCCAACAATGCAGTGGGGCAAATCCATGCCAACCAATTTAGCTACACTGATGGCCTATTGTGAAGAGAGGTCTTACCTCCATAGGGATGCAAATCCATGCCAAACCATTCACTATGGAGGTCATTATTATTATAATGAATCGTGGAATAAGATTGTAACATATCTAAGGAAGAATGTTGGTAAACTAGCCTGAAGAAATTTTAGCTTCAGAAAACCTTGAAAATCTATATGGATTTTGTGTACAAGTAATTAGTAAAAAAAAAAGTCCCGTGCACGGGACTTTTATAAAACCACCTTCGGTTGTCAATTTTCAGCATGAAATACCATTTTGGACGGAAATAAATTCATATGGTGTTTGTTACCATTGCTATCAACACTTTGAGTAAGGTTTTTCTTGTCAACTCACGAAAAACCAAATTAGGTCATTGCAAATGATACAATGATGGTGTCCAATTTTTTTTAGCCTCGCCCCCATTTTCACCATGGGTGTAGAGATTTTAATATCATAACATATGTCACATTTTTCTCATTACCATTCTGAAATTTCACACTCCCAATCCGTACATTTCCAAGGATATCGTAAAAAAAACTACCAGTGTTTTGTAAACTAATTTACATGTATCTGGTTATTTAATACAAAAAGCAGTGCAGTGATGACTCCAACCTTTTTGCTTCCACATCCAAATTGGAGACTGCAAATTTAATATTTTCTTCCCGTGGATAATATTTTAAGGAGGTATTTTATATGATTATTAAAGGCCCAATATATCATTTGTATTGAGTAGATTTTCAGTATGTCATTACCGATGTATTTCCCGGTGCATAAACCTTTATGAGCACCAGAGAATCTTGTTTTCAACGTCGGCAACACAATTAATTTTGATGATAAACTCTGCAACTAATGCAACTATGTGCTGCGCCATATTTGAAATTTTGAAAGGGATGATGACGTCAACCATGCAACGATTGCATGGAAGACGTCAAGATTGATGCCTTATTTCCCCGACTTCCATACGCCGTGAAGTATGTAAAAATATGTTGTGTCCTGACGCACGACCTCTCAATTCCGAGCGCCAAACTGCAAAAGATGGCGATTTACATGAAGCGTACAGAGTTAGGAATCGTCCTTTAAACACAACTTATACTGATGATATGGAAACCACTATATTTTGTGTCCCAACTTTATAGAATGTCTAACTACTTCCTTTTAATTCAAAATTTTCCAGATTTTTACCCTAAATCGTTTTTATTCAGCCCATAAAACCTCTTCACCGAAACGAAAAAACCCCGCAATTTCTAATTTCTTTTCCAGTAGAGCAGATATAATGGGAATCATTTCTTGCATTGGGGCCCGTTTTCGTGACCACAACCAAAAACATGTTTCTGGTCGTCGGCAGCCGAAGTGGCCCATTGGTTGAACTAATAATTACACATGTACGTCAGAAACATGTTTGCGGTCAAGTTTGCTAAAACAGGCCGCATATTTTTTTTTATTTAAAGAGTTCAGTTTGAGTTTGTGAAATTATTTCCAAAAATGTCATCAAGTGTTATGCGGTAAAAAGCCGCACAGTAAAAAAATACTACATGTACAAACGTGGTTATAACACTTTGAAATCTACGGAGTTCAATACTTGAAAATTTTCCATTCACAAGAAAGTGATAGGACAAAAAAATAATTCCCTTAAAGGTACACGCAATGACTTCTAAATATACATCAAAAAAACTTCTGTTTTCTACATGTACATTATAACAGATGAATTTACAGAAAGCTGGGGAGTTCGGTTTATGTTTGGACAAATTATACCCCTACAAGGGAATGTTGAACCCCCTAGGCTCTTGGGGGAAAAATCCCGCTAAGAACTCATTATATACGCATTCTTTTCTTGTATGTACAGTAATAAAAAGATGTCCTACATGAAATATTTGCACAAATATATCACAAATCTGTTTTTAAACAAGATTCCATATGATTCACTTATCTTGCACCTTGTGAACATGAACAAAAATGAGAATATACAATATTTCACAACTACAATGTACTTTTAAAGGCAGTATACATTATTGGTAATCTCGAAAATCAGAAATGTTCACAGATTTACGCCTAACTTACACAATATAAACATGATGACCGTAGAAAACTTCCCCTGAAATGGTTTTGTCTGAAGTGCTATAGTCTTTGAGAAATGATTAAAACAATTAGTTTTCATCTCATGAGACGAAAATCATTTCGCCCAAGTGCCATTTCGAGCCTAAACCACTTCGTCCCAACACTACATCGCCCAAATGCCACTTTGCCTCAAAACCACTTCGTGCACAGGCCGTGGTTCAGGGCGAAATGGTTCAGGGCGAAGTGGTTTTGGGGTGAAATGACTGTAAACCCTTTTTTTGACTGTACGGAGCTGATTTTTGCTCAGGTTAGCTTTAATCATGCATATCTTCAATCACACAGGGGGATAAAACTATTTGTAACAGTTTACCAATCATGTATACTATCTTTAAAAGTGGTTCATAAAAAAATGTTGTCTACATATCTCTCGAAACTAGACAGAAAAAATACAGAAAGCGTTAACAGGGCATGTAAAAGAAAGCGAACAAAAATCATATAAACAGTTTAAAAATCGAAAACAAAAAAAGGAAACAAATATATATGTTAGGAATGGCTCAGCTGTATCAAATGAAAAAAAAAAATTAATACTAAAAACAAAAACATAGGTTATGTAAATAGGAAAACGTGATTTTCTTTTAAAAAAACCGAATCAATGTAATCATAACAAAAAAAAAGGAAATACACAAGTGCATGTATTACAATAAATAAATTTCAAGATTTAAACAGAATTGTACAAAAATACATTTAATCTGAAACAATGAAGTCTATAAATGTCTAGTTTAATAGCCCTTTTCGTCACGCAAGTCACGTCACAAGTGGTGTCATAAGCTATGTTAGAAACTGTACAAGGGTATATCTTTGACGGACAAAAGTGGAAAAAACAACTTGCGACTGGAATTAAGATGAAGTTAGGGGTAGGTGTAGGGGCAGGGTTAAACTCATTATAGGGGCGTTCGAGATGCTGACACCGGGTAACACCAACTTACACCGGAGCGTTCTTTTAGCCATCACGTGCTACACGAGTCTGCCGGCAGCCACCACTGCCCGAGCTCACGGGCGGGTCTGTGGTGTAAAGCAAGGTGTAATGACGTCACCTAGTAACTGCGAGTAGTAAAACATGGCGGACAGTTTGGAATCGTGATGTGAGTACGAAGAAAAACACTTATTTATGACACAAAATAGGAGGGAATATGGCTGTAAATACATTTTGCTGAATCAGTAGATGTCTGTGGGCATTGAAGTTTATTTTGGTACTTTAGGGCTACTATTTTTGCGTGGCGCCGGCTTCATTTTTCATCCCGAGTCAAACGATAACGCCGTTTATAAAGCCCCACCCGGCAACAACCTTTGACCACGTGTTCCCAGAATTCAAAGCGAGACCCTGTGTCGTTCGTTTTGCATCTTCTGGGGGCTTCCCCCGGTGTAAACCCCCTGTTACCCGGTGTAAGCGTCTCGAACGCCCCTTATATGACTTAATGTGACGTGTCTTGTGACTCAATGGTGCAACGTATGACACTGATTGCAAGGCATTTTGTGACCGACTCCGACTTGTAATCAGTGTTGTAGTCAAGTCCATCACATCCTGAGATTTCAGTGAATTTCCACTCTGCTAAGCAACGTTACAATGCCCTGAGGAAATCCACGCAAATCTGTGGAGTAAGCCGGCTGTTGCATTCAGCAAACACACGCCCGAGTCATTTTGATGTAATTTAATCCATTTGGTCATGTTATGCCGAAAAGAAAAAATTTCTATACTTTCCAGAAATTGTATTCGGTTCTGTTCCTTATGACTGTCCCATTCCTACCAACATTTCCGGCGACGATCTTATTTACCCGACAGTTTTTCAAATTAATAACAGGGATGCATGCTGACCGACATGAATGGAACTGATTCCCCTGTATGCTTTAAATAGCAGCCAATCGCCGATGCGGACAACGGCCAGCATTACCGAGTACATGTATCACACTGCATGCATAGTGTTTACAATCTGCGCGCGTTACATTTGAATGCCTGCAATGTACTGCCAAGCGTCCTGATTGGTCCAGAGAGGCAACAAGATTTCTGTCGCTTGTTCCCCAGTGAAATGGGGCCAGTTTCAGCCGTGTGATGGCCATGTGACGGATGTGTGACTGACATGTGACAGATGTGCAACCGACATGTGATTGACTCTATTGTGACATCTGTATTGTAGCGTGGCTTCGGACACTAATGATTGGTGATGCAACTTTAAGTAGCACATGACTCTCGATGCAAGTCATGAAAAAGCATAGTTTCTACGACATGCTACGGTAAACCATTTAAATGGGCATGGTTTATCAAGCTTGATCACACATACATGTACAAAAAGACTCCCCTATAAACTCCACTATAAAACCACTACAAACTACAATTGATCTGTTCTCTATCTGTAGGCAATTTCCTGAGATATGTATTTTCAGTAATTAGTTTTTGTACATACACATAACCCTATACATGTAATCTGTGACCAACGACAATACTATACAGCTATCCCACCCAATTGTTTTGAGAAAAAGTTCAAAAATGTTGAGGAAATGGTACAATTAAATTTGAAGTGTCAAAATTAATTCATTGAAACAAGTATACTGGCGGAAGTTTAAATTACTGTGTACACCAGTAAGAAAGAGTGCAAATTCTCTTTTTGGACATCAAATTGAGCAAACGTTGCTCTTTTTTGGCACAAATTTTTTCATTTAAAAGCACAATATAAAAATGCTGTCCTGGACACATTCGAAAGTATATTTAATTGACTTCGGTCATTTTTTTAGATGTGTGGCATTATTTTTAAAAAATAACACTGGCTGTTAAAAAATGGCGAAGTCTAATATTTCATTTTAAAAAAGTGGAATATACTGTAGTGGCAGACTTTGCATATAAAAGCAATACAAAAACATTTCCCAAGGATGAGGATCCACAGGGTTTGTTGTAATATGGGACATTTCAAAAAAAGGGTTGTTAAAGTCGGGCATTTGCAATACAGGCTGGCGCCACCAAGGGTTTGAAGCAGAAAGGCTATGTGATAAAGCTTGTAGCATATTGTGTATTCCCGTGTTTTCGTAGGTTCGTACCCGATTCTCAAATGGGTAAAAAATCTTGGGCTTTACACTGTATTTATCGAGAGCCATTTCTTGAAATCTCTTTAGCAAGTTGTTTAATAGAGTAACAGTTGGGACTTTGAAAAAGGAGCTTTATATCAGGAAGAGCTTTATATCAGCGAGGGTCTTGATGATTTTATTTTACCGTTTATTTCTCAAGAATTCTCTTATAGGGATGAAAGTTTACACAAATATTAAACCAATTTTACTATTAAAAAAACCATCAGCAACAATATAATACACATAATTCCTTTTACAGATAATTTTTTTCACTGTATTTTCAATTTTTTCGTATAAAAATGTTAAAGTCGTTAGTATCGGACAGAATATTGAAATTACTAACCTGTTCCCAAGACGATAATATAAATGGATATTAGGTTTTTACAACTTGCAACCAGCGATGGCCGTGTGCTAGCTTTTGTCCTTGTTATTGGTCTGTCTTCTGTCCCCTCCTCTGGGACTCTGAGAAGAAGAAAAAACCCGCAAAATTTGTGAAAATTCAGTCTAGACGCTGCACACATTATGCCACTTTGTTTAATACATTTGTGAGAATGTATTACAATTTGAGAATAGTAACATTAAGCTGGTGTGAATTAAACAAAATTCCCACTTTTGATCCCAACGAAACTGTCATGTATCAATAGACCTGTTCGGGGTTTTTCGCACACAATGGATTTAGCATATACTCATGTATATTCTGGTGCAGCGGACCTTTGACATGTATAGTTTGGTTTCCGAGTAGATGGCATTTCACAATAAGCGATAGGATTAGGAACCGGTCCATAGTATGTCAAAGGTCCGCTGTACCAAAATTAAATGAGTATGCTAATTCCATTGTCTGCAAACAAACCCTAACAGGGCTGCGTTCCAAACACGCGAACATTGCAAACGTTTTCATTGTTCGTCAACAACTGGTACCCGGTTTTTCATAGACGAGTGCACAAAATACTGTAACCAGTGGCGAACGTTGGCAACGTTCGCGTGTTTGGAACGCAGCCCAGGTCTATTGATTTCAACCAACATTTCAGATCATGTAAACAAGGCATGACAAATTTGATAGACTGCCAAAGTGAATACGTCACCTTTTGTTGGTTGCCTAGGCAATTGGCTCTAAACTAAAAATCACTCAACCATGTCCCTGTACTTTGCAATGGTACTTTTCCTGACGGCCATGATACACTCGGCAAAAGAAGTTCTTGGACACTGGTAAAAGTTCAAATAATTTTTAAAAATAATTCATAAAAAGCACATTATTGTATATCAATATGACCACACAATAGTTCTCTACCAGCATGATATGGAGTTAACGCGTGAGCAATCATGCATGGCTGGTTACACGCATTGAACAATAGCAAGTACAGTAACAGAAAATTGCAAGAAATGGAGCATTCAAATGCTGATAATCATGTCCATCCTGCAGGCCTAAATTTTGTTAACAATTCCAGTGGAATAATGATGCATCCAAGATGGATAATTTCCTCTTCTTTTCAAAATGGCATTTAATTTTGACTTGACAATGTGCACGGGATTTGTTCAATAATGAACCCCCAGCAAAGAAACATACTGCTTTTTTCTTTCAATGGATCATTATGCCACATAAACTGTTTCACAATTGAATAACTGAATGCTCCATTTCTTGCAATTTTCTGTTACTGTACTTGCTATTGTTTAATGCGTGTAACCAGCCATGCATGATTGCTCACGCGTTAACTCTATATCATGCTGGTAGAGAACTATTGTGTGGTCATATTGATATACAATAATGTGCTTTTTATGAATTATTTTAAACAATTATTTGAACTTTTACAAGTGTCCAAGAACTTCTTTTGCCGAGTGTAGATTAGAGCCAATTACCATGGCAACCCACGTCACAATTCGGCTGTCTATTGAGCAAGTTGCTTTAGCTTTGTCTGAGAGAGTGAGATTAAAAAGCCATACGAAAAAAGAAATCATATTATAGAAACTGTTACTTTCAACTTATGCCGATACATCTCTGGAGATGGTGACGGGAAGCGCGTGCTGCAGCTAAAAGCTTCTGAACGAATGCAGGATCACCTCTTATTGAGTGCGTCCGAAACCGAGAGTTTTTGGCCCTATCACGCTTACTGAGAATGGCTTTACAATCAGTCTTTCTGGAATTACATTTCCATCAAGGATGCTTGAAGAACATGTTTAAAATCAAACAACTTGAATATATGAAGCGTCACAATCTCTCAAAGACCACTCTCTCCCTGAGAAATCGCTTTGTTCAACGAAGATTTGACGAAAAGATTTCCTGATGTGAAAAGCACGCCTCTTCATTCGACAAAGACTAGAAGCGCTTCATTCAATGAAGCAAATAGCTTTAATCAATGAAGCAAAATGGTATACTCCCCAGGGAGCTGAAAAGAATCAAGGAATGATATTACTGAGCCCAATGACCAGGGGTAATAATGCAGAAAGCGCATTGAGAGATCCGTTGGATCTGAAATGCGCTATATAAGAACTGTATATTATTATTATTATTAATGTGAACACTTCCTTAGTTCTACGAAGCGATTTGATGCGTAACAAAACGGGGGCGTCGCACAGCTTCAAAAGATCTTCGTTAGCGGTTGTTTAATGTGAACGGTACCGCTCTTCGTTCGATCTTCGTTAAGTGAGATGTGAACGCACGTTTCATTAACGAAACGATTATCAACTAATCTTGGTCAAATGAAGCGATTTCTCTAGTGAGAACGGGATGAAAGTCTCCGAAATGCAAGACTGAATCTCTTGAATTGCCCCACTATGCGTACCTTGGATCTGCTGGTGTTCTGTGCCTGGGTGTGCGCCATTAATGTCTGCAGATCACCATTGATTGGCATAACGGTGGCGGCGTTCGTAGCTGTTCCGATACCAGTGGGTAGCACCACGGACAGCCCCAAGCCAGCCTGGCCCTGTGACTGCATCATCTGGTAAAGTAACTGCTGATGTTGGTCCTGTCAATGAATTTTGAGAATATTTATCACAAGTCTAGCAACGTTCGTTATGACTTTTTCTCATGATATATAGCAAAAATTCAAAAAACTACATATTCTACAATCATAAAATATTTGAGTAACATACATGAGTTAGGTGCTGCTGAACCAGTGCACTCAGATGTGAATGCGGGAGGACCACAGTGGGGTGTGAACCCTGTACAACTCCAGGGAGGCTCAGTTGATCCCGACTGGTGCTGTCACGACCAGAGTGAGATGACTCGGTGCTTGTGCTGTAAGGGGACCAAAAATAATTTTAAATTCCTTTTCTTTAAAGTCCGTATACAGGATTTGAAATATTGAACTCGTTTAATTATTACAGTTATAGGTTGTGTGCTCCAAATGCATGCATTTGGAGCACATAGAGCAACTTAAGAAAATACCACTTAAGATCTTAGGTCCCAGTTCACTTCAAATGTCTTAATTTTATCTTTAAATTATCAAGCTAAACTGAGGAAATAACTTTTTCACCAAGGAGTACGAAAAATAGTCATACAACATACATTTGTGAAAACCCCGTGCACAAATTTTCCTATTACGCATGTAACAAAGACGGGAAAAAAATGTCACAAAATGGTCTGTCCACGTTACATATGTAATAGGAAAATTTGTACACAAGCTTTTCAAAAATGTATGTTGTGGCAGCAATTTCTTACCTTTTTGGGAAAAAGTGATTATTCAAATATTTGGTTTTCGATTGAATATTCAAATAATTGGCACAGCCCAATTGTTTTGGGAGTGAAAACAGCCGATAATCCTTTTCAGTGGGGTGCGTCATTTCAATTGTCGCAAGTAGCGTGCCAAATATCATTATTTTGTCTGCAGTAGAAAGTATATTTAGAATTTTGTACAGTGCAATGGATATCCTGCCACGGAGATATGTGGGCAATTCTCAAAATGAGGGGTCCAAAAGTGTGACATGCTTTTCAAGATTTTCAAGTGTGTTTAGTGATTGAAAGTGGTTTTCTAGTAGAAAATATTCATTTTTATTTCCATAAATGCCACTTAAATTTAACGTTTGTGTGTGGATAAGGCACCAAGGTAATAATGTATACTCATTCTACAGCTAATTTTCATTGGCGTAGGTAACCCAGGATACTAAATTCCTATTCAATATCATGAAACAAATTATGGTCTTTTGTTTCAAATATTTATCAGTAATCAGAGAACAAAATATTCAAGAAATTGGTGCTGTTCCCTATAATCACAGGCCGCAGTCTATTACTGAGAATTTGTGACCATGAGTGAGTATTTTTGATGCACATGGTGTCGTACATAAACGTTTTGGACACCTAATTTTTGGAATTACCCATGTGCTATAATGCGACAACATTTCCGATACAATATGTTTTACCTGTCCCTGGACGGCACTCTCTTGTGGTCCATTCCATGACCTTGCATCCCCTGGCTTACAGTAGTCTTGCCAACATGCACAGGGGTCATGCGCTCCTGACTGGGGGTCATTCGACCCTGCAGATGCCCCGGGGTCAGCCGGCCCGGAGGTGGCGTCGACTGGGTGGGGACCGCGGAGGGCGCACTATGGGCCGACGAGGTATGGGATTGGGCGGGGCTCTGCCGGGCAGAGGAGGAAGACTGGGAGACACTTGGGCTGGGCATGAGGGGCGGTCGAGACACGCCCCCGTTGGTGTGCGGAGTGCTGGACGGGGGGTGGAGGGGCGGGACTGGGGTGTGATTGAGGTTGATCATGGGTGTGGAGTGGGATTGTGATAGGGCGATGCTTATAGCGGGTGATTGGGTCATGGAGTGGTTCAGCGATTGGGACAGGGAGTGGTTGAGGCTATGTGAACTGCTGCGACTGCTGTTGTTGAGATCCTGAAACAATTGAAAGGTACATCATTTGCAGTGACCCCAATTTTTACTAAAAAAGCCAATAACAATGGTACCAAACACCACATGAATTTATTTCTGTCCAAAATGGTATTTTGTGTAAGAAAATTAACAACTGAAGGTGGTTTTCTAAAAAAGTCTTTTTGCAAAATTGTTTTTTACCATTCAACTCAACACAAAGGCCATGAATGGAAGTTTTCTGAAGTATTACTGCCTCTATGTGGCAGTATCTTGACCTTCAAGAAAGCAACATCGCCATGAGAGTACCAAGAAGACAGAGACTGCAGATTGCTGTCCTCGGACATCCCCCGTAATTGCCACTTAGTGCCACGTATTACTTGGCCCTCGCGGGGGTAGCCCCGTAGTCGTTAAGTAGGTGCCACGGCAGAGCTGACTTTACGTGGTAACATTTTGAACTTTATCAAATTCCCACTCTACCTCACAGTAAGCACCACATAGACGCCGTAACTGCCACATAGATGTCGTAACTGTCACGGGATAGCCACGTCCCACCCCGTATCAGAAAAATGGCCCTACGTGGCACTTAGGCCAATGAAATTAGATTACTAGTTTCTCGTCAGCGCCCACATGTGATTTTGAACCCGCACAAAAAAATTTCATTATGCCAAAATTTCATTATTTTGCAAAAAAAGGGGGAAAATCAGATGCAAACTACTCCAAAGCGAAAAGTTTCAATTTCAGTTGTGCAATCGTGATCTGTGTTTTGCAGCTTTTGTGTTTATATTCAAATATATTTCTCTTTCGATACCAGACATCTCCTTTGTCATTTCCCATGATTTTGTCATCTCAACTTGTTCCTTCAAACCCAAGCTACCCGGTATAACTCAGTGGAATTGATACTGGCACCAAACCATTTCTGGGCGAGTTTAGAGCCTTAATAATCAGTTTCTAAATGGCAGTTCGTGTATGTGTAAAGGTTGTATCTTTCCTTGATTAAATAATGAATAATGAATGATAAAAAAAATCCCTCACCAAAATTTGATAAATGGTTGACGAGAAACTAGTAATCTAATTTCATTGGCCTTAGGGATAGACTTTACGTGATAAGTATGACTAGGGCATTACAGTGCTCCTATTGTCAAGGATCGAATGTAAAACTGCAAGTCCTACCTGGCTGCTCGCACTGAGCGTAGTTCCATCTGAGTGGATCACGTTATTAAACCTCGGACTCCGCCTTGAGTTAGCGTTATCCGGTGAGCCTCCCTGGTTGAGGGATTGCGTCAGACGAAGATTGACAGCTAGTAGGTGGTCGCGACGATGGACTAGGGATAGGATGTACTCCTCGAGTCGCGTGTTCTCATGCCTCAGCTGGTACAGGCAGGAGAGGAGTGAGGCGACTGTTGAGGTAAAAAGCTTGGTTTTTATCACACATGGATCTTAACAGTTTTCCAAACTTGTATCCTAAGGCCGAAAATCTACGTACTCGTCATACATTGTGCGTCAACAAGTTCCTATGCATGATGCATGTTTTGAAAATCCATGTATTCGCATTTCTGTATTGAAAGACCTGCACAGGATGCAACAAGCACCAAATAGGAAATTCAAAGAGGAAATTAAAATCGTCATCAAAGTTGGATTCGCTTTGGTTGGGACAATAACATTCTTTAGATTGTCATTTTTCTTACTTCGTACAAAGTAGGATTTGTCTAATTAGCCTCTCACTCAGTTACAACCTTAGAAACTGTTTGAAGGAGCGTATTTCAGGCCATTTTCCAGTGAGTTTCACACACAAACCTTCTATGCGCAGTGTGCGTGCATCCATTTCAATCGCTCCCTGGAGCATATTAAATTTGAGCGGACAACGCAACACTAATAGCACAGCACGCAGTGCGCGCATATGGACATATTTGCGTAGCTTTTCAAACAACCAATGTTTACGCGTCACGCAGAATGCACAACACATGACAGGTACATGGATTTTCGGCGTAATCCATCTTCAAGGGAGGGGAGGGGCAGCTTACTGTCTAGATGTGTAGCCTGCTGCATGAGGAACTCAGAGCCTTGGTCCCACTGTCTCTCTAAGAGTTGCTCCATCGTCTCCGGCATTCCTGATCTACGAGACCAGCAGTCAGGAAAAAACACCACACACCATAACGGATTAGTAAACCAAAGAATCAGAAGACACTGTGCTAACTAATGATTCTGTACTTCACACCTGCCGCTTGCACCACATAGCAACAAAAAATTAGTCTGGCCAAGTTGGATACTATAAGTGTGCATGTGAAAGGAAGTACGTCAGTACACCAGATGCTATTCATGCAAAATGAGTATGAATACTTGATTATTTTTTAGGGATTATGACCCAGGGACCGCCGGGGCAAATGAATTTGATACAAATGTGGACAAATGTCCGTATAAGTTTGGGAAATCTGGATGCAGTGAAAAGCAACTTGGCTCCACCGGGATTCGAACCGCGGACCTTTTGCTTAACGTGCAGACGCCCTACCAATTGAGCTATGAAGCCAACTGGTGGTCTCAAATCATCGTAGTGCAGTTGTTCCTCACTGATTGGGACTGGCTATTACGTGAGCTTAGCAAGCCCTACATAGAAATAACCACCCCTCCCAGAGATCAATTAAGATACGCCCCAAACACCTGCCCGGCTTGCTCCAATTATTAAGTATGAATAGGTTAATTAACCAAAAAGCATACTTACTGCATATTGGCATCTGTATGCTGCCGACTGTGAAGGGCAGACAGCCTAGACTGGGGTCCAATTAATCCGCTCTGCCCAGCTGTATTGAAGACGTCTTGAATTGCAGAATCTTCTGAGAAAAGATCAAATGGAAACCAAATAAAAAATATTCTCACTTTACAAAAACTGTCACTGTGAGAAACCATAGTATTTTGGTCACATAAATTTAACGTCTGCTAAAAAAAAAAAAAACGCAAATTATTAGCCGACTGAAAGATTGAGAAAATTGAAAGATGCTACATGCTTTGTTGGTCAAATGTGTATGACCACCTATTGTAGCAACGGTGACTGCACAAGCATCTGCAAGAACCACCAAGGAATGGAGCTCCACTCTGCCTGGGTGCGCCACTGCACCCCTGCCCCATCCCCTCCCCCCTGCCCCAGAAACAGAAACAGAAAAATGTCACATTCACGTCCTCTTGGACTTGGAGGAAGTCAATGAAGCAGAAGTCTTGAAAGCAATTCCAAAGTGATTAATCTGTCGGTGCCTTTTTATCCACAAGTTTATAAACTTCTGTTCTGATCAAGAATTGATGTTTCAAGAAAATTGTTTCTTTTTTGGAAGAGTGTACTTGGATGCTTTTAGCCATAACAATCAGAAGTACTATCGTCAGCGTTCTCCACTATCGTTTTTGTCCGGGAGCGGCACCCGGACAAAATCATCAGAAGTACCATTAGCGCCCGGACAAATATTTGCCACCAGGACAAAAAACTCGGCCGCCCGGACAAAATTAATCCATTTTCCCCTCTAAAACACTTTGAAAGTACATTCCAAAATTAGGTGTAAAGTCACCAAACATGATTCGCTACTCACTTACCACGCATATCTATCGCATCGGCGACCGATAACAGCCATGGCAGTTGCATGCATTCATTTTGAACAGCGTCCTCACGCGGCAAACACTGATTCACTGCATGAGGGCGCTGCTCAGCTTACCCGGACAAGATTTTTAACAGTGGAGAACACTGATCATATCTCATAAGTACCTGTAACATTGAACTTCGACACATTGCTACATGTACTTTGGGATATTGTCCAGTATTGTTCCAGGATTCATGTTCAGTTCTATAAGTCAGAATTTTTTGTTTACCATGGTTGATGACTGGACTTAAGACGCTTGGCATGGATGACCCGGAGAGTGGCGACTGCAAGCCCCCGCTACCACCAGGTCCATTGAAGCTCAACCTGGGCATGTTTAGTGTCTGCGGACTGCCAATGGACGAGCCACTGGACCGCCTCTTCTTGTTGGGTATGCCATCACCCCCACCCAACGATCGCAACGACGAACGTGGCCGGTTCATTTTCCCGTCTTTCCGTTTGCCACTGCGGTGCTTCTTCCGTTCTCGTTTCGTCGTTTCATCTCCGCTACTCGACGTGGTCGACATGGCCACTTTGGAACTACATGTAGTTGGTCGGTGAACAGATGGTTTTGTGGTGCCGATAATCTTTGATGTGGTTGGAAGGGTTGAAAGGGTTGGAAGGGTTGGAGTGGGCGGATCGGGAGAAGTTTCCTCCTCTTTCTCTTTCCTTCTAGCAGCAGACTCCTCGAACGATTCAGCTTTGTACTTTGCCATGAACTCTTCGTAAGCATCTGTGTAAGAGGTAGTCTTCCCCATTTCACACCGGGTAGGAGATTTGACAGTCTCGACATCGACTGTAGGTGTACTTTGGGTCTTCTCCGAAGAAACGGGAGGAAGATCTTTCACCATGACTGTCTCAGTGATCACCATCGGGGTTGCGGAATTTGGAGTCGCAGGACTGGATTTTGAGCCCGATTTCTTTGATTTTGTTGCCTTCAGGCATGAACTTAAATCCTCTACTGTTTGAATCGGGGAGGAAACGCGCTCCGAATAGCTGACACTGAACTCAGAGCCTCCTAATTTTGATAACCCAGACGTGGACTGATTATCGCCCGATCCGGGAGCATCCATTTTTTGCAAGTTAGTTTTCCGCCCTTTCTGATTAGGCTGGGCGATGGTATTCCGCGTGAATTTTAAAATTAACGAGCTGTCCCCCAATGCTGGATCTTCCCCTCCCGATGAGGTGGATGAAGGTGTCCCTGCAGGGTTTATCACACTCTCAGTAAAATTTGCATTTGTGAACTTCCCAGCCGAGTCGTCTTGCTTGTTACTGCTAGGGGAGCTGGAAGCACTTGCCACTGACTTGAAGTCAGCGACAGGGACTTCTGTGAGACGTGCTTCGGCTGCTTTAGCCTCAGCTGCCCTAGCCTCTGCTGCACTCTCGTGCTGTGCAAGCAGGGCAGCGCTTGCTTCGGCTATGCAGAATCTGTTCTTCCTCTCTGGTTTTCCTTTGACGACCTTTTCTAGTCTCGTCTTCTCTGATTTGTCCGATTTCTCGGTTTTGTCAGTCTTTTCAGAGATACATGTAGGCCTTTCCGCGACTTTTTCGGGGGTGCTGTAAGTGCTGCCAAGAGGCTTAAAAGGAGGTATTGTCTTGATATCTTTGTTCTTGTTCTGCAAAAGGAACAAATCCTTTAAGTAAACACCTACTTATACCATAAAGTTCTGCAATCTTGTCAGAACTCAATAAATGGATATTTATAAAGCGCACACATCCACCTACATGTAAAAGTAGGCGCTCATGGCTAAAATTAGAAATTTATATCTCAAACCTGATACAAAACACTGTCAAATTCCTGCAGCGGATTTCACGAAAACGTGCGTAGCTTGCGCAACTTTTGAAAATAGCATAAGCCCCATAGCTTGTGCGGAATTATCGCAGGAATGTTGTGCAACTAAAAAAGTTGCACAAGATGGCTTCATGAAATCAGCTGCATGAAATCAGCTGCATGAAATCAGCTGCTGAAATTTTGTAATTTCTGCACCCAAAAACATACAAAATCGCTGGGTACTTCCTGGAATCAGCAAGTGATAGCTTTCGACCACGTGCAACATCCGGGAATGTTTTGGTGTCAACGGCCACGCGCAAACACGCGCGCACAAATAGATGAACATGAACATGCGTAAAAAGTACCCACCAGCGTATTTTCATTCCAAAATGCTGCACGCGCGCATTGCGATATGTTCAAATTGTTCAGCATGTACTCAGCTTGTAAAAAACGAAAGAGTTTTTACTTGATCACGATTTAGCCTGAAGAAAGTATCTTTCTCTATACAACAGCCGTGGCGCAATAACATAAAGCAAGGTTAAGCAACAGAGGTAAGTGCAACCAATGAGCTTTTCTTGGTCTTTTTGCTGGTTAGCACTCGGGCCACGTGGGTCATGATTGTCAAATGACACCCAAAATGATGGAAGGCGTAACGTCACCGGAAAGCAATCAATATAATAGGAATCGATTCTTCCAAAAGTTGGAATCGCGATTCTGATTACTAAATTGGAATTGATTTTAATTACTTCCAGAGAGGATTCTCCCAAGCCTAGTTTGGTTAGACCTACATGTGCATTTCATTACCCATGGTTTACAACATCTATGCTAGTCCTATCTTACCAGTTTTGTGTAGTGATACGAGCAGTAACCTGTGTACTTGACATTGTCATTATATGGACCAGCTTCTTCGCACAATAAACCATCTTGTTGGGCACTATGGAAGAGATATTTTGAAATGCAAAATTACCCGTTGGTACTTTGGTTTTTATGGGTTTTGTTCCAAAAGTTAGAGAGAAAATTTGAATTTGTAAAATGTGAAACACATACCTTTACTCAAGTAAATGAGAATTTGAAAGTAACTGCAATGTGGGACTTACCATGTGACATGAAATGACTGGCGGCAGCCATTTTTATTACAAGTCATACAGGCTCCAATAGTGGCCTTGCCTTCTCTTCCCTTTGTTTCACATAAACAGCAAGACTGCAAGAGGAGACAAATTTGTGGTCGTTACAAGTTCCTAATTTGTAACATTCCTTCACGTACATGCTGTGCAGGTAATTTAGGGAAGACACACAAATCTAACCGCCAGTACCGACAGCGGGACCGACAGCGGGACCGCAGTGGGACCGCAGCGGGACCGCTGCGGGACTGCTGCGGTCCTGCTACGGTACCGCTAGAGAACAGCTCACTTAGTGCAGGCGGTACCGCTAAAAACCGCCGGTACCGCAGTCGGTTAGATTTATGTGTCTTCCCTTAGCATATTCTTTATTGTTAAGGTGCACTCGTCTATAGGATGGTGCTTTTAAATACAGGGTGTGTTTGGGTTCGCGTCAGAGCTTTCCACTCCTTGTGACTGGGCGTATAGGCTGTTGCTCTCCGGTCCAATGATGCATGACCTCCAATTAGTGCTGTGGTCTGGTACCTTATCGTCGTTGTGTTTGCTGACCGCGCCGGGATCTGGGTGACTTCGTCGGTCAGACTGTCTGTGCCACTGTGACCTCGTCGTCTGTACTACGGACGGACTGTCCTACCTTTGTGCCGTATCCCATTCTCAAACTGCCGGCCTTTCATCGTGATGACCGTCGCAGAGTGCCGTCGTGATGGCGACTCCGGGAGGACTGTTCACACCAAACATGCCCTTTGCGTTATGTTGGATACCGGTATCCATTTATTTAATTATTTAGACACAATATGATATTTACGATTCAAAGTGCATATTTGATTTGTATGTTCCAAGATGGAATAATGAAATTGCAATTTATCCCTTTTTGTCCTTGTCGGCCAATAATATCTGTTACGAAGTCAAATGTCAAGAAATTTCAAAATATGATTTTCAAAAACGTCCACTTCTTTCCTCTATTAAGTCCCATGCCCCTCGCTGCTGAATCACAGTTTTTCATCGTTTTCTCAGAATGCAGATGAGTTACTAAGCTGACTTATACATAGGTTGGTTTTTATCATACACATCCTCAATCACACATGGAGATAATGCCATTTATAACAGTAATCCAATCTTGTAATCAGTCTTTAAAGGTAGAATACATCATTTGCAGTGACCCCCAAAAAACCTTACTAAAAAAGTTAATAACAATGGTATCAAACACCACATTAATTTATTTCTGTCCAAAATGGTATTTTGTGTGAGAAATTAACAACTGAAGATGGTTTTCTAAAAAAGTCTTTTGCAAAAGACTTTTTTACCATTTAACTCAACATAAAAGCCATGCATGTATTTTCAGGTTTTCTGATGTAATACTGCCTCTATGTGGCTGAAATTTCTACACAGCAGTTTTATCAACATGGGCTTTTAATCACTAGAGGAAATAATGCCCTTTGTAACAGTTTACCAATCATGTACTCTACCTTTAATACCGAGTTACTGACCTTATTATATCTATCATGAGGTACATGTGAGAGAAGGATTGGTTCCATTGTCGTTACATTCCCAAACGAAACTTCTGGAATGTACAGAGCACAGACGACGTGAGCCCAACCTGAGGACAAATGAACATACAGCCAAGTTTGTCGTTGGAAAGCGTAAAATCAAACAGATATTCGGAAAAAAATTTATATCATAAAAAAAGTAATCAAGGGAATAAAAATCCTGTTATTTTTAAAAAGTAATTGACTTGTTTTCACCAAACACTTCAATAGTTCCTAATACTGCATTATATGCAGATACCGTACATATAAGGCCAATAGAACTATGTTTAGCGTTAACACGCGCGCCACTTTCAACCCTGCGCATTCAAAAACACATGAACTGTCTTGTCAAGCTGCTGTTGACAGCAGTCGGGGCTCCAACTTCATGACGACATCAACGTTGCCGTCTTTTCCCGGTACCTTTGGCCACAATGCCCCTGGATTTTTGGCAGTAAATACTGTTGGTTTCATATCAACTTGACTTTATTGCTTGGAATCCACTTTAAAAAACAAAAACAAAACAAAAACATGTTGACACCGCATCATTTTGGGAGACTTTAATACACTAAACATAGTTCTTTTTTTTGTTGCCTAAATGGCTCAATTAGCTTGAATGCATCATATATATTGTCACCAGTTGGTCCTCAATCATTATATTGTCACTGGTGCCATGATTTTACCACATCATATGCAACATGATATGGGGCCGAGGGTACCCCACCCCCTTCCATTGTCCCCCCATTGTGTCTCAAACATCCAAGGAATTCAAAAATAAATCTCTTCAGTTTTTAGGGGGAGGAGGGGAGGGGGGGGGGCGTGGGAGGAGGGTTGGTGCGTTAATAAAAGGGAGAAGTGTGTTGAGTCATAGGGGCGTCAGGGGGGAGTCCTTAGGCCACAAATCGTTCATAAAATGAAACTTCAAAAACTGTTAAAAATCACCTCCATTATCTGTCCTTTTCAAAGCGCCCTCTCGTTGGGGGCAAAGTTCACAGCGCTGCAAAATAAAATTGATATAATTAAATATATGAATTTCGAAACATCTCAATTGAAACCAACCTGGTCTTATCGGAGTCAGATTTAAAACTAAACACGAGAGAAAGAGAGAATAACTAACTAATGTTTTGGCAAACCAACAAACAAATTTTTTTCTGAACCTAAACAAAATCACAATGAAATATGAGTCAATTCATTAATTGGTAAGAATTGAAAAGTTGAAGGTTACGTTTTTCTTAAAATGACTTATCAAGCATCAATAAGTGCAGATTTGTTCAAAAAACCTTAATTCGGTAGTGGAGAAAATCTACGATTTCATTTCAAAACAATTGGACATTTTTCAGCCAGTCTCAGGCGTTTTGTAAACAAGATTTGAAGCCATGGTCAACTGATGAAATTCTGTCCAGCTTTTCTTGTGAACTAATCAAGATGTGAGACCGTCAACTGAGAAAAGGTGATAGTACAAGCATCTAAGACATTAAATTGGTAATCTCGGGAATCAGAAATGTTCACAGATATAAACACGATGACAGTAGAAAACTTCCCCTGAAATGGTTTTGTCTAAAGTGCTATAGTCTTTGGGAAATGAGTAAAACAATTAGTTTTTGTCTCATGAGACGAAAATTCAATTCGCCCCAAAACCACTTCGGCCGAGTGCCATTTCGCCCCAAATCACTTCGTCCAAACACTACATCGCCCAAATGCTACTTCGCTCTAAAACCACTTTGTGCACAGGCCGTGGTTCAGGGCGAAATGGTTCAAGGCAAAGTGGTTTTGGGGCGAAATGACTGCAAACCCTTTTTTGACTGTACGGAGCTGGTTTTTGCTCAGGTTGGTTTTAATCAGGCATATCTTCAATCACACAGGGGGATAAAACAATTTGTAACAGTTTACCAATCATGTATACTATCTTTAAGGATTAGAAAGACAGAAATATTTGTTTTCCTTACTACTCTAGCAGCACGTTCTTGTGATTCACATTTACGGCAATACCAAGGTCCAGTAGGGACTGTTACTATACCATAACAAGCTGTGAAAGGGAAAAGAACATTAATGTGCTTTCACACCTGGGAATCATCAGATGGAGAATGACCACAGATTGGAATATACCGTATGCATCTAAGCATGTACATGTGTATAAGGACATGGCATAATTTCAGGTACCGATAATACACATATGTACCGGTACATGAGTGGGTATTTTGTTCATATACATTGAACAAAGATTTAAAGGAAATTACCTCCTGGAATCAACACATATTGTAATTTTAAGATATACTTCCCACTTGCACTTTTGTCGCAAATGTTGCTTTTTTGTCGAAAAATCACATTTTCTTCTTCAAAAATTGCCTTCAGTTAGTGCACAAGATAACCATTCACGCGCGCGTGCAGCGCCCTCTGTTGTCGCACTTACGCACAGACCGCTCGCCGCGTCATTTAGTGCATTACTTTATTCAGTAATTTTATCATTTATTTATCTCAGAAATGCAACATTTGCGACAGAAGTGCAAGTGGGAAGTATATCTTAGAATTTGATGATCTGTTGATTCCAGGAGGTAATTTCATTCAAATCTTTGTTCAATGTATACGAAAAAAATACCCATGATTGCCTTTTGCCATTGTTTTCAGAAGTCATGTTACCTGTAAATGATTTACGGTAGGGGTTAAAGCTAATTCTATTACATTTAAAACACTGACATGGTACATGTAAAAGGTTTATGTTTAAGGGGGGAATATGTTTCTTGACCCCACAAAAAAAGATGTGGTTCTGTTACGCCCCAACTACAGCAATGAAACAACCTAATGTATTGTAAGGAAAACCCAACAATATGTTGGAGCTGGCCCAACTATTGTTGGGATAGTCTTGACTTATTGTTCGAAAGGTTTTGACAAAAAGTTGGGACCGTTGCCATAATTGGGACGTTAACAGTTCTGAATATGGAACTACATGTATACACCTTTATCACAGTGCGTCCATCTTTGTCTTGTTCCACATATAGGGTACGATCAGGGTACGATCAGTGCGTCTGCCTGACCACGCAATATATAGCGCGTGTAATCTCCCGTTGAGAATCACTGTCCACGCTGGGGGAAATTTGATTGAGAAAGTGGAATTCTAGATAGTACATATGTTTCGTCTATCAATGGCTGTTGGAGTTGGGCCTATCTCAAAAATTTGAGCGCTAGGACTAGAGGCTATATAATTCCAAAAAAGTGTAAATATGGTGAGGAAACATAAATTTAGCTGTGAGAAAAGGTATTTTTTAAGTTTGTGTCACAACTGGAATTTGACGAAAGTAATTATTGGAATCGATAGCTTGGATGATTTTAGAATATGATTATGAATACTTACATACATTTTCGTCGCAAAGGCTTAGTTTTAGAGAAAAATCACAGAAAAAGATATTGCATATGATTGCACGCAAAGCAGCCGGCCAGAAACCAAACAGATCATCACGTGCGCACGCCCTATTTCTTCGCGCGCTTCACACACTGCCTCGGCTGGCAGCAGTTTCACACACTTTTGTATGGAGGCGGGCGTGACAAAAACACATAATTTTCATGGAAATGCAACTTTTGCGACGGAAATGTCAATGGAAAAGGTATTTCAAAATCATCCAAGCTATCGATTCCAATTATTATTTTCCTTAAATTCCAATTGTGACATAAACTAACAAAATAATACCGTGAGAAAATGTCAAGTTTCCCTTTGAAAACACTTATAATTTGTATGTTATGCTTCATAGACTTAGTGCATGGAGTCTCAACTGGCGAGGGTGTATGGTATTTGTCCCAAATTTCTGCAGATTTAATGGAAAAAAAATCAAAATTGTTGTTGTTAGCATTTTCAGGGCATGCATATTGCTGCAGGAGGGGGAAATACAGGGTTTTCTTTGGAAGAACCGAAACCTTTTTTTAGCCAGTCCAATATTTTAAACACAACGTCTGAATTAATGGTCAACTTTTCGATACTTTCCGAATAAACATGCTGAAATGACGCAGAAAATATCCAGTGTGAAGACCGGAGTTTCACAGCAATGGCGGCCGTGTGCAAGTGCAGTGCGCCCCGTCGTATTTACCTTGATGAACCGCCACATTACACACTTGTCCGTCGCAATAAACTAGCGGATTTTCCGCCCAACCACTTTCATCCCCACAAACGCAGCATCCTCCAATCATCGCCTTCATATTGGAGAGCCGAAAAACTAGATGTTTCTCACCAACCAGTGGGAGAAACGGAGGATTTTCGGGCCCAAAACGGGACCCTTTTCCGTGATTTCTCCATCGAATCCAGGGTAGGAAGATTTTATTTTGTTAAGGCGCCAGGTCACTGAGCGTGCGCATTGACCTGAACGAAATGCATTGTGGGTAATATAATAGGTCAAAGAACTTCCTGCCACTTTATGCAGCCGTTTACGTTTAAAACGTTTAAAACGAACCGACTTCATTGTGAGCGCAATGTAAGATATGCGACGTTTCCGTTCGTTGCAGTTCGGAATTTCAAGGAACAAAGCAAACAGCTCGGCATCGCGTAGAAGGGGAGCGATATTACACCAACAACCAGAAACGAGAGCAAAGTCGCCAAATATTAGGGAGGTTTAAATGCACGTAAAACGCGAAAGTGAACGCGAAATTCTTTCAGCACCGGTCACCTCATGAGGAGGTCTTAGAACTCGGGCTCGAATCTTGGTCACATCAAAAGTTTTATCTCGACATGAAAGTCAAAGATGTATGTTTTTGTTTTCATCTGCTCTAAGATCTCTTCAGAATAATAACCATGAGTGTTCAAAGCATTTCACGTTCGCGTTCGCGTTTACCCTATATGCGCCTTTCCTTTCCATGGGGCCTAAAAAATAGCTAGATCTACGTTGTATTCGGACATATTTTTACTACATATATTTGGGCCTTTTTCCAAATCTCGACTTGGGCTCAGGCTCAGGCTCCATGTGGTTTACATGGAGCCGGAGCCTGAGCCTGGGCCCAAGTCGAGATTTGGAAAAAGGCCCCATGGTACATGGTCCGTTCATTTGTTTCGCGTGCGTTGCGTATGCGCTGCGCTCGTCTGCGTGTTTGTGCGTTTCGTCCGTGATCTGGTCACGATAGCGCAGTCTCTTGTGCAGTCGCATCGCAAGGTGTAGGGCCTACGGGTTTTGCGATGCGTTCCGATGGCGACGTAGTCACGATTTTGAGTACTAGTCCGTCGCAATCGCAGAATTTCGAGCATGCTCGAAATTTGGCATGCCTGTGCATGCAATCGCAACCGCGGAACACGCCAAGGTGTACGTCCGGCAATCGGTCTATGGGGCGATTCATACGCAAACGCAACGCACGCACGAGACGGATGAAAAATAATAATAAGGAAAGTCCCCCTTACTTGATGCTTTGACGCCCTTCGCTTCTGGGGATAATATCTGCAAATGATTCAGTTTTAAAGAATGTAAATCATATAAAAGTCACTATATTTCTTCAAAGAATTAACAATAAATTAATAAACCCTTTTAATATTTCGAATAGTTTGAACACTGACTCCCTCACATCCGCTCCCAAGTGTTTGGCAGCAGCCGTAAATGCGGTCTTGGCCAGATGAAAAGCGGTACTTGAAGGGGCGAAGGAAAGTCACGTATGCATACCCTCCGGAGTAGGCCTACCACGGGACCCTGACGTAAGGGTTTCCGGTTTAAAAAGTAAAGCCCGTGAAATGTAAAATTTGGGGCTATTGCAAATGATGCAACGGGTCTTTAAAGGCCAGTGGATCATTTGCAATGACCCCAAAAAGTAGTCGACGAGTTTACAGGGGAAAAGTTCTGAAAGTAAAGATTGAATTAACAGCAATTATCCATTGAAAGGTTTTCGCTCAAAATGATATAATTTTACCAGAAAATAATCCGTAAAGATGAAATTATTTAGATCGTTTGCAAACGATTTACTTATTTTTGGTTCGCATCTATATCTATCGCGGTCCAAAATGCATGGGCGCTGTGTACTCCGTGTGCGTGTTTCAACGCGATGCATGTACGTGTGTGTGCGCCACAGAGTGCATGACGCAAGCCACATAGTACCCGATCAACTGAGAACGAATATTTGAAACACTCCGCCAAGACCAGGAAAATGCATATGGATTTTCATGGTTTTTTTAAACGTGGTACATTTGACAAAGCTGAAATTTCTTCCGATGAGTTTGTTGATGTCTTTCTTTTGATTTATAATATGGTTTTATTCGCAGAATCGCTCAAAAACAGATCATCACAGGGCCTTTAAAGACGGAATACATGATTGGAAAACTTTTTAAAAAAGGGAACAACTTTCCTAACTAAAGAGTATACGCCTATAATGTTTATAAACTGCCTTGTAGAAATTTCAGCCACATGAATTAATGCAATACTTCAGAAAGCCATAAAAACCCATGCATGTTTTTGTTGTTGAATGAATGGTTAAAAACAAAATCTGCAGACATTTTTTAAAAGCACATTCAGGTGGCAATTTATTTTCTCCCACAAGGCACCATTTTACACGGGTCAAATTCATGTGCACGGTGTTTGTTACCGTTGCTATATGAACACTTTTAGTCGGGCTAAGTTTTTCTTGTCAACTCATGAAGTAAAATTTCGGGTCACTGCAAATGATGTATTAGGCTTTAATCTGAGGGTCCGTCCACGTATGGTTACAAAAAAAAATGGGTTAGTTTCGTCATTGCATTATTATTTTCATTAATTTCTACACTCGACCAAAAAAGTTCTGTCACCAGTAAGAAATTTGTAGATATTTATTATGAAATTGGATTTAATGTAGGAAAATAAGATATCAAATTTTAGCTGAACATATCACTCAAAGGAATAGAGCTCAACGGAACAGGAATGCAACAAAGGAGTGTGGGGTCAGAATAAAAAAACACCAAAAAATAACGATGTCAACTTTATTGCACTCAAGCAGGGGGAGTTACAGTTCAGTATTTTGCTTCAACCATACCTTATATGCAATGGCACGATTCAGATTGGAAAATTTAACCATTTTGATTTGGATGTTTTTGACAAGACATTGATAAATCCAAACTCACTTTAAAATGTCCTAATTGTCTACACACAAATTGCCCAAATCACAAGTTGCATTGTACTTTGGTGTTTTTCATTCTGACCCCACACTCCTTTGTTGCATTCCTGTTCAGTGAAACTTGCCATCATCTCTCTTGAGCTCTATTCCTTTGAGGGATATGTTCAGCTAAAATTTGATATATTATTTTCCTACATTAAATCCAATTTCATAATAAAGATCTACAAATGTCTTACTGGTGACAGAACTTTTTTGGTCGAGTGTATATATACCATCATGGGCATCAACCTTCTTTTTGCAGGACGCGCACAAAATGCTGTCACGTCCTCTTGCTCATTACGACGCTAGCTTGGCAAGGGTGCGTTCAGGATACCATTTCCAGTTAATGAGGCATGCATGCAGACCTATGAACATTGATCACAAATTCACCGTGAAAGAGGTCATTTGGTTGAGTTTTTGACATCTGGGCGATTTGATGGAACTACAACCGATTTTTGAACAAAGCTGTATATTGAAATAAATGGAGATCTTTTTCGTGCCGATTTGCATGCACTCTATGACCTCGTTGCAAAAACGAGGCTTTAAGCATCACATGTGACCTTGTAAATGGTTAAATAATTAGGCATAATGTTTGAGTATTTCAAAAGGTCAGGTGATTCTGCCAATTTTTGTTAGCCGACAAATGCTAAAAATTAATATAATATCCACTTTTCTTGAAAATGTGAGCCTGCACCTTGACTTTAAAGGCAGTATACATCATTGGTAATCTCGAAAATCAGAAATGTTCACAGATTTACGCCTAACTTACACAATATAAACATGATGACCGTAGAAAGCTTCCCCTGAAATGGTTTTGTCTGAAGTGCTATAGTCTTTGAGAAATGAGTAAAACAATTAGTTTTCGTCTCATGAGACGAAAACTCAATTCGCCCCAAAACCATTTCGCCCAAGTGCCATTTCGCCCCAAACCACTTCGCCTGAGTGTCATTTCGCCCCAAATTACTTCGTCCAAACACTACATCGCCCAAATGCCAATTCGCCCCAAAACCACTTCGTGCACAGGCCGTGCTTCAGGGCGAAATGGTTCAGGGCGAAGTGGTTTTGGGGCGAAATGACTGCAAACCCTTTTTTGACTGTTTTCTCCAAAGTTAGACGAAGTACGGAGCTGGTTTTTGCTCAGGTTGGTTTTAATCATGCATATCTTCAATCACTCAGGGGGATAAAACTATTTGTAACAGTTTACCAATCATGTATACTATCTTTAAACGATGGTTCAGATATCATTCACTTCAGTGCAGTTAAAAAAATAGTTCATAATTATCTTACAATTGTGTCTGCAAATCTTGCTTATATTGGCTTCGATGTTATTTCCACATGCTACACAGATTGCGCCGAATCCTTCTCGGGAAAGGTCCTGCAATATTTTACAGACCTTTCACGGTAAAATTGATTATTTTTCCCCACGACGGAATTTGAAGGGAAACAGGCCCAGCTCCAGTCATCAAGCTGAAACAGATAGTTGTTTCATTTCCTGTAACGACTAACGTCCAACATTATTGCACATGCATACTGGTTCGGTTGACAACTTGCCGTCACGGTGATAGAGTCATGCACGGCCAGAATTAGTAGCTTGTGCTCGTTTCGTATAATTTTGTATATATGCATGCCGTGGCCAGTTTCCCATGCATTGTTTTCTTAGATTTGACACCCTTGCAGAGCCATTCTGTCCACCCTCAATCTCATTTTCATTGAGTGGTTGTAGACGCTAATTCGGATTTAAGAATATGGGTCACTCCATCCGTTCAAATACTTTTTTTTGGCAATCTTTCATACTATATGAGATTCTTGTTTTACCTGTGCTACATGGACACGTTTATTATACATCAAAATACAAGTATACTGCATATACAGGGCCAGGGTGTTTAAAAAATGGTAATCCAACTTTGGAAGGTTGTTTTGTCCAGACTATCAATTTTTTTCTATTTTGTTCAACATGAAAGTGAACCAACCACTATTTTGCACCTCTGTCAATTTCAAGACAAGTAACCAAGGAAAGTAACCAAGGCATCACTGTAAAGCCCATACTCTCTGCTTTAAGATGCTACCATGCTTTTTACTGACAAATGTATATAGTCTGGTCAAAACTACCTTTTCAAGTTACCTTTTTTGTAAACACCCTGTATACGTTTCTTGAATATCGACTATGTATTGCGCTGAAATGAGACTGGTATCACAAAACGCGACCCAATTTCATGGACAAAGCCATATGAGGAAAATGAGGGAACGGTGGTCACGCAGATTCTTGTCACTGATGTTGTCTTTTTTGCATGCTGGCAATGAACAGAATATGTTAACTTCGAGCAGTGTGTTCCATCCAAACTACATAAAAAAAGGAACACATTGACCCGCACATTGATCTCGTTAATAGGCCTATAGGCCTACATAAAAATCATTGTATCTTCAAGTCCTCTGGACGTAACACAAAAGCATATAGTACAACAACACTATCCCAACTCTGTGGTATACAAAATATAATAAACAATTATATAATACTGATCAGATTAAAAGGTAAATCAAAACGAAAAATCAAGTTCAGTGCAACTGCAAAATGTTAATGGCGGTTATACTTTTCGGTGCGTGCATTTACAGTAAGCCTACTAATATAGGGGTTTAGCGTGGTGCATGTAAAAATGCATATGATATGTAGGCTACACGTGAAAGGTGCCGACCTCCATAACATGTACACTGTGCATGCAACATGCATAGCGTTCGGCAACACAAAGTTATGTCCAAGCATGGAGGAAGTCCAAGACATGTCAAGTCAGTGAATTTTTCGTGCCGTGCAGAAATATTACCGCAAACGATTAAGAAAAATCTTCCCGATTACTCAAAAACAGAGTCATATAAAAATGAATACGCAGTGTACTGTAATTACATATAGTTATTGAAATTATGGTTCGACAAGAAAAACAGAGGTAGGCCCTATGGTCCTTGAATTTGAAAAGAATTTCTGGAATTATGTTAGGCACTTCGGAAGAAATCATAAAATTTACAATGATTAGCTGAAGATCTAGACATGAAAATCTAGACAAGACGTAAAAACAAAAGTGGAAAACATGAATGGTCCATATTTATCAGGTTTATTTTAAAACACCGTGGGCCGGCCGATCGGTGTTGCTCCGGGTTTTGGCAGGGGTGGCCGGCCGAGTTTCCACCGCCAGATCGGATGGCTGGGTACCGGGGGCTGGACCGGGTTGACGGAGGTTCTGTAGGCGGGATGAAGATCGTTGTCTCGCACGATAAGGGAAGGAACAACGGAGAAGAATTCGCTCAATTTGAAGTGCGATACCGTGGGAGAGGTACTGCGAGCTCCACTGGAATGCTTTCCGTTAGCTTTCCGGTTCAGTCTTTTCTTCTTGGACTTTTTGAGTTTGAGAGAACCCCGGCCTGACTTTCGTTTTCCAGTTCGTTTTTTGTCCAGTTCCGTTTCTCTTTTCAGCTTTTTGATCTGAACATTAATTGACTCCAGGGCATTCTCCAGGACTTTTACGGCCTTCTGGGGGTCGCTGGGCAGCCTGAGGGTTTTCCCGGGGTTGGTATCATCAAGTCTGGGGTGGGTTTTGGAAGTCATCTTGCTTTTGTCTTTAGATTTCTTCCTTTTGCGTTTACGGTGGCTTGGATTTTTGGAATGTTCTCTGCCACTTTGCGAAGGAGAACCATTTTGGTGCGAGACACGGTGAGTAGGCCTACCTAAACTACAGATTTTGGCCTTGCTTGATTTGCGATGGTGGTGCGAGTGATGATGCCTTTTCGACCCATAATGAACACCGGTGATCGTGCTCTTGGTTGCCCGGTCTTCGGTGTTTGTTGCTTCGTCTTTGGTGGTCGACGGCTGGATGTGAACACTCTGCCATTTTTCACCGAGTACAGTCTGACGGGAATCCAGCGTTTCTGAGGCCGATTTTACTCTCGACCGTAGGCCCACGACGTTCGGCTTGGCCTTTTTGGGGCTCGGCTCGTCGTCACGGTGGGCCCATGTCCGCCGCCGTATTTTCAACACGAGGGGCTCGTGGTTTTTAGAAGAGGTGTTGGTGGTCGCAGACATTTGCGGTGTTGCAACGGTTAGGACTACATTTCGACCCAAGTTGTCCAAAGTTGGAAGTTTGCAAAAATTGCTATTCTGACAAACTTTCTCGGCCGCTGATGAGTCTATCGTGTCAAGGTGCTCAAACACAGGAACAATTTTCTTTCCATTTACCGCAGATTCAATGCCATCAATGGGCCTACGAGTCTCTCTTTTTGGCGAAGCAGAATTCGACGAATCCGACAGATTCGAGTCGATTTCCAAGTTTGAGATGTCGTCGCTTTCGCTGTCACTGAGTTCGCGGCACCCTTCCTTGCCGTAAACGTTTAAACGCTTCTGAAATCCGTTGACGAACGCGACGGGTTTTAACGGGGAGTGGGAAACGGGGTCCGGGAATTTGGACTTCCAGTCCGCCGTGACACACGGCGCTACCTGCTCGAGCTGTCCCGCTGCCATCATTGGAAATGTTGGACTTGTCCCGTTCCCTGTGCTGTGAGAGGCTATTTGGGCTGCTTGCTGCATGTCTAGCATTACACATGCTTTATGCGACTACTAAACTGTGCACTGTTCTGCTCGTGTGTTTCGATACTGCGCCATGTGTTCACGAGCGATTTGTTATTACAGTCCTTCCCGTATGATATTGTATTCCCTTATCTATGCCCGATAGTTCACTGTCCGTAAACCCCGACCGCCATCTTGTTAGCGAACCCCATGAAATGTCTGTATAACGTGCATTATACTGTGCGAAATGGCCACGAAACGGTGTCATCCAAGCCGCTGTAAAACGAGTAAATAAACCATACACATGCACGCGTAGCTTTACAAAACTGCTGGGCTTGCTTCAGAAATGAACGCGAAAAGGGTTTTCATTCTGGCTGTGTCACGCACAAACTGGGCTTGATTTTGAAGAGCCTTTATCAATATTTTGCGCATTAAACACGACACGACTATAAATTGGCAGAAAAATAATCACACATTATGTTCAATGAAAACAGAGTGTGAACGTGTTCTTCATTAATTCACCTGAGTAACAGGCTCGGTTGTTCCACATATCGAGACCCAAATAATAATTTATTCCGATCATATCCTGAACTAGCGGTTTTGTCAATTTAAAAATGGAAACTGCCGTTTCCCCTGAAAAGCACCCGATGACATACACGATCGAAGAACGGGCCTTGATTTCGCGATCGGTCGAGTAGGCTATCAATTTTTGCATGACCCTTTTCTCCAATGTCTCGTAATAATTGAAGCTGATTGCAAAGGTTAAACAGTGCTGATGACTTGCGATTTTCTTTTTGTACTGTCTTTCCTATTTTTCATTTTTGACCAAAAAACCGTGAAGGCCTTTTCATGTAGGCCTAGGCCTATATACATGTATATAGACCTACATGAAGGCCTACATGTACATGAAACTACATGTCACGGTACATGCGTGCACTTGGCGCCCAGTGTAGGCCTACATGTATTTGACATGTCTTGAGCCTGTGTGAAGCGCACATTTCGCACGTAAACGTGCGGTGCATGCATCACGTACATGTCTATACACGGCCGGATATTGTGAATGTTGCACTAATTAATTATATCGGGAATTTTGTCTCTTCGCTCATTTCTTCGACATTCATTTCCTGAACAATAAATGGTAGTATGCGCCCGCGATGTTTCGTAACATCGATCGCTGCGATCGCTGCGCCAACATGAGCGCGCCCCAAAATATTTCTATCAACCCTATATACAAAACATAATCTTGTGAACTTTCATCACTGGTTTTCTTTTTATAAAAAAAACGACTATTGAAGATTTATATGAATGCGTATCAGGACGACCTCGTCCTCATATGTGATGTGAACGAAACTGGGCCCCTGACTACCGTAGTATATCATGGCCCCGTTTTCCGTGTAGTATACCCAGGGAACCGGCCTAAATAGGACAGTGGCTTCGCATAATTTCTTAAAGCAGTGGATGTGCTTCATTGTCATTCTCGGAACATGGATGAGAAACTGATGGCTACCTAATACACAGGTTGGTTTTTATCATACACATCCTCAATTACACATAAAGATAAGTTAAAAAATCCTGTAATCTTTCTTAAAGTAGCAGAAGGTTCGCGGTTCGAATCGCGGTGGAGCCAAGTTGCTTTTCACTGCATCCAGATTTCCCAAACTCGTTGACATTTGTCCACATTTGTTGTGAATTTATTCAATCCCTAAAAATAATCACTTATTCATACTTAAAGGTATGATTGGTATCTCGAGGAATCAGAAGTGTTCAAGGATTTACACATAACTTACACAATATAAACACGATGACGGTAGAAAACTTCCCTTAAAATGGTTTTGTCTGAAGTGCTTTGGGAAATGAGCAAAACAATTATTTTTCGTCTCGCCAGACGTAAATTCATTTCGCCCCAAAACCACTTCGCCCTGAAGCACTTCGCCCTGAAGCACTTTACCCAAAGGCCATTTCGCCCCAAAACCACTTCGTCCAAACACTACGTTGCCCAAATGCCACTTCGCCCCCAAAAAACAGTGGTTTTGGGGCGAAGTGACTGTAAACCATTTAACCTTTAAGAAAACAGTCATATTTTTTCTTAAAAGTTAGACGAAGTATACGGAGCTGATTTTTGCTCAGGTTGGTTTTAATCATGCATACCATCAATCACACAGGGGGATATTTGTAACGGTTTACCAATCATGTATACATGTAGGCTATACCTTTAAAGGAGCGAGTTTAGATTTTTCCAGAAAATGGATTTTGTTTACCCAAGAACCATAAAATACGTCCCCAAAATACTGTCCATGCGACTAGAGAACAGGAAATTTGCAATCTCCAATTTGGATGTGGAAGCAAAAAGGTTGGTATTACTGCACAGATAAACTATAGTTTACAAAACATTGGTGGTTTTTTAACGATATCCTTGACAATAATTTTACGGAATGACAGCGCGGCGAAATTTCAGAATGACAATGTACCCTTAATATTTCCATGATTTAATGTTTTGGAGGGAAATCGGAAAACGTGTTGGGCCTTTTACACGTCACTGATGATAATTCTTTCGTCAAAAAAAATGCCGGCCATGCCATACGTGGCCCGATTTCCGATTGCGAGTCTAACACTCACACGTACAAACGTTGTCAACGTTCGGCAACGTTGGCCACTGGTTCCGGTGTTTTTGTACACACGTCTAGTACGGGTCGGAAGCTGGGTACCAGTTGTTGCCGAACGTTGCATGTAAACGACGAGAATGCGGTTTGCGTGTAATGGAGTTTTGGCTTTAAAGGGCATGATTTGGGATTTTTATTAATGAAATCTATGCTATAAAACCACTCTACTCAGTTACAGTCATAAAAATCCTATTTGGAGCTTGTTTTGGGGGTTAAAACAAAGATTTTTAGTTTTTATGCTAATGCGAATATGCATATTCATGACCAAGGTCATGATGTCACAAGAGGCAAACACAGGAAAATCACATTCAACTGTGCACAAAAGATTCCACCTTTTTTCTCAAACTTCCTGGAACTTTTGTAATCCACGGCTGTTTGAGTTTGTTTTCCATGTTGCCTGATGTTGTTAGCCGTGACAAAACTGGGGGAGAAAACTGCAGCTTATGTTTTTTCTTAACTGTTCACTTCTGTCTTCCTTAAAGGCAGAGGCGAGGCCAAATTCGTGACACGAAATACGCAGCTCCATGCCTTTACTATGGAGCTGCGTATTTCGTGGCACGAATTTGGCCTCACGCGCGCATGTTATTAGGGAAGTTTAAATGACGTAAAACGCGAACGTGAACGCGAAATTCTTTCAGCACCGGTCACCTCTTGAGGAAGTCTTAGAACTCGGGCTCGAATCTTGGTCACATGAAAAGTTTTATCTCGCCACAAAAGTAAAAGATGTAGGTTTTTGTTTTCATCTGTTCTAAGATCTCCTCCGAATATTGACCAACGTTCAAAGCATTTCACGTTCGCGTTAGCGTTTGACGTGCATCTAAACCTCCCTATTGACTAGCCGCTGTCTATAAGTGATGCATTCCAAACAGCGCCCTCTGTCTGTGATTTATTGCAATGAAATCTTCAAAGTTGAAAAGGGCTATATACCTTTTAAAGTATGTCTTGATAAACACTAAGTAATCCGTCATATGAAGCAAAGATTAGGCACAAAGTTGCATAGCATGTCATGCCCTTTAAGCGCTAAGTGGCTAGTGGACTAACCTGATTTTTTAAAAACCGCGGTGCATGGTCTGGCTGCGGCATGAACGCGCTACATCATGTGTCGGAGTAAATGAACACCGTATACAGCACCTACAATTGTTTCCCTGCCCCTCCCCCGCCCACCGGGCTGCCCCACCTAAGAGGTGGGGATTGTCACTTTTTGTGTGACAAAATCCCCACCTCTGGGGCAACATTTAGGTGACAAAAATCCCCACCCACGGGTGCAGATGCAGTGCATGTTTTGCTCCCAGATGCGCTGAACATTTGATTTCTATGCGTCGAAATCCCCACCCTGGGGCATGAAAATCGTGACCAATCCCCAGCGGCGGGGGGAGGGGGGTTGGGGCGGGGTGGGGGGGGGGGGGGGGCATCTAATTGTCAATGGACAGTGGCCCCCGGGAAAAATAGACAGTCAAGTCTGTGTTAACATGAATTGAATAAAATCTGTTTCCTTGCTCTGTGATAAAATGAACAGAAAAAAAGTAAATTTGAATCATATAGTTAGATATAGAAAACTAGAGTGCGCACTCCCAATAAATGATGTGCCTATGGACGCCGCCATGTTGGCTTAACGCTATGGGTGCACGGTGGGCAAAGGGGTGTTGTCCACTTTGTACTCATAGCATTAAGCAAACATGGCACCGCCCACACCAGCACAGTCCACACACGTGACTTGAATAGCACGTGCACACTCTAGTTTTCTATATCTAACTCTATGATGTTAAATATAGTAATTATGGGGGCGGAAATCAGCTGGGTCAAAAAGAGATTCGAGGACTGTTTGGAGATTCGAGGACTAAATTTTCGCGCCCCCTCCCCCAATGTCCCCTGCCTAGTTCTCTTCGCAAAATGTATCTCAATGTTTAGGTGTAATATAATGGATGTAAAGCGTTCGATTAGTTTACATCGATATACACAGTGTTTACACAGGGTTTACAATGTTGGGGCAAGCCTCAAGCCAAGTTTCACCTGAAGATGCAAAACGAACGCCACGGGGATTCCACTTTGAATTCCGGGGGAAAAGTTGGTGTTACACGTTACGTGTAAGCGAACGCAAACGAATGCTTGAGGGCGCTCTACCAACTTAATGGTTCGCCGCTTCCGCTAAACTGGTGTGCGCGCACCTGCGTGGCGCATGTCCAACATACAACATGGCGCTTCCCAGCAGACGACGTCTGACTTCGCTGTGTATGAATCGGCGTTTATCGTTTGCCGCCTCTGTTCTTTTAGTAATTTGTGTCACACCAAGCGTTGTTGCTTGGGATACTGAAGATTTTGAGTTGTTCGATTTGGTGGAAGAAGTACAACGGAACTTTTACGATGTTCTTGGTGTAGAGAGGGTATACATGCATGTGTTGTGAATGAAAACGAATCATCGAATGTCAGTCATGACTAGTCATTTTGTCAGTCAACTCGACCGTTCGCCAATTCGAAACTTGACTCGTGCAAACTCGATTTAAAAATAGTTAAAAGTTGTAAAACACACCATGGAGGTTGTTCAAATCTCATGAATTGTGTGCAATGATCGGTTTTTTTCCAAAAAACTTGTCCAATATTATTTTGGATTATGGATCATGGTATGTTTTTCAAAGTTGGATTTTGACTGTAATACAGTAATGTGGGATTTCTGACACGTGTAAACTGACTGACTTAAAATGACTCATCCTGTCCAAATGTTAACGTCAAAAAGTCACTTTTAGCCTTCTTAAAGTAATCATGTCATATTACGAAGAATTAATGGCTAACATGTATGATATTTAATATATGGTATTTTTACCGTATACATTGAACAAAGATTTAAATGAAATTACCTCCTGGAATCAACAGATCAACCAATTTTAAGATGTACTTCCTACTTGCACTTCTGTCAGAAATGTTGCATTTCTGAGATAAATAAATGATAAAATTACTGCATAAAGTAATGCACAAAATTACGGCGCGAGCGCAGTGCGTAAGCATGACAACAGAGGACGCTGCATGCGCTCATGAATAGTTATCTTGTGCACTATCTGAATGCAATTTTTGAAGGAGAAAATGTGATTTTTCTACAGAAAAGCAACATTTGCGACAAGTGGGAAGTATATCTTAAAATTCAATTATCTGTTGATTCCAGGAGGTAATTTCCTTCAAATCTTTGTTCAATGTATACTAAAAAAATACTTAATATTTATACCGTTCTTTACACTGAACAGGGCTTTGTGTGACAACCAATTTTGTATAAATTTTTTGGTATTTTTTTCGTATACATTGAACAGTGATTTTAAGGAAATTACCTCCTGGAATCAACAGATAATGTAATTTTAAGATATACTTCCCACTTGCACTTTTGTCGCAAATGTTGCTTTTCTGTAGAAAAATCACGTTTTCTTCTTCAAAAATTGCCTTCAGTTAGTGCACAAGATAACCATTCGCGCGCGTGCGCAGCGCCCTCTGTTGTCGCGCTTACGCACAGACTGCTCGCCACGTCATTTTGTGCATTACTTCATGCAGTAATTTTATCGTTTATTTATCTCAGAAATGCAACATTTGCGACGGAAGTGTCAGTGGGAAGTATATATTGAATAAGCTATCGATTCCAATATATAAATTCACCGAAATATCTGTTTAATGTATATGAAAAAAAATCCAATTTTTTATTGTCATGATTTCTGTACACCTTATGTCTCTTTTGTTTCCCAAATTGCAGACAGCCACTCAAGCAGAAATACGCAAGGCATACAGGAAACAGTCGCTCACACTGCACCCAGACAAAAACAAAGAGGACAGGGCAGAAGAAAAGTTTCGATTGGTGAGAGAATTGTAAAATAAATTTTGCCTGTAATTTAAGAACATTGATAACCGAAATTGACAACCGAAGGTGGGTTTCTAAAAAAGTCCTGTGCACGGGACCTTTTTACCATTCACTTGTACACAAAATCCATATATAGATTTTCAAGGTTTTCTGAAGCATTGATGCATCTAAGTAGCTAAAATTTCTTCAGGCTAGTTTACCAACATTCTTCCTTATTACACTCTTATTCCACAAATCTGTAAAAACAAATTATCTTGCTAAAGGTACATCGGACCTTTAAAGATAGTATACATGTACATGATTTGTAAACTGTTACAAATAGTTTTATCCCCCTGTGTGATTGAAGATATGCATGATTAAAACCAACCTGAGCAAAAACCAGCTTCGTCTAACTTTTGAGAAAACAGGTTTGCAGTCATTTCGCCCCAAAACCACTTCGCCCTGAACCATTTCGCCCTGAACCACGGCCTGTGCACGAAGTGGTTTTGGGGCGAAGTAGCATTTGGGCAATGTAGTGTTTGGACGAAGTGATTTGGGGCGAAATGGCACTCGGGCGAAGTGGCACTTGGGCGAATTGAATTTTGGTCTAATGAGACGAAAACTATTTATTTTGCTCATTTCTCAAAGACTATAGCACTTTAGACAAAACCATTTCAGGGGAAGTTTTCTACGGTCATCATGTTTATATTGTGTAAGTTGGGCGTAAATCTGTGAACATTTCTGATTTTTGAGATTACCAATGATGTATACTGCCTTTAAGTGTACAGTTTAAGTCTGGCCACCCACATTTTTTCTCTCTTATTGTGTTGTTTGGAGTGACCCAAAATTTTACTTCCGGAGTTGACCTTACTTTCAGAAACCTTACTTTAGTTCTTTGTCTTTTGTCACCTTAAAGGCAAAGGCTCATCAGCAATGCGCGCGCGCCAAATTCGTGCAACGAAATACGCAGCTCCATGCCTTTGCTGTGGAGCTGTGTATTTCGTGGCACGAATTTGGCGTTTTTGAGTAAAACAAAACATTCTCAATTTCAATGGGTATAAATAATTTTGGGCTTTTCATTATGTACTTTTCCCACTTTCTGCAGTTAGTTGCTGTTGCTGAAGTTTTGAAGGATGGCGACTTGCGACAAAGGTGAGATTTAATATCAACTAAAGAGTGTTTCATGTGTAATTATTTTGCTGATTTGTAAATTTTGATATCTAAACTCCTCAAAAGTTTGACTGACGATTTCTCTCTTGTTGCAAAATAATTTTCCTTGAATTTTATATCATTGGAAAGCCCCGTTATTCCTCTTTACGATGATGTGTCATTTGTTATGATTAAGCAATTGGGGGATGTGCAGCACAGCTGAATACGGGGGCGGGTGTAAAGTGAAATGTCACAAAATGCATTGCTATTGTCAAAAAGTGCATTGACACATTCCCATCCTCCAAGCAAAAGGGGAAATGCACTGCATCACAATAGCAGTGAATTTTGTGACATTTCACTTTCCACCCACCCCTGTGTTCCGCTATACTGCACATCCCCCAATTAATTAATCATAACAAATGACACATCACTGTAAAGAGGAATAACAGGGCTTTCCAATGATACCAAATTCAATGGAAACGATTTAGTAACAAGAGAGAAATCGTCAGTCAAACTTGACTTTCCGAACTTTTTTTGAGGAGTTTATTAACTGAAACAATGGCCCCACTAAAAAGTACTTTATGACATTGCCACTTCTTAAAAGGTATGGTGTGTACTGGTTCAAAATCTGTAGAGATATTATTATTTCTTCCTGGTCTTGAAACCAAGGATTCCTCAAAAGTGCCAGAGGCACTGTAGCTCGTAAGCCTGAAGAAAACTGTAGGTGAAGAAATGCTCAGTTTAAGAGGTGGGAGGATCAAACACCTACACAACTCTGTATAGGGTAAAACCCACAGAATTCAGCAGGGACTAAGAACCCAATCCACACACTGACCCGGACGGGATTCAAACCAAGGTCACAGATAATAATGATAATAAGATTTGTAAAGCGCACATATACACCCTGCAGGGTGCTCAAGTTAGTCTTAAGAAGTGATTTGAACCTAGTTGTACAGTGGCATGATCTGAGTTCAAGTGGCAATGAATTCCAAAGTCGAGGAGCTGCAACAAAAAAAGATCTGGCGCCCCTTGAGAAGTTGCTGGTTACTTGATTAAAGAGTTCTTGCTGGAGAATATTCATGTAGTAGTTCCTTATTGTAGTAGGGAGCCTTGTTGTTGAGAGCTTTGTGGACCAGAAGCATGAGTTTAAAGACAATCCTTTGGGAGACAGGAAGCCAGTGTAGTTCCTTCAAAATGGGGGTGATGTGACAGTTCCTCCTGGATAAGGTGATGATGCGGGCAACAGTATTCTGAAGACGTTGAAGACGGTATATTTGATTCTGAGGGAGTCCGTAGAGTAGTGAATTGCCGTTGTCTAGTCTTGAAGTCATAAATGCATGGATGATGTGCTCAGTAGCACTTACGACCGATGTTTCTTATTTGGAATGATGCCAAACGGACAGTGTTAACGACGTGAGGTGTAAATGTCATTGCTGAATCAAATATAACCCCCAAGTTCCGGGCCTGCAATGATGGGGCTATCTGTGCATCACTAATTGTAATAAATGGCACTGACACCTTCTAGAGGTGGAAGGCGAGGAAACCCGAATCCCCTGATATAGTCATTTCAGGTAACTTTATAAATGTTGACACTCTACAACATTTCATGTCATTTCATGTTATAGATATGACCACATTTTGGATCATGGCCTACCAGATTGGCGTGAACCCGTCTATTACTACCGCCATGTCCGTAAGATGGGGCTGTTGGAGTTGGCCGTATTGCTGTTTCTTATCATGAGCGTGGGTCATTATCTTGTCATCTGGTCTATCTACTGGGAGAGACTCTTGGAACTGGTATGTCGGTTTAGAAACATTAACCACTTCGCGGTGGCTGTGCATTTTCTAATTTATTCCCCTGGAGCGGGAGACTGTACTGGCAGTTTTGGTTATGCAGTATACATATATATCTCTGGGGCTAGAGACTTGATGACTAGTTTTTATTTCAAGTCGTAAATCAATCTTATTTCTCAAGTCCAGTCACAAGTCATTTTCTCCAGAGTCAAGTCACAGGTCAAAAACCAAAAACTGACTTGACCCCAAGTCAACAAGATACACGAGACCAGCTCTGGCCTGGTCTAATTCATGGGCTAATTCTGTATAATCGCCCCCAAGACACTCACACTTAGTCGCGAAGTGGTTAAAGGCTCATTATATAATTTGCAATTACCAAACTGTAAAATAAAAATTTTCATTTTTCAAATGATACATTGGGCCTTTAGGGCTCCAAATAGGTAATCAAGATCATTCCGTGTTAAACAGTAGGGTACCAACCCTCAATTGAGCGATGCTGCGACGTCGCTCAATTGAGCGATGCAATGGCTGCATCCGGCTGCCGATATGTGTCACGTGTCCTTATAAATATGTTATTGCATCGCTTGACTGAGCGACGTCGCTCAATCCAACGGCGCTTTCAACCTCAAGCTCGGCTGTACACCGGTGTCGACCTCACCATCCAAAGATGCCCTCTCCAAGTCTCCGTCAAACTTTTAGTGGCGCTATGTATTTTAAGTGAAAGGACTCCTTTTCGTATGTTTGCAAACCGCGCCACTCCAAATAACAATTTTCTTACACTGAAAACTGCTTTTTTCGCAGGAATCCATCCTACCCAAAAAGAGGAAAGACAAAAAATCTAAAAAGGGGAGCCGGCAGGCCAATTCAGCGACAAGCACCCCACCCGAAAATGAAGACGGCAACAGCATCCCCAGTGACCCAACAATCCCCGAAGACTCAGCCCTCCATCCGGCCAAGCCGCAGCTGACCGACGCCCTGCCTTGCAAGCTTTATCGTCTCGTCATCACCACGCTATGCGCGGTGCCCTCAACGCTAAAACAGGCCAAGCTCGAACTGGAGATGTGGCGTGAGAGGCGGAAGCTGGAGGCGGAGCAACGCGAGACGGAGCAACGTGAGGCGGAGCAACGTGAGCAGGAGGGGGAGGATAAGGATCAGGAAAAGACAAAACGACGGCGCAAGGTGCAGCCCACGGTTTATGGAGAGTTTGAAGAGAGTAGTGCGGCGCCAGTGACTTACACACCTCGGGGAGTCGCTGGAGAAGATGCGAAAGAGATGTCAAATATTAAGGTATAGTAAAGTAAAAGGATTATGCTTCAGCGACTCCATCATTTTCGGAGTTGACTCCAATGCATAGTTCCGAGATTGCCCAGTTAACCCCGCCCCTTAGATATTGTTGCTATGTGCTCACAAGCCATCGCAAAAAAATGGCGACACAACGTACAAAGCAACAGGACTCAGCATGGAAAGCACAGATTCATTGGAGAAAACTCAAAGGTATTTATGTTTTAGGGTCGACAGTTGCCGTAGCACACACTGAGCGAAGGGCTAGTAATACAGGGATGCCATATATTCATAAAAATGCGCTTTCCTACCTTTGAACAGCGAATCGCCCGACATTGAAACCAAAATTAACCCGGTCACTGGCGCATACAACATACAAACTGTATGGGCAGAAAATCGCGTGATTGTGTGATGATTGCATCACTTTGACCTTTGTGGGCGCCGTCTACTAGCTCTGTTGTGATTGGTCGGCGGGTTCGGCTTGATTGACAGGTCGGAACTACGCATTCCAAAAAAGAATCGTGATTTCATTTTTTGCGGGAAAATATACTGAGCATGTTTAAGTATGTGTACATTGCGATAATACTACAGCGTTTGCCCTTAACTTTTTTCCCAACTGGCCACCAGGACCAGTTGGCTTAAGTTTTGACTGGCCCGTTGGCTTTTCAATAGCCCGGTTCAAATTTCAATTCTGGTTGTTCATTTTGCATACAGTCGTGAATAAACCCCAATAGGCCTATGCGTGTATAGAAAACGGAAAATAAAATCTGCCACGCTCAACAAAAAGCGGAAACATTGCCAAAAAAAGGCTCATTAAGGAAATTAAAAATACGGAAATCCGTTGAAATGTGGAAATTTCACAAGTACGGCATATGTCTGTTTTAATCCAACTGGACAGCCGGACCATTTGGGGAGGCTTTCTGGCTGGCCCTAGACGATTTCAACTGTCATTTGGCCATCGGACCAGTGCTAATTCGAACGCTGTACTATTGTGCCGGCGCTAACCCAATTATCGGCACCAAACATCCACGAAATGATACTGTCCTGTACCACACACGTTTTTAATAATGTGGAAAATACCAGAGGCTCAATACCCTTGCAGAAGTTGATGTTTTGGCTTCAGAATTGCAAGGTAATTTCTGGAATTAGTCAAGACTATATATTTTTTTCCGCATGAGAAGTGTGCACGAGAAAATATTAGCATGCGCAGACTGTCTACCGTGACCGCCTTTATCAGACCAGACCAGACCGTTTTGAGGGCTTTTGGTTTTTTTTTATTTCTGTCTACTGTTTTGGTAGAAGGGTTACATGCATAGTGCATAAGGTCAAGAATTCCCAATGAAACCATCGATGAAGCCACCGTCCGCCATTGTACCCCACCAAACACAATGCCTTGCCTAGACTGGCCATACTCTCTTCACTAGTCTATATCATGGTCTACATGTGTTAAGTGGAATGCAAGCGATCGCATGGACCGGGGAGCAGTCTAGGCCAAGCATTGGGGTACAATGGCGGCTGGCGCGTGGCTTCAATTCTTGTATAGCCAACTGCTATTGCATACTTCATCCAGTGTATATTAATCGATGAATGAAACGCTATGGAAAAGGTTGAGTCTGACAATCCACGCCTTTATTCCCTTAATAATAATAATAATAATTGTCATCATAACAGTCAGGTGACTGGAGCCAGGAGGAGGTGACCAGACTGATCCGCTGCATGACCAAATACCCAGGAGGAACATCATCAAGATGGGAGAAAATAGCACAAGAGATTTTAAGACCAGTGGAGGAGGTCAGTGGGGCTCTTAAAGGAGTGTGTTCAGATTTTTCCAGAAAATAAATTAACTCAGGAAATTTGTAATCTCCAATTTGGATGTGGGAGCAAAAGGGTTTGTGTAATTACTGCACTGCTTCATGGAACCAGATAAATTAGTTTACAAAACATCGGTGGTTTTTTGTCGATATCCTTGAAAATGTTTTCAGGCCAAGTGAAAGCGTTGACTGACGGAACCTCACTTTTCATCCTTATGTCTCCCTCAAGGTCACCAAAAAAGCCAAGCAGATCAGATCAGGTGGTTACGTCGTCAACGTAGAGGCTTCAGCTCAAGGTCTGTAGAAGATCGAAAATTTAAACATGTTAAAGAGCCATTCAAATGATTTCCGAAAAAGGGTGGAATGAATAAAGCAATTATCCATTTCCCGAAAGAAGTAAACTTTTTCTTGTCAAACACTTTCAAACAGTTATTCATTCTGAGGAACGCTGACGTTTGGTGGAAACAAAGTCACGGATGTCAAATAGGAAATATTCAACAGCTTGACACATTTTTGCCATTGGGCCATCGTATTTGTCGTTTGCCTTGTACTAACAATGCCACGAGTGGGAAACACCTTTGTTACATGATTGGAACGACTTAAAGACGCAGGCTCGTTAATGCGCAACAGACAAATTCGTGCCACGAATTTAACCGCACTCCATACCTTGCCCTGGCAGCCGCTCTTACGGTCCCAGAGGGTGTAGGGCCATTTTGCAGGCAAATAGCCTCGTCCATTCTGCAAATAGTATGTATCTTTTCAAAATCAAATATTTATCACAGAAAACACACCCTTTATAAATTCATGACATTTAGTTTCAGCCATATTCACATTATATTACAGATATGGTCACATTTGCTTCAAGAATGTGTCATATAGATGGTTGAATTGACAGTATGGGAACTCTTTGGTTCAAACGACATACAACAACACACACAACTAAGCGTGCGCGCGTGATTCGATTAGCCTAGCAACGCATAAATAATAAGCCTCCACCCTCTGGGATTGTAAGAGCAGCTGCCCTACTCAGGCTAGGTATGGAGCGCGGTGAAATTTGTGGTGTATGAGAAAATGTATGAGAAAATACGTCTTTAATGTATAAGAAAATGTAGCTCTCCTTGCTGTTTATGAATAAATACTACGTGTAAGCATTGTGTATCCCGCATAACCATCACAATTTGTGAAAGGGTGGATCCTCCGAATTGCGTGTCACACCTGTAATACATTATGCATGCCTTGGGGGTGGGTTGAGGGGACTGAGGAAATGGACGGATGCATGGGGGTGGGGGATAGGGGATAAAGGGTGGGGGATGAGGGGCGGTAGTTGGAGAGTGGATGTGAGGGTGGTTGGAGTGGGGCGGGAGACGGGTAGGATGTTTCTTTTTTACAGGAGAGAAATATTAGTTCGTATGAAGCGGTTTAGATCACTGGGGTTGCAGGTTGCGGGTTCGATACCCGGCTGGCGTACCTGTGGCCTTGAGCAAGGCACTTAAACACACTTGCTCATATGCAGCACGATATGTGGCAAACGGACTCCCCCCTAACATTGTTCTCCTATTGTGTCTCAAACATCCAAGGAATTTCCAAGGAATTCCTTTCAGTTTTTAGGGGGGTTGGTGCGTTAACAAAAGGGAAGAGTGTGTTGAGGTATAGGGGCGTTAGGGGGGAGTCCCTCTGCCACATATCGTGCTGGGTATACACTTGCTCCATCCTTCGGAAGGGATGTAAAGCCGTTGGTCCAGAGTGTTGTGTAATGTACTTAAAAGATCCCAGAGCATTCTTTCGTGAAGAGTTGGAGGGGGGGAGGTGTCTCTGGCCGTGTCCATAGCTGAGCCACTATGACCAATAAAAATTCAGGCTTACACAAACGTATCAGCGCAACGACATGAGTACAGCGAACGTACTTTAAGCATCAAGTAATGGGGACGACAACATGGTTGACCCTGATGGAGATGCTTGAGGGGGGAAGGGCCAGTGCCATTACCTCCCTGGTGTTAGAGGAACATGAACAGCCAGTCATGGCAGCTTCACCATTCTAGTTTTGCACAGCATTACGCTTTCTCTTGAATGCATAGTTCCGAGATTGCCCAGTTAACCCCGCCCCTTAAATGTGCTCACAAGCCATCGCAAAAAAATGGCGACACAACGTACAAAGCAACGGGACTCGGCATGGAAAGCACAGATTCATTGGAGAAAACTCACAGGTATTGATGTTTTAGGGTCGACAGTTACCGTAGCACACACTGAGCGAAGGGCTAGTAATGCAGGGATGACATGTATTCATAAAAATGCGCTTTCCTACCTTTGAACAGCGAATCGCCCGACATTGAAACAAAAATTCACCCGGTCACTGGCGCATACAACATACAAACTGTATGGGCAGAAAATCGCGTGATTGTTGTGTTGATTTCATCACTTTGACCTATGTGGGTGCCGTCTGCTAGCTCTGTTGTGATTGGTCGGTGGGTTCGGCTTGATTGACAGGTCGGAACTATGCATTGTATCTCCTGGAAAACACTGCGAAAACCACTTCGCTCATTTGCCTTACAGGAATCACAGGCGCAGTTCAACACACAGTCAGCAGCAAAACAGGGAAAACCCTCACAGATGACATAACAACATCATTGCCAGACTTACCGTTTGGAGACAACCAGAACGATAATGGCCAGGCAAAACGAAGATCTCACAAACTGCCCAAAGCATCCGAAAGAACGTTATTGATTTCACAAACTGCAGGGAATGATGATTCGAACGATCGCTGTAGGACAGAGGAAAGAGAGGAGGGAGCGGAGCCTGTTGATGGAGGAGAGGGAGGGGTGGGAATCTGGAGCCAAAGGCAACAAAAGATCTTGGAGAAGGCTCTGGCTGTGTACCCCAAGGGAGTAGCGGAACGCTGGGATAAGATTGCAGATGCTGTACCTGGAAAAACAAAGGTAATATTGAAAAATTCATTTTGTTATTAAAGAGACAATACATTATTTGCAGTTACCAAAAATTTTACTTCATGAGTTGACAAGAAAAATCCGACTAAAAGTGTTGGTAACAAACACCACATTATTTTTTTTCCCGTGTAAAATGGTTCCTTTTTGGAGGAAATTGCCAACTGAAGGTGCTTTACAAAATAAATTGTCTGCAGACTTTTTTTTTGGGTCGACTCGTGAAGTAAAATTTTGAGTCATTGCAAATGATACCATGAGCCTTTAAAGCTTGTATACAGGATTTGCAACATCAAAAATCCAAACTATCAAAATATGAAACACCTTTTTGTAAGTGAAAGATTGTCTGAACCATCAGGTAAAATAATCCATGGTCCATGGTGTGTTGTCATTTAAAAATAAAAGTGGTATTTTATTTATTCCATTACATTTACCTAGAATATTTTTTTGTAACTGTTCCACTCTGCATGTTTCTAGTTTGGGAGAGGATCTAAAGCCTAATCAAAAATTTGTTTGTTTTATAAAAATGGGTCAATAGTCAAAATTGCATGTCAATTTGTGTTTTTCACAAGAATATCTGCTATACTTGCTATGAACACAAGTTGACATAAAATTTTGACTCCTAACCCATTTTTATAAAGCAAACAAATTTTTGATTAAGCAAATTATTTTGCTAAACTGCTTTATGAAATTGGCCCCTGATCAGTTGCTGTCGATGTGTTTGTAGCGCGCTCATCGACAGCAACTGATTAGTTGTGCAACTAGCGGCAACTATTTCCAGAGCGCGCACATCGACACAGCAACTCGGTAAAGCCTAGCGTACATTGACCTCGCAACTGTCGATGTGCGCGACGTGATCAGATGCACACGACGTGATCAGATGCACGAGAGCAACTGACAGCAACTAGTTGCAAGTACGCGTACATCGACGCAACTGACCGCAACTGGGTACAACTAGTTGCTAGAAAGTAGAACATGAGCAACTGGGATTGTTCCAGTTGCCAGTAGTTGCAAGTGCACATACATCGACCTTTTTAAGCAACTGATCTGTTGCTCCCAGTTGCCGCGAGTTGCTTCCAGTTGCCGGAAAAACCAGTTGCCACTAGTTGCTTCCAGTTGCCCCGAGTTGCTTCCAGTTGCCGCGAGTTGCTTCCAGTTGCCGCTAGTTGCTTCCAGTTGCCGCGAGTTGCTTCCAGTTGCCGCGAGTTGCTTCCAGTTGCCGCGAGTTGCTTCCAGTTGCCGCGAGTTGCTTCCAGTTGCCGCGAGTTGCTTCCAGTTGCCGCGAGTTGCTTCCAGTTGCCGCGAGTTGCTTCCAGTTGCCGCGAGTTGCTTCCAGTTGCCGCGAGTTGCTTCCAGTTGCCGCTAGTTGCTTCCAGTTGCCGCGAGTTGCTTCCAGTTGCCGCGAGTTGCTTCCAGTTGCCGCGAGTTGCTTCCAGTTGTCGCTAGTTGCTTCCAGTTGCCGCGAGTTGCTTCCAGTTGCCGGAAACACCAGTTGCCACTAACTAGAGCGGGGTACAACAGGCGGGCAGTCTATGCTTTTTGTTGTCAACACACCGGAAAACTCGCCTAAATTTATATATCTTTTTCTCTCTTCTTTTTCTCCCCAGGAAGAATGTATTCTACGATACAAGGAGATTGTTGAGACAATTAAAAGGAGAAAGCAAACCTCCACTCAGTCATAGCAGATCTAATCTGACGTAACGCTGGTTCACAGCCAGTTTAGCAATATACAACAAGGCCCAATCTACAAGGAATTGCTGCAGTTGCTATTCTTTGTGAAGTTCGTATCCACTTTTCAGTGGGTCATATTTCTTGTTCTTTGTGTTTGTTCAGCACATTGGGTGAGAGGTCACAATTCTGTTTGTGTTACGTGTTACGTGTTACGTGTTAGTGTTATTGTTACAGATCTGTTATATTAATCATAATTGTTACCTCGGAAAAAACGCTGTGTTAACACGACGTGTTAACTTAGTGTGTGTTGAAAGTCGTGCGCTGAACCGCAATTGCAGTGAGTGACTGCGCAATTCTGTGCTACATGTTAGTGTTAGTGTAACAGATCTGTTAACACGGCGTCTTGGGAAACCGTGTTAGTGTAACAGATCTGTTGACTCTGCATCTTGGGAAATGTCAAGTCGGTATAGGGTTCTGCACGACTTTCAACACTAACACTAACACAGAATTGTGACCTCTGGTCCGTGTTACACGAGCTTAACCACTAAGTGGTTACAATTTTCAAAATCGCCATCGCCATCGCTCGGCACAAGTTCCCCGACCGTATGGAACGGTTCAAAACGGTCGGGAAACTTTCTCGGTCGCCCCTTGACAAAAGTTTCATGACCACTCACGAGTCCAAGAAATACAGAATTTTACAACTCGTAAGTTGACCCTAACTTGGTCGTGCTTCGGTGTAAACATAGCATTACAAAGATATCAATGCCCATTTAATTTAGAGCAAGTTTTTGAAGCAAAAATATTCAAATGTGATATTTTTTCTTTTTCGTTTAGGAATTTAAAATGCTTTAAGCGGGCCTCCCACTGTGCGATATTTGCCACGAATTTCCTACGATTTGGTACGATTGTGTGTAGAGTCTATTGACAGTCTCTGGTAATCGTACCAAATCGTACTAATTCGTAGGAAATTCGTGGCAAAAATCGCACAGTGGGAGGCCCGCTTTAGATAAGTGTTATTCTGTTGACGAAAACGTTCTAAATGAAATGGTTTAAAAATCTGTTCACAATTGTAGCTCAAGTCTTCCATTCGTACGAAAGTTTTAAATTTTGCACCCACCGCAGATCATTCTGTTCTCGGTACCGCCCTCTTTTTAGCATTATTTATGGTTATTACAGTAACTCCGCTCCCCATTTTCATAATTGTTCCACCGATGTAAGTTATATTTTTACTGTTCATCTTAACATTAAAATTTTGGATACAAATGTCTATGAGTTTGGGAAATCTGGATGCAGTGAAAAGCAACTTGGCTCCACCGGGATTTAAACCGCGGACCTTCTGCTCAACGTGCAGACGCCCTACCAATTGAGCTATGAAGCCAATCGATGGTCTTGAATCACAGTATAGAGCCTTTGCACGGCGGCCATGACAGGGGCCAGTCACATTGTCACCGTGTGTCGTGCACGAGTACGTGCTTTGTGGTTCTATTGTTGCATCATTTAAATAAGAAAACCTGCCCCCTGTCATGGCCGCCTGTGCAGAAGCTCTATTGCAGTTGTTCCTCACTGATTGGGATTGGCTATCAAGTGAGCTTAGCAAGCCCTACAGAGGGATAAACCCTTCAATGAGATAACCACTTCTACCAGAGATCACTTAAGATACGCCCCAAACCCTTTAAAATTGAGGAGTTTTACGCAGGCACTTTTGTTGTTGAAAATGTCTATAACTTTATGTGTATTAATTTATTGAACTTCTGTTCTAAGCCACAACTTAACCTTGAGACACGTTCTTTGAAAATAAATTATTACAAACGAAAAACAGCACCAGTCCCATTGTATTTCGTTTGTCAAAATGATCAAGTTTAACGCCTTGAATGAAGTCTATGCCAGCGACAAAGCATTGTGCTATAATATACGGTTAACAAATATCGTTTCGTGATCATAAGTTTGTCGAATACAATCACCTTGGAATCGCTTTCAGGACTGTTCCACTTAAGTCTGTTCCAGGTCCAGGAGGACCTGTTTTAACAAAGTGATTCCCACAGTAATTAAATGTTACAGTTCTTGTTTCTGGGATTCTTGTTTCTGGGAGAAACTTGCAGATAAAGGATCTTGTTAAGATTTTCCAGAAAATGGATTTGCATTCTAACCTAACAATCATGTTAAGTACCTCCCAAAAAATACTATCCATGGGAACAAAACAGGAAATTTGCAATCTCCAACTTGGATGTGGAAGAAAAACAGTTTGTGTAATCACTGCAGTGCACTGCTTTATGTAACCAGATAAATTAAATTACTAAACTTCGCTGGATTTTTTACGATATCCTTGGAATTATACGGATTGAGGGCGCGAAATCTCAGAATGGTAATGAGAAAAATACCTATGACACATACGGTATCAAAATCTCAAAAATGAGGGTTCAAAATGTGATCTGGACATGCTCCGGCTTTCACGAAACCAATTTTGTTGGGTTTTCAACCTGTCGACCTGCGTAGGTTGAGCTGAACTCATCGAGCAGTGCATCTCCCAACCAGCCCGGCCTAGAAGTGCAGGAGATCAGGCATAGTGGTACGGTGCACCCTGCCTCGTGTGGCTGTCATGGAGGCTGGTGCAGTCGGCCTTGCCTCGAGTGGTGTTAAAACACGTTACTGACCAATACAACTTGTAACATCTTTCAGCTTCCTCAATCTACTGCTACATTATTCATATACCCACCAGCCGGTTGTACATGTGGTTAGCGGGTCTAGCGACTCTCGCCGACTGACACCTACTTTAGCCGACAAGTTGAGTTGCGTCGGCCGAAAAGGTGCCAGTGTATAGGCTACCGGGTTTTAGCCCCACAACGAAAAGATTTTGGTAACATTTGGTAAACAACTGGGTCCAATAAGTGCTCGCGTTAAAACTTTCGTCAGATGTTTTGGGATGGATTTTGGGGTAAATTCAATGTAAATGTAAAATATATGTATGTATCACTTTGTACTTTATTGGGTTCCTACACCCAGTAACATTTACAACACACAAAGGACGATGTTTTAACTTCAAAACATCATTTGTACTCAATAGTCTCGCTTCTAGACGTGTCATTCACCTGATAAACTATGTCTGCTGTAGGTCTCAATCGCACACTGCCAACATTTGTCCCGTGCGATGCTTGCAGAACAAGTTTCAGAATATTTTTGCTACAGTGCAAATATCAACAGCTACTTTTAAAAACAGATTCCATGATTGGAAAAGTTTTAGAAACCGGAACAACTTTATAACTTAAGAGTTATGTTGATAAACTAGCTTTGTAGAAATGTCAGCAACATAGATGCAGTAATTACTTCAGAAAACCTTAATGGGGGGGGGGGGGTGGGGGGGTCACACAGTGCCGATTATGGCTCCCGTTTGAGATCAGATACGACACGAAAAGTGAAAAAGTCGGATTACTCATATCCTCAATTATCTGGAATGTCCTATATCATTGTCCTATCATTGTCTGAACGTAGTCGTATACGTTCGTAACAGAGTCCTACGGATCGGGAATGGTCCGGAGAGGTCTGCTAAGCACTCCCGACAGTTAGGTGTGTCCCGAAACATTCGGGGAAACTCTGCCAATTTTGTCTAGTCAGATTACAATCGTGACTATGTCGTGACCGATTCTGCTGTATCGGATCAAAATCGTAACAATGTCCTGTGTTGTATGGACGGTGTCGTGATGAACGGGCATGTCTCGAGAAATGTTTCATTGCCGTTTCTTGCCGCTTGAGTCCAGATTGCGTCCAGAGCGTCGGTTCACTGTCGGGCTACTGTCTGATCTCTGTCGGATCGCATTCGGGAGAATCGGGACGCTGTCGGGACAGATTCGGTCGTTTAGTACCCTGCGAAAGATACAAATCGGATCAGAATCGGGATGAATTCGGCTGGGAACGGCTGAATTGGGACGTTTCCTGAACAATATCTGATTGTTGTCGTGATTAAATAAATGTTTTTACAAATTTTAATAACAAGTTTGAATTTCCCTTCACGAATCACAGGATCTTGATCAGACTTTTGACAAATTTTAATCGGGAATGGTCCTATCAAGGACGGCAGTACAAATCCTGAATATGTGACCGCCGCATTAAACCCACGCGTGGTTTTTGTGTTGAGTGAATGGTAAATAATTGTCTGCAGACAATTTTTTTTAAAACACAAAGGTACCATTTGGTGTTTGTTACCATTGCTATCAACAGTTCAACACCTTTATTCGGGACTTTTCTTGCCAACGCTTGAAGTAAAATCTTGGGTAACTGCACATGTATTAGGGCTTTAACTCAAAACGATCCAGGGGTCTTTTCCAAATCTCGGCTTCGTCTCCGACTCCATGTGGTTTACATGGATCCGGAGCCTGAGACTGAGCCTGAGCCCAAGTCGAGATTTGGAAAAAGGCCCTGGCTCCGGTGAATTGCGCAAATAGCGCCTCGTTTTATCATTGGCCGTTTAATTAAGCTACTTAAGAAAAGATAAAGAACATCCCAAAGACAAGAGCGAATCAAAAATGTTAAACCGGGAGAATCTTGGAAATCTCTTTTTTTTTTACTAAAGTATGCTTGACTACCTATAGTTAAAGGAGCGTACCAGATTTGTCCAGAAAATAGATTTCGTTCTAACCTAACAATTATGTAAAAAAAAAAAAACCTCCCAAATACTATCCATGGAAAGTTCTGTGTATTGAAAATGTTTTATTTTGCAAAACAGTTTGAAAACGTACGCCCACTTTTGATCCGCGGCGCCTAAAAAAGTTATAGTGAGTAATGTTTACAAACAAAAGTATATGTGCATATATTGGAACACGCCCACACACCGCATACCCCAAAACAACCTTCGTGTATGCCACATTGTCCGGGCACATTGTCTATCCCAACCACAGATCCCAACCTAGCTTGATCCGAGGAGGAATTAATATTTGTTTCTTTTGTTGGAATTATTACATGATTTATTTCATGATTTTCTCACATCGACTTATACAATTTTCAAACATCATGCACACGACAGGTGTTTTCAAATCTGTTCGCGGGTACCCACTAAGTGCATTAATTTAGTACTGATGCAGAGGGAACCAGTTAGCAATTTGGGAAATTTTTCGCGCATATGTCTGCTAGCGGTACGTACGTTGTGTACGTACAACAACAGACCGCGAGAGCTGTATACACTGAGTTGTCACATTTTGACTCTAGATTGGGGTAAAATTCCTGGCGGAAAATGGCGTGAAGTTTGTTCGACAGGATGAATAGGTCCCTCTTTCTTCTGGCCATTCTTTTGGCTCACCCTGGTCCTTCTTTCACCGAACCATCTGGCAAACTGGGTGAGTATTTCTTGCGCATGTTTATGATGTTTAATATAAATACGTGCATAGCCGGCCATAGCGCATGCATTGACAATGATGGACATGATGGAAGCACTGTGACTGTCATGATGTAGTGTCAATTCGACTGTTTGCCAAGTAGGCCTACTGGTCAGGCAGCATGTGGGGTCCCGTGGGAAGTGAATGATTAGAAGGTCTTACCTACCTAGTTGGGTATTTTTTCCGTATACATTGAACAAAGATTTGAAGGAAATTACCTCCTGAAATCAAGAGATAATATAATTTTAGGATATTAATAGGCCTATTGATTGCTTTCGATGACGTAGAACATCCGGAAACGTGTGGTGGGCAACAGTCACGCGCGTACACGCGCGCGCCAATAGACGCACATGAACACGCGTACAAAATACTCACCAGCGTATTTTCATTCGAAGATGCCGGACGCGGGCGTTGTGATACGTTCAAATTATTGAGCATGCACTCGGCTTGTACAGTTAGTGCCGCAAACTGTACTGTTTACCATTACCAACTCGACTCCAACCAACTTGATTGCTGTGTGTACTCAAAGCACAACGGTCGAGTTGGTAAATGGTTGAATTGGCACAATGGTCGAGTTGGTTCAAAGGCGAGTTGGGATAAGGGAAGCTGCCTAATGAATAACATGCACCAGTGCCCTTGACTTCATTGACTTGCCGCAATAAGGGACATTTTGTGCGAACATTTTCATTTGGACGTGCTTTCTTCGTGGTTGACTACTGAGATACGACAGACACTTAGGGAATCCAGCAGGACAATAAATAGAGTGAGTAACATGCATTTTAAGATGAAATAGGCATTCAAACATTTCTTGGTGTGATGTACCAGTATGTACCATGGAGGTTGTTCGACTCTCAAGAAATCTGTGCAATGATCGGTTTTTCCCAATGAATCTTCTAAACAGTAAAAAACTTGTCCGTTATTTTTCTTCAGATTTTTCTGGTAAACTTGGCATCATTGAAATATCACTGATTAGGCATGACGTCAACCCCAATACAATAACCACAAGAGGGCGGGCTCTATATGCCTGGTTGGCTACTCCACATTGTCTCTCTGTACTGGAAACATACTGAAAACATGTATACCAGAAAACACCAACCAAAATACATACTGGAAAACACCCAAAACATACCGGAAATCACTGGAAAATATACCGGAAGACACCTGGAAAACATAGATAGTATACATGATTGGTAAACTGTTACAAATAGTTTTATCCCCCAGTGTGATTGAAGATGTGCATGATTAAAACCAACCTGAGCAAAAACCAGCTCCGTACTTCGTCTAACTTTTGAGAAAACAGTCAAAAAAGGGTTTGCAGTCATTTCGCCCCAAAACCACTTCGCCCTAAACCACGGCCTGTGCACGAAGTGGTTTTGGAGCGAAGTAGCATTTGGTCGATGTAGTGTTTGGACGAAGTGATTTGGGGCGAAATATCACATCCATGGGCGAAGTGGTTTTGGGGCGAAATGGCACTTGGGCAAAATGGTTTTTTGACGAATTGAATTTTCGTCTCATGAGACGAAAACTAATTGTTTTACTCATTTCTCAAAGACTATAGCACTTTAGACAAAACCATTTCAGGGGAAGTTTTCTACGGTCATCATGTTTATATTGTGTAAGTATTAGGCGTAAATCTGTGAACATTTCTGATTTTCGAGAACATGTACCAATCATGTATACTGCCTTAGTGTGTTTTCCAGTATTTTCCGATACATGTATTTAGTGTGTTTTCCGGTGAATAGTAACGCCCCTCTCCACCCAGATGAATTTATAAATTATGGGTACCGTTGAAAAAACCCAAATAAGTGCTGGACGGTAAATCTGCGATGGAATGGTATTCCATCCAGGGGAAGTAGCAATGCTCCTACTGTACATGCTGTACATGTAGTCGATTCATGCCACAAAAACTGGGGATGATTACCGGCCATATGAGCCAATAGGCTTGTGAAGCAACTTCACCTATTTACAATACGGTATTATATATATTAACAAATTAAATTATATGCAGTACAAATGAAAAAAAAATACTGTACAAAGTATGCATGTGGATTTTCCATAGTATGCACATTGAAATAAATTATTTACAATTTCCTAAGTCATTTCATGCTGCACTGGAGATGATGTGCTATTTTGCCAGTGTTTGCAATTTAATGTACTGTACATGTACTGGTAATTGCTGGACCTCAAATGTCTCCCACGCATTAAGAAAACAAACTGTCGTGGGCTTCTATTGAAATGCCAATGAAGTCAGGTATGGTGTTCGTACGTGTGCGTTTGCTCTGTGCAGTAATTATGCATTGACCTCTCATCTCAATACGTACATGTATGTACCACTCTTTGGTGGATGCTGGCAAGTGGAATCAATTCTTCTTGTGAGACGGTGACGTCAGTGCGACCATTGGCTATTTCCGTTATTAAATCATAGTGAAAATAGAGCTTGATATAAATTTTGAAATAAATTTTGTGCTTATTTGCATATTTTATTTCGGATTTGTTTTCATATACATTGAACACGGATTTGGGTGAATTTATATTGGAATCGATAGCTTATTCAATCCTAAGATATACTTCCCACTGACACTTCCGTCACAAATGTTGCATTTCTGAGATAAATAAATGATAAAATTACTGCATAAAGTAATGCACAAAATGACGTTGCGAGCGTTCTGTGCGTAAGCGCGACAACAGAGGGCGCTGTGCGCGCGCGTGAATTGTTATCTTGTGCACTAACTGAAGGCAATTTTTGAAGAAGAAAACGTGATTTTTCTACAGAAAAGCAACATTTGCGACAAAAGTGCAAGTGGAAAGTATATCTTAAAATTACATTATGTGTTGATTCCAGGAGATAATTTCCTAAAAATCTTCGTTCAATGTATACGAAAAAAATACCTTTATTTCTCATCCAAATGGGTAAATCCTGACGTTAGGGTCCAAATGTGTGAATTTTTAGCACACAGAAGCTTTATGCAGTGCATAATGAAGCTGTTATATCATGTATACTGTATAAGCTAGAGGCATATGAATATTTCGATGGCAAACTTATGTTATTACCAAAGAAATTTTCAAATTTTAATTAAACTAAAAATCTGCATTTCTTTTGTTGCTCGATATACATGTATATCACCAACATTCTCGTAATCAATTAGGACATAAGCTCTATAATCTTTCAACACTTTTGAAGCTTAAAGGCCCAGTGTATCATTTGCAATGACCCCAACAAGTAATCAACGAGTTTACAGGGGAAAAGTTCTAAAAATAAAAATTGAATTAATAGCAACTACATGTACCCAATGAAAGGTTTCCGCTCAAAATTATATAATTTTACCAGAAAATAATCCGTAAAGATGAAATTGTTTAGATCGTTTGCAAACGATTTACTTATTTTTGGTTCGCATCTACGCGGTCCAAAATGCATGGGCGCTGTGTACTGTGTGTGCGTGTTCCAACGCGATGCATTTTTATGGATTGCGCGCACACGCATGCAGTATATGATGTGCGCCACAGAGTGCATGATAGTACCCGATCAACTGAGAACGAATATTTGAAACACCCCGCCAAGACCAGGAAAACGCATATGATTTTCATGTTTTTTTTAAACGTGGTACATTTGACAAAGCTGAAATTTCTTCGGATGAGTTTGTTGATGTCTTTCTTTTGATTTATAATGGTTTTATTCGCAGAATCGCTCAAAAACAGATCATCTACAGGGCCTTTAAAGTATCAATGTGAACATCAAACATGACCTCTGATTTTAATTGCCAAATCCTGCCGTTTTGATCATGCATCATTTGGTGTGCATGATGCCATGCTGTGCATGTATTATAAAAACTAATGCTGCATGGCGTGGACCAGTATTATAATTGATTGAGCAGTGTAATTTAGGCTATAGAAAGCATTAGTGCGTATTTCAATTAAATACCAACTTGTAACATGGTGTCCAATTGGATTAGCGTAGTTGAGTACACACGTAGTCAATCTGTGAGATTTAGTCTGGGATTAGTCACATGGTACGGTGATAGGAGGATAGGGGTACAGTGTACAATGTAATAAAAATATTGGCCTAAACGTGCATATATAATGCCATGTTCACCCAATTGACGGAATAAATTTTTAGTCCACTTTTAAGTGTGAAGATCATGTCACCATTGAAGATCATATCAGGTAGTTTACATGTACTGTACTCGAAAGGTACACGTATCTAGGCCTCATTTCAAAGGCCTACATGTACACTGTAGATGCAAATTTAAAAGTGCCATCCTACACAAATAGGGTTGTACAAATCTTTGTACACACAATATATACGTGTACACTTTGTAGTATGTAACTGTTCTTGTCGTAGCTTGAGAAGTATTTTTAATGAACTTGTGCGATCCGTGGAAGACACTGGCTGGTGCCCATTCATTCGCCGTGTTACACCGCGCTAAGCTACATGTAGCTGGTAACCCGTTACCAATCGCAAGTACACGTAGTCTGGTTTCTGCTCCACAAATTCTACATACTACGAATGATTCTCATATACAATCGTTGAAACCGTCCCCAATTTTTATGCAGACGCAGATGTGGTGGTGTGTTTATAACTGTTCATGCTGTTCGACACCCTGCTGTCTGCTCCCCATAAATTAGTTTACAAAAAATCTGTGGTTTTTCGACGATATCTTCGGAAATATTCGGCCTAGAAGCGTGGGTGTTTCAGATTCGTAATAAGAAAAATATGACGGATGTTATGCTATATAAATCTCATGACCCATGAGGTAAGTCCCGGGGAATTAAGGGTAAAAAAATGTCCATGCTCCTTTAAGTACTGGTAAATCACCATTTACCATACCAGTTTAGCTACATAGCATGTACCATCCATCTCCACAAAATACTAAATGTAATGTATTGGTGCAGTGCATATTGTTAAGCTAAATGTACGTACATTTATGTACCATCTGCACAAAATACTAAATGTACAATCTGTACTAAACATACATGTACCGGTATGATGTGTGCATAGAAAGATATCCGTAGAAAGATAGTATGCAGGTAACATTACTCCACCAGCTGACATTGCTAGGTTACAAGAATATGTATGCCATTCCGTTATGTGTACATTACAGGACAGCATGTTTTGGGCTTAAAATACATTGCAATACACTTCAGGCATTTTTTATGTAATTTATAATAGACAGGTCAATTAACATTGCCATTGCAAGGTGAAAATCACGTCATGGAGCACTGGTCATTGCTCACTGATACTTGTCGTCATGGTTACGCTCTGTGATGTGCATACAGGCGCTGTGTCCGTACATGTGTGGATAATAAAATTTGGCCCGAGGGCTGGTTGGTTCATTTGTTGTTTTTGTATAGAGTGTATAATGTACATGTACTGGATGTTAAAAGTGGGAAAATTTGGGCATCGATGTTCACTCTAAAGCCCTAGCATTTATTATTATTATTTCTTTCTGGTATTCATACCAAGGATTCCTCTAAAGTGCCTATTGCACTGTCACTCGCAAGCGGGAGGAAACCCATGAAGAATTAAAAATTAGAAATGGCCAGTGACCCTGGGGAATCCCCTTGCTCTTCACGAAAGAACGGCTTTACATCCCTTCCGAAGGATGGAGCAAGTGTGGTTGAGTGCCTTGCTCAAGGGCACAAGTACCGCAGCTGAGGGGAGGTTCGAACCTGCAACCCCAAATTTTCACCTGTGATTACGAGTCAATGACCCAAACCACTCGGCCGTGGTACCCCACGTTAATGATTATTTCCAGTAAAGATTAATTTTTCAACTCGTACAATTACATTTCAAGTCTTTTTGACCACTTTAGGAATATGTACACTGCTGGTTTTACACACCCTATCAGCCTACAGAACGTCCCACATTTACTTTCTGAAATCAAAATACATTATAAGCAAAATTTTAATGAATCTTCAAAAAGTTTAATAATGTCACACGTGCAGTGCAAGACCTATTGAACTGTTCTCGTCATGTTTTGAGTAATATAAATGTAAGGGTAATTAGGGTTCGTTTTGCCCTTACCCGATATAATTATTAACACTGTATACTGTTTTCAGAAGACCCCAGCCATTTTTTTGGGTTCAATTTAAATTGAAACCATTGTTGGTTTTGTACAAGTCCACAATGC